>CM077115.1:539618443-540045570 GCA_039619475.1 Icerya purchasi
CACAATTCTCGTAACGAAGTAATTCCAAAAACACTAGGCCCGTTAAACCCGTATAAACAGAATAATTACTGTGCGTATCTTCTCGGTAGCCTTTTTCAAGGGTAGAACTTAATTTTTCTTCGGCTTCTTCTAATTTTTGCAAAAACCCGCGTTTGAATATTATCTAATAATAATAACAATAATAAAAATAATAGTAATAGAAACGATATAAAAAAAAAATATATACAAGTTAGTAAAAACAGTTACATAAATTTTAATATATCAAGTTGTTCATTTAATGAAATAATTAATGAGTTGCCGATATTTAAATTGCATATGAAATAAAACAATTATGAAATAAGTTTTTCCCAATTTTATTTCAGAACACATACTCCTAGAAATATTAAAAAAAAAAAAATCCAGTGAATTAATCGGAAGTCCCTACATTTATAATAATGTTTAGCATAAAATATCTGTTTTCAAAAAAAAAAAAAAAAAAAATCTAACTATTCGCAAAAACTCTGAAGTGTGTTCATACTTTTTTAAACTCAAATATAATGATTTACCTATTTGCAGTGTAAAAATATTGGTTTATTCGATTTCACCAAAGCTCTACATTTTTATAACAATAAGCATATACATATGCTTATCTGCAGATGATTCAAATTTCATTTTTCACTTCATATTGAAAATAACATGATACGTAAAAATAAACCCCAATATCAGTCCACTTCATTAAGTTCTTATGTAATTTTTCGAAAATTATAAAATTATACAGTAATATAATGCACCCGACGTCAGAAGAACAGTAGCAGAAAAAAAAGAGAAATCGAAATCTGCCCATGACAATCGTCATCCCCTACATCGATACAAAGAGCTAGCAGAAAGCCGTCTAAAATCTCGCCGTAACTTTCTAGGTACAGTAGAAGGTCTTTAATCCGATACATCCGAGAATTTTGTCGTGCCGAATTAGCGATTGTACGGGATTATCGATCGTCAATAATTTTAACAGGATACCAAAAAAACACTCTAGATAAAAATGCAGACATTAAAACATGTATTTTACGTACCTCAGAATACAGGAAACACTGTCTGATTACTGCTAATTAGTTACGATAAACACCGCGGAAATAAGAGTCCTTGATACTACCGTATAAACAAAGACGAACTGATGAGTCACCTGTCCGGTACAGTCGGTGTAGTGGGGGACGTCGAATCCAGCCGAAAATACCCGAACACGGGCGGCTCAATCAGTGCCGGATTACAGAATGTGCCGAACCGTAGAATGCCGGACGAAAGAGCTTTTACTGTACAGTGGAGAACCTCGAAAACGAAAATCACACTGAAAGGCTTCGGATGTGGAGTATACGCACAAAAGAGAAACCAAAGGAATCTCTCTTAAAAAGGGCCTGCTTGAACTATATGCTATGGAGAACACTAAACAGATTACGTAATGGTACAGCTAGAACGAAGCATAACTTAGTAAAATAGGGTTCGACAGAAAACGTTCAGTGCGATTGTGGCAAACCGGAGAATGATGAGCATATATTAAATTGTACATTATTTAGAGTTTTTGAAAGAAACTAAATTCAGGATGTTGACGAGGAAACTGTCAAGTTTCGAAAATTTTGGACGGCCAGAAGCATTTAAACCGACCGGATACGCTATAATAATAATAATAATAATAATAATAATAATAATAATAATTGTAATCTCTAAAAATGATGTTCCGTCAGAATTAGAATTATATGTACGTAACAACGAAACCAACACCGAAATTTTTCGTAAATTAAATGAAACGCATTAACATAAACCGACACAAATCCATACTGTAATGAAATTGACAAATATTAAAATTTTTTAAATAATCGCTAAAATTTAATAGACATTTCAATGCTACACTTATATTAACTACTGCAGGTAATATATTTGTGTTCTTAGCGATTTAGTGTTTCACGTAATTTTTGATTAAATCACTTTATCGAGGAACCAAATACTTTATACATTTATATACATAGACGCATACATAAAACTGAAGGTGAACTTTAATATATTACAAATTCCATTGAACATCAAAAATCATAACATTTACAAAAAAAAAACAAGTAAAACTGACTACCGATCGAAACAAAATCGTCTCGCGGAACTTTACCCGATTAAGGGGCACCATTAGTGTGACCGGCTAAAAAAAAAGGTAATTTTCGGGAATTTCTTTAAAGAAAACTATTGCATCGATTGTTTTGAAATTTTCAGGCTATATTTATACATATTTAAAGTTAACATTACAATTCTTTTAGAATAAAAATCTTCAATTTTTCGGTAGTTATTGACTATTTCCTCAGCTTCTAAAAAGAAAAAGTTACCCCACTGCTGCAGTGATTGTGCCCTTCACAGTGCCTGAAATCGGAAAAAAAAACACGTTAAACTTGAAGATATTATCTATACAATGACCTTCGATAGAAAAAAAAAATTGAAATTTAAAAAATTGGCGGTTTTGAAAAAAAATTCTAAATTTTGCTCAAAAATTTGATGATTTTTGGTATGCCAAAATTACAATTCTTATGCAATCAAAAAACTGGAGGGTCGTTGTATAGAAAAAAAAGTACTAAATAAGATAACATGATAATCACGTCGATCGGATGATTTGTTATGGAGTTAGAACTGCAGCAAATTTGTAAAATGTAATTTTGAGAAAAACGTGTTTAAAGATAGAAGTGGTGATTTCATTGTTACAAATACCTAAAGCTAATCTGCTATTCCAGAGACATATAATAATACACCTTCCTCCTCTTCAGGCTGTGCTTGCTGGGCTGTTGAAGCTCTTATGAGAGCTCAACAACCGTCTTTCGAGGCAGCCAAGTGACGATGATCAGCTACGCGTATCCTCGTTTGGTCTCTTTCAGCGGCATAGTCCAGTGCAGCAGGGTCAATTAATGCTCCCATTACACTCAAAATTTCCAAAACCGCTGAAAAACCATCATTGAAAATGAAGACAGCAAAGTAATTAGATAATTCAATGATTTTAAAGCCATGGAGATGTTTTGGAACAAAATACCACAGCAAACCATTATAACTTTCGTTATTATTTTATGTATTATTTCCCTTGCATCTGTCAAGACACTCATGTCTAGTCAAGTCTTCGTATATTAGCTTCAGAACTTCTTGAACTTTTAGATCAAACGGCTGATAATTGTGCTTGAACTCTAGTTTTTCTACAAAACTCAATAATCCTTTATATGTAGCACTATCACCATCGCCAATATACCTCATGTATTTCACTTCATAATTATCAATCAGGCGACCGAACATTTCTTTTATACTATCGACTTCCATGTTTGAAGCCAATACAGCGTGATTTACATCACAATCAGCATGCTGTGAGAGAGCTATTCTTCATAATTTTCAGAATCGCTAATTTCTTTTTCCTCCGAAATTCACAACCCTGACAGTGTACAGATTTCACACACGAATCGAACGACAATCGCAAATATCAGACACGAATAACAGAATGTAGAGGACGAGCAACGTAACAGCAAACCATCTGCAATCTCAGACGAACTAGTGCGAAAAATCGAAAAAACTCTGCGATCCGATCACCGCCAAACCATTTTCGATCTTCTTAACCAATTTCTGAGTGTGTCACTAGGTACCATTAAAAAAAAAAATTCGAGACCAACGAGGAGTTGGAAAATTTCGTTCTTACCTGGTTACAAAATTCGGCGGTAAGTTTCTACGAGGAAGGTATTTATAAGTTAATTTCTCGACTCGACAAATGCTAAAACTTAAACAGTGAATATGTAAAAAAGTAAATAAAAGTATGCTGAATTCAACGCAGGTGTTCGTTTTTTTCTAGCTTAATTAGTTTCGAAAATAAAAAATAGGGAACTTTACTTTTTGAACGGCTCTCGTATATACCTGGGTATTTGAGCTACTCTTTAAAAGGCCTTAACGCAAACACTATTTGAGATATATACTTAAAATTTTAGTGAGTTATTTTTAAAAGTATAAGCTATCGAAAAATGCAAGAAACAAAAAATGGATTCTTTGAAAGTTTTACACTGGTGGTGCCCCTTAAATAGTCTGAGAAAAATACTCTACATAACCGTATTCTGTAGTGATATTACATAACTGAACGCTGTTAATAACAGATGTAAACTAAAACGATATAGAGTTGCATTGTTTAAAAGAACTTTCATTATCATAAATTTAAAGATACTATTCAAAACAAAAAAATTTAGATATTTCAGTTAATATTTCTTTGCATAGCAGATGTGGCCGTCGCGGACAATGAATTTAGATCTACTCTCTGCTGCTGTGAAAAAAAAAAAGTACGAAGGAAGATAGCTTTAAAAATAATAGAAGAATTACGGCAAAATGATGAACTAATCTGTTAGATTTACAACGGAATATTTGTTTTGAATCGCACAGGAGGA
Source organism: Icerya purchasi (assembly GCA_039619475.1). Classification (NCBI taxonomy): domain Eukaryota; kingdom Metazoa; phylum Arthropoda; class Insecta; order Hemiptera; family Monophlebidae; genus Icerya; species Icerya purchasi. The sequence continues at coordinate 539,622,856 of CM077115.1, forward strand.
TTAAAAAACCATATAAAATTATTCACTTAATTAGAAAACCAAAATAATTGAAGTCAATAATATCAAAAAGGTACAGAATTTGAAAAATGCCTGACTTTTCAATTACACTTTACAAAAATTTTAATTTGATCAGACAAAAAAATATATGCAGAAATATTTGTTACATAACCATTTTATTCATAATATTACCGCCAACTGTTAAAATCAACTTTAACAGCATATGCTATATATATAGAAATGTGTGAACGAAAGGGTTTGAAATGACTGAAAGTGTTCATATTATTATACGTCATTCAAAACAGTCCATTCTACTTTACAGTTTCAGAACAATATTTAATTTAAATTATTTAATCAAATTTAGAGAAGAAACAAATTTATGCTAATTCCAACTAGTCATTAAAGCAACAGAAACGGCTTGAAAATTCGATGACATGTTTAATTGTTTATATGATATGCGAGATATTAGTTTAAAAAGTTTAGCGGCAAAAGTTATAATTTTGAAGATAAAGCGGATCATAAATTACTAATTGGATGGTGTAACAACGACTAAAGACGAAGCGAAAAAACTTGACCAATAAGCGTCTTATAAACTAAATGAAAAATTTAAAAAATTCAAAGTGCAAAAGTTTTGTTTTTGCTTCTGTTGCGCAACAAATATGATTTATAAACTGGAATATTTGCAAAAGACCACATCGATCTCCACGACTAGTAGTAATTAGACTCCGACAAAGCCGAAATTTCGCCAAAAAAAAAATTATAGTAACACAGTTTAATCTCGTATGCAGTCAAAGTGTCCATCGTAGTTTCTTGAGTTAAAGCAAACTCACCATAAAATCCACTAACGTCAACCTTCAACGGTTATATTTGATTTTTATATTTAAATTTATTTTTTTAACATTCCTATAAGACACATTACAGACAGTTACGAAAATAAAAATTCGTAATTTTTTATTTAATTTTATAAAAATTAATCGAATTGAATTTGTTTTTATTTATTATGTGTGATTTTATTTATTTGTTTAGCCGACACTCAGCACTTCCATATTTCCGCAGTCGTAAATAACAATATACCTTTTTAGTCGAACCGTTTTATTATTTTAAATCGGACAATCGAATCCAGACCGTACATTTATTCTCAAAACATTCATTTGTTTGCACTTCTTATTTTAGAATGGATATTCTGAATTGATCGAGTATCTCGTATTTTAATCGTTTTAGTCATTTACCGCGACGACTATTTTAAATCTCGTGCTGCTAAAGCCTCGCCGACGATGTTTTGCCAGGGTCAATATTTCGCCTTTTTTATGTGCGTCGTTTTTTCAGATCGTACAATAGATGTTTTCTCGGATCGGCTCTTTATTATTTATAGGTTTGTAGGTCGTCCGCCCTTTACTATTATGTACCTTTTTATAACCGCTAGTCTCGTATACCTGGTTTGACCTTTCGGCTTTGTAAATGAGCATTTATCTTCTTTTTTAACCGTAAAAGTACAATTTCAAAGCGTTTGGTCAGGACACAATAATGTTTTTACTGACATAGCTGCAGTCTTCGTATAACCGGTTTCTCTGAAAAAAAAAAACACATTCCTATAATTTTTCTTAAAAATTATCTTTTTGGTAATTGTTCATCGACAACGTGCTGATTGTCTCGGTCAAAGTGCCTTGCAAATATTCCGTTACTTTTTTTCAACTTCGCAGAACCGACTGTCGCCATTATTTCATAATGGCGATGTCGACCGGTCCTTTTATATATTTTGGTCGATGTATTTTACTTTGTCGGTATATTCCTTCCGAGAAGTTGAACCGTGTTTTGTAATTCGTCAGTCTGGCGATCCTTAAACGTAGCCACCCGTAGTCTTCATTTAACATTTGTAAATTTTTGGAATTTTTCTTTTATAAGATTTTATTTAAATGATTTTATTTGTCTAACTTACATTCTAAATATTTACAAGCTAATTCACCAGTCAGTGTCGGCTCACGCTCAACACTCCCGAAATCATTATACGATATAATACTTTATTTCACAAAATTTACCCTTATTCTCATAAGCCAAGGTTATTTTTATATCTTTAATTGCAATATACCTCACATCATTTACATATAATTCTACTGAATTTTATCTTCTTGTTTTCTAGTGCTTCTACTAAAGCGCTAATAGATGATATCCTCTAGCGGATATAAATCACTTATTTACGCTTTTTTGTCCTCTAAATTATTCGATTATAATCTGCATTTCAATATAAATAGATTTCTCTATTTATCCTTACAATTAAAATTTAATTATTATACTTGTTTTATTTACAAATTGCAACTTTTACTTTACATCATTTACATCTATACTGAATTGTAGTCTACCGGGCATTTAATTAATTTCCGAATTACATTGCTGCAGCCTAAGTATCTCGTCATCTAATTTCCCTTCTAAATCTGCTACCTTCTCCTCGATTATTTCGTTTGTTTCAATTTTAAAATTTTCAAAATTTATTATTTACATTATTATTTATTACGTCAAATAAATTTACTATTGATTTCATTACCATTATTATTATTAAATTTATATTTTTGATCTTAAAGTTTTTGTTATTTGTTTCGTCAAATTTATTATTAATACCTTCGAGATGTCCGTAAACTGAGATTCGAGAAAATCCATTAATTCGTAGTTTTCCATTTTTAATTAGTATTATTAGGTGTGTTGTTTTTAAATTAAATTAAATTATAGGTTCCTTCCCTCAAAGGATAAATTTTTAAGTTTATATTATCCGTTTTATTAAACTCCCAGATCACGTTAATACCGTGGACGTAATATTGAGTTATTATTTTAATACTATTATTACAATTATGAAATAGAAAGTTTTTATCGACTTTTAAAATTTATATTACCCAAATTCCTACATTATTTTTTATCGACCGGCCGCTGAAAAGACACAAAATATAGAATAAATTTACGACGGGTAAATAAACTTTTTTTATTTTTTTTGGCCTTTTTTTTTTTTGAAGATCATTTATGATTAAAATTTAATTACAGTTAAAATTTTAATAGAATGAAAGCCAAGTTTTTAACCACACAGCACGACACTGAAATATACAGAATGTGATATAATTTTCCAAATCAGTTATCGAACTTATTAATAAGTCTACTTATGTACAATTTTCTGTATTCAAATAAAAGCTAACATTTTACGATAAATCGTACAATTACAACTAATTGGTCTGCATTAAATAATCTCAAAAGGAAAAAAAATCACCTTTTATAATAATACACAGCAGTCACAAATGCATCTAACATAAATAATAATAATTCACAAATTGTAACTAATATTAATATTACTGCATTTTAAAAAGTAGCGACGAATTTCATTAAACAAAAATATCACAATAATCTCATAAAAAACACTTTTCCATCACTAATACGAATAACCGTAGCTTCGTATGAAAATAAAGCCAAATATTTCAAAAGTTACAATTATTTAGTAACCTCTAATCTAAATCAGATTAACGTATTTCCCGTATAGTTGTACCTGTATTAGTTATACAAAGATTACAGAAGCAAAAAGCAACAATTAACTACTGTAAAACGACATGAAAAAATCAACAATATTGCTACAATAGGCAATATTCAAAATAAGTTTTTAGAGATCGATTGCTCTAGAATACGTAAACAATTTAAAGATGAAAATTTAAAAATCTAGTTTATAAAATGGAATTCAAAATACCGTGCCGACAATGGGTACAAAACTTGGATCAATCCTGCGCTTGGAATTTTAGTTCGAAGCAAGTTCAAAAACGATTTTGCTTTAACGAATAGTTTTTTTTCATTATTTATCATTCTTCATTTTATACGCGCGCGAAATAAAAAAAAGAAAAAGTAACAAAAATTAAAGGTGAAAAAAGAAAACGGAAAAATACCGGTGTTTTCGGGGGTAGGATAAAAGTGCCGGTTACGTAGAATAAATAATAGAACGTTAGATATAGTTGCGAATTAAGTTTAAAATTAAGACGAATACGCGGTAGTTTAAAAAAAAAGTATTATTAAAAGGTACCATCAGGTAACTCACAATTTTTCATAAAATATAAAGAAAAGAGAGAATATGCTGAGAGAACGAAAATTGAATTATGAAAAATGATAAAAAGCAAAATATTACAACGGTGTTTTTTAAAGGAAAAATTAACGCAGTGAAACGGAAGAAGATCAAAAATTTATTTAAAAAAATCAGATTTCAGTGATAGAAAAGGTATGTAAGAAAATGAAATTTAACAATTATAGTAATTATGTATATCCTTTTACATTTATACCGTGGCCAGTCGTCAGCGACACACACGGGGTACCATTAAAAAAGCAACAGAAAATAATAACGGCAGTTAAAATAATTTAGCATTTCAGGGACTACAATACTGTTTAAGCATATAACTCTGTACGCGTAACTGGAACATATCCTCATTATACATTACAAGACCTAGTTCCAGACCTAAACTTGTTAGAAAAAAATTTATAAGCAAAATAACTTCTAGTTAGTATCGTTATAGCTTACTTGATGGTCACTCGCTACACTGACAACGTCGCTTTCATTTTCTCTGTAATCAGTGAACTGATTCACGAATGATCTGTCATTTAAACAAATCGGAGTATCCGCCATTACTGAAATCGAAACAAATTACGAAATAAACAAAATTTACACCAGCATTAAATATTAATCAACTTTTATTTTTCGATATATAAATTAGGCTTATTACACAAATAGTACTCTAGCTTCAAACCAATGTTTTATTTATTTTTTTAATTTATCGGAAAAATTTGTAAACAACCAAACCGAATTAACGTTTTCGCTGTAGCATTTTTACAAATACACATTCTTCACACTAAATACAATTACTAATTGGATACATTTTAAAACTTCGGAAATAAACCCTTAATGTAAATTCATTGACGAATTTGAAAAAATTCGTGCGACTAAATCGGTTAAAAGAACAATGTTTTGTTCTTTGATCTGAAAAAACACTTTGAAAATCAATTATGTCAAAAAAATTTAAGTAAAACCTTTTATTTAACTCGTTTTCGGGTTTATACCTAAAACTGTCAACAATAATAAATTTGTTGCTAAATTTTTAAAATACTAATCACAGCTATACAATGAACACCATAAAAATAAACAATAAATTTTCAAGAAAAATCGTATTAGCTCTATAAAAACTATTTTCTATCAACACATAAAAAGCGCGCATTAAAATTAATTAAAATGAACTTATACATTAAACGTGTAAATGTAATAACCTAATATAAATAGACACGAATAATTGTTTATGAATAAAAACAAATTTGAAAATGTAATACTTAATAAACCAAAAACTTAAAATTTATAACAGCAATTAACGACTCTGAGCATGTAATTAACAAAATATGTCCACTCCTTACTGAATATCGATTTAACATTCACCAAATAACTTTCTAAAATGTAACTATTTTAAATAAAACAACTAAATTTTAATTTACGTAATGTACTACACACGGCTTTGTTTTGTATTTATATTTATATTAGAAACTTCTCACTCGCAACACTTACTTCGTAGGCCGTGAAGTTAAACGCCGGTCGCTATAAAAATGCAAGTGCCAGCGATAAGTGTTCTGAAAAATCTGTCGCCGCGATTAAAATAACGCCAAACCGTAATTTGTACTTTCATTTTTGTTTTTTTTTTTTTTTTTTGTACCTATTTAAAACTTAATTTTTCTAATTTCTACGTAAGTAAATACTTAACTGTACGCTTTACACAAACAATACTGCATTATTAGTCAGAAACTAAATCGTTTGTCAACATAAGTCAGAGAAAATTTATGAATAATTATTTTTATTCGCAATTAACTTCATTAATGACTTTAAAAATTTCTGCATACTAAACCATTCGAAACAAGCAACAGATTACTCGTTTAATCAAACAGAATAATAATCGAAATACCATCAAATACTATAATTTAAACCTGAAAATGTTAGCTACTATTAAAGGAACTTGTAATTTCATACAAAAGAATATAGATAATCTAATAACTAGTGATTCCTTCGTTTACATATTAATATTATAGCAAATTGTGAAAATTTTTACAGTTCTGTTTAGTAATTTCACGCGTAATGCCAAAAAAGTGAAGTTTGACAAGTGATCTCGAGACGTTCATCTTCACTGGTTTTCTATATAATACAGTGAAGATATGACTGAAGTGATGCAGTAAAAGGTAAAGAAAATTAAAAATTTTGGGGATTACAATCACCCATTATGGTTTGTAGAAAATGTTTGTAACGTCATTTAAAAAAATAACAATTTAATAAAATTCGGGTATAAAATATTGAATATATGTACACATGGGTGCCGCCAGCGGTGTGCGGCGGTAGCTCCCCCCCCCCCTGGAGCATTGAAACTTTTTAATCAACTAGCCATGATGAGTATTCATAGGGACGTACTCATGGACAATTTGAAGACTTTTATAATAAAGTAGTGGAACAATTTGCCAGAAACCCACGAAAATTATGTTTTAATTAAGATTTTATTCTTGTTTAATAAAATATTACGCTTTTACAACTTATAAATTTTATTTTTCCTATAACTCATATCCTCTTTCTATCAGCTTGCCCCCCATGAGTCATCGGCTGGCAATGCCCTTGTATATATATATACATTTATGTTAGTAAAAAAAATTAACTCAGGGTGGGAGGCAAAATAGGATGAAAAGTACATTTTTAATAAAAAATTTTTTGACAATGTATAATAGAAGTAAAGCAAGATGTAAAACAAATAAACATAGCCATGGTAAAACGGGAAAAAAAACCATATTTGCATGAAAATCAGAAAACACGTTCAGAAAAGAAAAGTAAAGTAAAATTACATCACTTTTAAGTACTTTGTGACCACCCAGCGTCGGCCCTAGCTCTTGATTAGGTTAGAGCGAGATTGTCTTTCGTTCAATACCTTTACACCACAAATTGTATTTAGTTTATGTTAAATATATAATAACTATTAATTTTTTTCAACAATCAAGTTTTATTTCCAAAATCAACTCTTATTGAATTTAAATTTTGCTTTTTGCTCGAAACTATTTTTTACATTTGACATTTTGGCGCCCTTTGTTACCTGGTGCGACCGCTCCTCTCGCTCTACCGGAGGGCCGCCTTTGTATCCACCTTTGACTTTAATCACCGCTGCAAACCTACGAGATATGAATACGACTAATTTGTAGAAAGATTATTCTGTTCTTCTAGTAATTATTATTGTACTTGCAATTTATTAGAAACGGAGAGCTGTCAATTTTTCTGTCTAACTATTCTCAGAAATTTTTCAATAGGGTTTACAACAGAAAACTGGGGGGATGGTTAACACTTTTTGACAGTTGATAAAGCATTCACTTGTGAGTTTTAAACACTTCGGATTCATGCCGTTGTCTGGATTCTTTTTTTTTGTGCTCGTCAAAAAAGGAACTTCAACTAGAAACGATAGAAAGATGAATCAATTAATTACATCCTAGTTTGCTTGAAGATTGCTAATGTGAAAGAACCGATAGCAGGAACAACGGACTGGGAGGGAAAAGACACAAGTATCCAATATAAATGAAAAATGAAAAATTCAAAGGAGAGAGAAGAGCACTCGAAGAAAACATAATTAAGGTCGCAGACAACTGCTTCATTAGGATGAAGGGAAGAGTAGGGAGAGGAAACATTAAGGAAAAAGCAAATAGCGAGAAGAAAGGAATAAATTGTGATTAAGGCGTAGACGAACAATAAAAATAACGATGAAATGACAAAAGGAAAAAACCTTTAGGAACCAAGAATGATAATGAACATTAAGTTAAAAAAATTGATACGACTCTAAAAGGCCTAATTTTGAATCGAAGATTTTTCTTCAAAAACTTGATATTGCCATCTGCAGTCATAATTTAATACATAAATTCTAGTGAACCTACCACAATGCCGCGAAACAGCTCCAGACCATCACAAGTCTGCCACCATGTTTCATGTTCACATTTATGTTTTTTGCTTCCAATTAAGTGTTAACTCCCGCCAGATTAATTGTTTTTTGTCGATATCGGATAGGTTGAATTTTGATTCTTCACTGAATATAATAGTTTTCCGAAATATTTCATTTATTGAAGTATACTTTTCGGCGAAATCTAACCGTTTTTTGTTTTTTTTTTATTATTATTATTAACCGGACCAATTCATGGTTTTGCAGAAATGCTTATTATAATACATGGCAATACAATATTATGCAACATCCGGGTTTCCAACTTTAATATTAGACCCTCGGGGCGCCGAAATGAGGGGAATTTTGGAAACGATTTTTCACCTACTTTCCAATGAATTAAAAAAAGTGTCCTTTTGCAGAAATGCTTGTTATAGATGACAATACAATATTATGCAACATCTAGATTTCCAATTTTAAAATAAGACTCCCGGGGGGACGCTGAAAGCTCGAAATTTTGGAAAAAAATATTTTTTTTTTCGGGCATGTGATATATTGTTGGAAAGATCGTTATTTGCCGAGAACAAAACCATATTTTATTTCTTCAATGAAATTTTCGAAGTTTACGAACAGTTCAAAAAAGCGCGAGATCTAATACCCTCTTTGCGACGCGAGTATTATAGCTCAAAATTTTAAACAAGGTTGAAAATATGCACATGCACGTACATTTCTTTGCTTTGGAACATCTAGGTTTCCAACTTTAAAATTAGCCCTCCTTCGGGGCTTCGAAAACTCGAACTTTTGAGAATTTTTTTTTTTTTTTTCTGGGCATATGATATACTGATGGAAAGAGCGCTATTTGTTGGGAGCAAACTCGTATTTCATTTTCTTAACGAAACATTCGAAGTTGATTAAAAGTTTAAAAAAGCACAAAAAACAACATGTGCATCCTTGTGTATTTCTTTACTTTAGAACATTTGGGTTTTTAACTTTAAAATAAAACCCTTGGGATACCGAAAGCTCGAAAGTTTCAAAAAAATATATATTTTTTTCAGTCATGTGATCAATCAAATTAGTCAAACATTATGTTTCATGTGTTGAAGTTTCCGTATGTATTGTATGAAAAACAAAAGACAAAATAATTGAAAGAATTTCGATCCATTACTTCATAATAAAATGTAACACTAGAAAAAATTTCAAAAAATAGGACTTTGTGACAGAAAAAAATGCATAAAAGTCTAGCCACTCGGACAGGAGCCTCGGAATATATTGGTTGTTCAAATACAATCGGGGTGGGAATACATTATCAAAAGCTCCGTTGGTATTCAAGAATGCAGCCATAAGAAAATCTTTTTTAATACATGAAGAATGAATATCGTTAAGCAAATAAGCTGAGAAATCAGTTGTTAATAGATTGAATGTGAAACTAAATATACCTTCAGGAAAGACTGTCGTGACCACTGCTGGAAGCTGTTCTTAAAAAATATTTCGAAGGTTCTCCGAAACTAGAGCGATACGTCTATACGATATTGTGGGATTTGGGATTTTTATTAAAAGGTCACCATAGGTTTCAGAAAGATTATTAAGTACGGAGTATGTGATCCGAGAAAGGTCCTATTCAGTCTAACGATGAAAAGCCTTCACCGCAGTTAATTAGGGACAATAAGGAATGTGTTTTTTCAGTGGCGGATCCACGGGGGGGGGATAGGGGACATCCCTTCACCTCAAAGAACCAAAGCCTCTATGAAAAAATTTGTTATAACAAAGAAACTTAATCTATGCTATAAAAGATTTGTATGAATTTGACCTACGGATTTTAATAATTAATATTGAATACTATTTTCAAGTAAAACTATTAATGTTCCTTTTTTATTCTATTCTAAATGTAATTATCATCGATCTTTTGCCATTTTTATTTATTTTTAATTTTTATTTTGAAATTTTAATTAAAAATAGTTCAATGAGAAATATATATATATATATATTTAAACTTGCTCACGAACAAAGAGAATTTGGATGGGATTACTAACAAAAATAAAAAAGAAGTATAGTGTCTAATAAAAATAATATCTTCCTTACTATTTCTAAACTACCATTTTAGCTATAATTTTACAATTTCGTTTTATTTCTCACCCTTAAAAATAAAACAAAAGTTAAATTAAAAATTATAATAATTATATGTATTTTTAAAACATTTTTAAATTCCTATAAAGTTCGCTATTTGATTTTCTTTATGAAACAAGGGGTATTTCTCAAATCTACTGCCTATCGGAGAAGATTTTCTGTAATTATACAATTTTCCCTCCCAAAATGTTTTTGTGGATCAGTCCCTGGTTTCTTGCTCTAAATAGAACAAATTAAATAATTGCTCTAGGACGAAAACATACAGAAGAGCAACTGGGCTAGTGAAGTAACTGATAGTGTTTATTTTTGCATCTTTTGGCCAGAGACTAGATCTAGAAGAGAGGCGTGTCTCTACACCGAATTTAGCGCAAAAGCTTTTCTACGCGATTCTTTTCGATTTATTTAAAATTCTTCGTGTGTCAGCAGACGTTCTTATATATACAAGGTGTACTTGTTGAAATCTTCTTAAAGCAGTGTTACGTTCATTAATTTTATTCCGACAATCATTGTTCCACCAGGGAGATGGTTTTTTTCCTCTGCGCGGATATTCTGAAGTCATAGAACGATCCAGAGCAAATCTTAAAGCATCACAATAATTTTTTTTTCATCTAATGAAGATACGACAGAGTTAACAACCTCTATGTCTTGTTCCATCAGCTTCCCGAAGTGGCCGATCCTTGTCTTCAAAACTTCCACAATTTCCTGTTAGCATCTGTTCGGAAGCTCAGAAAGATTAAAATTATTACTGAGGATTTTAATTGTTATTGGTGAATGATCGCTACCTAGAGAAAACGAGAAAACATCCCATGAACTATTAAGATGGATTCCTGGGCAGATTTAAATTCACGGGATCATTCTTATGATGAGGACTGGCTGTACGGATTGGGAAACCATCGTTTAATGAATATTGCCCTTGTGGGGTTGTACATCCTATAATTCCAACGGTTCCATCCTTGAGAATGGTATCCTTTCCGATAATTTAATTCTCCTTAATGATCATTCCCCGACTTATTTCGAGAATCCATATACTTCTAGTTCTTTTGATCTGAGCTTTGCTTCTCCCACTATTGGTCTTAATTATAACTGGAAAACTCTTACAGGTTCTTATGGTAGCGACCATGTCCCCGATCCTAATAACTCCTGTTAACTTTACTTTTCCGACTTTCTTCAAGCCTCTCCATTCTTCTCGATGGAACCTCTCTAGAGCAAATTGGACCCTGTTTCGTTCTTGTGTTGATTCCTTACTTCCTAGTACTCAACTTGACTTTGATCCCATACTTCTATATAATTCCTTTTTAAACTTCGTTACTCTGCTCTTTCTTTATCTTCTCCTACTCGCTATCGGTCATCTAACAACCACAATAAAACCTTATCTTTTTGTTGGAATGAGGAATGCAAAAGCGCATTCCACCGTAGTCGTGCCACTTTCAGACCCGTTCGTTTAGATCCTACAACCGAAAACTTTCTTGCTCATAAACGAGCGAATGCAAGAGCTAGATGTATACTTAAAGTCTCAAAGAGGTCCTCCTGGAAAAATTTCTGTTTTTCATTCTCTAAGAATAACCCTCTCATATTTTTGGAAAATGGCTAGAGCTTTCAAATCCCCATTCTTTGAACGTTCCTCCAATCGCAACCTTTCTAAAGATAGCCTAGAATCCTTTCTCGATTCCATTGCTCCTGCTTATGCTCCTAACGTTGATGAACTGTATCTAACTCCATTTCCGCATAATTCCCCTCTACACTTCCCAACTGCTGCTTTCAATATTTATGAATTAAAATCTGTCCTTTCCAAATCTTCTAGCCCCACTCCAGATCTTGACGGTGTATATTTTCTTTTCCTGAAAAACCTGCACGAACAGTTTCTTATCTTTCTCCTTGATCTTTTTAATCGGTTCCTCCCCAGGTGTATAACCCCTCCCTCTTGGAATTCCTTGATCATCATTCCCATTCCTAAAAAAAGTTCTTCCCTACGTCCAATTTCTTTGGCATCCTGCATCAGAAAACTGTTCGAAGGTATGTTGAACAAGCACCTAGTTTGGTGGCTGGAGCATAATAATATAATTCGTAACAACATGTTTGACTTTCGGCCTGGTATTGGCCCCTCCCGATTGGATTAGTCTTTTTGTTTCCTACATATACAAATCTCTTATTCAAAAACATTATATTTTGGCTTTCTTCATCGATGTATTCTGTGCCTTTGATAATGTTCATTTACCCATTTTATAAGATAAGATGACAGCAATTTACGTTCCAATGCAGTTTACTTCCCTTATTATCAATCTCATGCTGAATCGTTCTATCCACCCCTCTGTTTCATCCTTCGAAACATCAAGAACGGTTTTTCGAGGTCTTCCCCAAGATTCCTCCTTCAGTCCTACTCTTTTCAACATATATACTGTTAGTGTGGTTTCACTTCCTCTAAATTTTTCCTTTTTTATTCTTTGCTGACATTGCCTCATCTCATAATATTGCATCAGCCAGTGAAGCACTTAGTTCATCTTTTTCTGTGCTGCCATCGTTCTCTTTCCTCAACTAACCTTCCTATTTCCCCCACTAAAACTTGTTATATGGTATTTACTCTACGACCTTATAATCCTACTTCTGTCTGTCTATCTTTAGAAAATACATCCCTTTCTCGTATTAATTGTTTTTGTTATCTTGGTATCTTCCTTGACAGTCGCTTATCTTTCTTCGAATACATGAAGTATCTTTGCTTTTCTGCAATCAAAAGCCTAAACCTGCTGAAGACCCTATCTCCAACCAAATGGAGTGGTAATCCTTATATCATTATTTCTTTATATAAATCCATCATCCGTTCAAAATTTGATTACTGTTCATTTCTCTATGGTTGTGCCTCTAAGTCTCGACTCTCTAAGTTAGACGTAATCCAAAATTCTTATCTTCGTCTATACCTTGGTGCTCTTAAATACTCTCCAGTTGCAGCAGTCCTTGTTGAATCTAATGCACCACCCATTTCTATTCGCAGATTTGATTTGGGCCATCATTTTCTTGCTAAGCGTCTTTCACTTCCGTCCTCTACTCTTATCTATTCCTATCTTTCCGTTTCTAGGAATTGGCTTTTTGCACCTAGGAAAACCCCTTTTTTATCCCTCATCACTCTTTGGCTCAGTTCGTTTTGCCATTACATGATTTCCTTTGACAATCTCCCTTATTTCTCTTTCAATTTCGCAGAACTCTGCCATCCCCCTAAAATGTTTACCATACCTACGCTCTCCGAATTTCTTCTGCAGCCCCTAATTAGACAGGAATTCCACAATACCATCAATTCTCAATTTCCATCATATGTAACCATGTTTATAGATGGTTCGAAGAGGTCGGGCGGTGTTGGTGCCTCTTTTATCCTCCCAGATTTTGACTCCTCAGAATCTTTTCGTCTGTCTCCTTTCTGTTTTACTGACTATCATACATTCCATTATTTTCATTTCCTCCGATCACCTTTTCTCTAAATTTTTGATTATATCTGACTCCATGGTCGCCCTTCAATTCATTCTTCCCTACCTGATCATTCCTATGATTTCATCATACTCCGCATACGCTCCTTTATCCACGTTCTTTCTTCACTTCATTCCATTCAAATTTATTTGCTATGGGTTCCTAGTCATTCGGGTATCTTCGGTAATGAAGGGGCGGACTCCTTGGCTTGGGTTGCTGCCCCTTCTCACTTCTTTTTTTAAAAAGTCCCATCGTCTGATCTCCTTCCTGCTGTGCAACGGTTTTCATCTTAGGCTTAGGTCGGTATATGTTTCCTCGTTCTCTAATAATTGTTCTTTTTATCTGTCTGTTCAACCTGGTCTTTCTGCCAATCCGTGGTTCTCTTTGTTTCCTTCACTTCATTGTTCTGTTTTGTTCTTCATTGGTTGCCTCTTCATATTGTCCTCTCCACTCAAAGGAAGAATATGCTTGTGTTGCGGGTCATGTGTTCCCGTCGATGTTTAAAGTAATATTATATAGTTAATTTAAAGTATCTCATAATTTCAACAACTTAATTTATTCTTAAACAATGATTTAAAAAAAAAAAAATGAGATTTACCTGATTGCGTTTTATAATTTGTATTACTTAATATTTTTCAAACTTAAGCTGAAAATGTAACCGAAGTTCTGTATTTTCAATTTTACTACAAAAGTGTTGGCTGATAGTGACTTATGTGATTTGGAATGGTTTTTAAGGTTGCTTTTAATTCCATACTACATATTCTTGAAGTGTTTTTTTATAATTTTGACACTCATAATAATTAGTCATTCTCAAGTTATACATTGTTTTAAAAAAAATTTTAATTGCAATTTATATAAATAATTTCACAATTATTAATTAACTCTTTTAAGGATATAAGTACTAAATTCGTACATTCTGCATAGTGGTACAATTTGTGGGTCATCAATATATTTTCTCCTACAAGGTAACATGTAGATATAAAATTTGTATCAACTATGTCACATACTTCCTTCCATAGAGAAAAGTGTTGAGAAATAATAAATTGAAAATTTTATATAAATTTTTTGTTTAAATTACCTTTAAAATATGACATAGTTGTAAATGGGTCAATATTTTACTATCTTCGTTCTTGAAAGAGTTTAATGATTCCTGAGTTACAAAATTTATTTGATAGCTTTTGCATTTTTAAACGATCCAGTCAAGATCCCATACATTACATTTATATGAAATCTTAATAACAAATTTAATGATATAGCATGTTTTTAAAAAAGAATAAAAACTTAAAGTAACGATGAACAGTTAAGTAAGATCATGATACCATCTTTATTAATAAACATGTGTTCATGCAAATACTGTAGTTTATTATATTTAAGTGTACGAAAATGTATCTGCTAATATGGTCATCATGAATAGTTACTTCAGAAAAATTCATAACTAACTCATTTATTCGATGTAGCCCAAGTGACCACTAAATTGTCAGTTCTCTGTATAATTTTAAACTTACTATGGAGAGAGTATTGTAAGGATTTATATGATCATGAAGACATGAACGAAGAGGCAATAAATTTAGATGCAGAATTAGAGCCGAAAATCCTAAAGATAGAAGTAGAAGACGCCATACGGTTATTAAAGAATAACAAGGCAGTTGGTATAGATAGAATTCCGGCGGAGTTCATAAAACTGATAGGGCCGTCAGGAATTGATATAATGCATTCATTATGTAATACGATATGGAAAACTGGGAAGTGGCCAGACGAATGGTGTAGATCCATATATACGTACCACTGTTCAAGAAAGGGAAGAGAACGCAATGTAAAAATTATAGAACGATTTCCCTTATCCCACATGCAAGTAAAGTAATGTTACATATAATAAATAGACGTTTATATGGACTAATGAGCTGTCAAATTGCGAACGAACAAGCGGGATTCATGAAAGGACGTGGTACGCGAGAACAAATATTGAATTTAAGATTGATGATAGAAAAGACTCGCGAATATGAAATACCATTAATTCTCTGTTTTGTCGATTTTAACAAGGCGTTCGATAATGTTATATGGAGCAAGTTATGGTCTGTGCTCATACAAATGGGAGCACCCAAACACATGGTTAACCTAATACGGAATTTATATGAAAATAACGGTAACATCGTTAGGATAGACTGTAATCTACAAACGAAGGAATTTAATACAAAAAAGGGAGTCCGACAAGGATGCATTTTATCGCCCATTTTATTTAATCTGTATTCCGAACATGTCATGAGGATTGTTATTGAGCAATGGACGGGGGCGGTATATTAATGGGAGGAAGAAAAATCTCAAATCTGCAATATGCAGATGACACGACGCTAGTCGCTGCCGACATGAAGGAAATGGAAGAACTACTGAAGAAGTTAGTGGATATTAGCATTTCATATGGCTTGAGCATAAACCAAACCAAAACAAAAGTTATGGTAATAGACAGAGGGAACACACAATACCATTAAATGGGAGAGTGGTTTCGGGGTATGAAACGGTAGACAGTTTCGTATATCTCGGATCTCTGATAGAAAGTAATGGTAGCTCAGAAGAGGAAGTGAAACGTCGTATACAAATTGCCCATAGCGCTATGTCCAGACTGAATAAAATATGGAAAGATGGTTCTGTAACGAAAAATACAAAAGTGATGACGTTGGTCAACACACTGATTTTCTCGATCTTATTGTACGCAGCAGAAACTTGGACACTGAAAAAGGCAACTATAAGACGAGTAGATAGTTTCCAGATGTGGTGTTGGCGAAGGGTTCTTAAAATACCCTGGACGGCAAAACGAACCAATACATCTGTAATAGAAGAAATCGGGACTGCGCAACGATTATCCAGTATTGTACTCAGCTGTAAGATGAAATTTTTTGGACACCTTATGCGCAGAGAAAATGGAATGGAGCGCTGTCTGATACAGGCGAAAGTGGAAGGCAAGAGATCCAGAGGTGGTCGACCACCAGCGCAATGGACCAATGCGATACAAGATGTAACGGGTCTGAGCTTACAGATGTCCTGTCTCAAAGCAGAGAATCGCGAGCAATGGCGAAAAATAATTAAATCGGCGTCGCCATGATCACGACACCCCTCTGGGGTTTTCGACCAAATGATGATGATCAATCATATATACACTTCTACTTAAAAATCAATTTGTGGATAACACACATGTAAAAAATCTTTATTTAGGGAACAAACATCTTTCAAGTTTTAACTGATCTAAGAAATGGCACTACAAACTACAATCTTTATTCTATTTATTATCATTGTAAAAAAGCTTAAGCTAAATATAAAGCTTAATTCGATTTTTTTTTAAATACAGCTTAAAATTTCGTTTTTTAGCTATTTAAATTTTGAATATAGCTTAAGCTTTAGGCTTTTAACTTATGGAAACTCAAATATAGCTTTTGGATTAAGCTTATGACATCTAAAGAATGATTTTCCTTCAGATTTTAGTTTTTGGTTTTCGAATGACTTTCAAGTCCCGATCGCCAACCCGTAAGGGAACTTATGGTAATATGAATTATTGCACGTTTTCATTATACATTTGTTAACTAAAGTCGTTAAAGCGCGTGCGCAAATAAAATGAGCCAGGATTTTTAAAATTTTTAATAATTTTTTGTTATTTAATTAATATTAAAATAGTTTTCAAATTTTTAAATCAATCATAAATTAATTTCTAAAAATGAAAAATTGTAAAACTTTTTTATATAGAGAGAAGTGTGTATACATATATAAACATATATATATATATATGTTTATACGACAATCGTAATAATTAAGAATGGCTGCCCTGTTTCTGGTTGACTGGCGTTAATGAAATTATCATCAAATGTTTAGAGATCGTATTTTGATTTTCTATTTCATTATTGTTGTTGTGTGTTGTTAGTTTTTTGTACTTCTTTTGATGCCAGTAAATATACAGTTAATGTTGTTATTGATTATTAATTTATAATAATCCAAATGTGAAAATAAATAAAAAAACAACGAAACAAATTATTTATTTTTTGTTCATTAGGTTTATATATGATAATTGGTATGTAAGTTCAAACAATCATTGATTTTTTTTTTTTTTTTTAAGAGATCTTACGATTAAATAATTTTAGTTTTTTTTTTTTTTTTTTTTGGATATGTAATCATTTTATGTATATTGTTAAACTGTATTAGTAATGATTGAAATTTATACTTTGCTATATGCGGCTTTATTGTGTTGCTATTGCCATAAATTAGAAATTATTTCTATTACCAAGCGGTGATTAATTTATAAAATTTTCTTAGTGATTATGAATAATGATAACTAACAATATTGTAGTTAACGCTGTTGCGGTTGCAATAAAACTAAATGATACTACGTGTTTATTATTTTATTAAGTTTTAATCATTGTCAAACTAACAATATTACCATTTATTTTTTGACATACAATCTATCGTTAATCGAAAAATTAATTGAGCTCTATTCGGTTTATTTTCTGCTTGAAATTATTGCAGCTGCAAGAATAACAGCGTGGGACTTGTTTGCCATTTTTTCTTTTGTTTTTTTAAATTTTTCATATTTTATATTAACGTCGCCGTTTAATATTAACACGGCAAAAATATGTGAAACCGATTTCTGATTCTTGTTAGTTAACCATCTAATAATATCTATATTTCATTTTATTTTGTCAGTCTCGAAGTAATTTTTTACCTTACACAGTTGTAGAAGATACTAATAGCATGCGTTACATGCAGATAATCATCGGCCCTTTTATTCAGGCAATCGTACAATAATGTAAATTATTACTCTCTAAGTGTTATCACTTTATTTTACAGATAAGCAGAATGATACTCGAAAGATATTCAGTCATCGGTGTAATTATTAATGTGAAGTAACTACGGCGTAAATGTAATGTAATTGAGGAAATAAAACTAAGATTCAACATACGTACATCGTTTTTCAGTAAGTAAAATGTGAAAATTAAATAAACTCGCTATCGTTTAAATTGGTAATAAATTAAATTTGCTTTTAAATTATAAAACTAAATTTTTGAGTTCATTGTTACTAAAACATGAACAGCATTATGGTTTTTATATATGCGTTTTCTAACGAACGATTGTTGAATTTTTTAATATTCGCTCAAATTTTAAAATATTTATAAAATTCATTATTAATTTTTCTTTTTTAGTTAACTAATCATTTAGTAGCTGTTTCTATAAGGGCGTATAAAAGTGTGTTTTATGCATAAAGAGAAACTTAAAATTCAAATAGTTAACCATAGATTAGAATTAAGCGTAAACATCAGTGGACTGTGAGACACAAAAGTAGTAGTATAATCTTTAAACTAAGCTTTTGGAAATATTGAGTAGTAAAAAAGGATAAAGTAAAGTAGGTAAAGTAAGTCCCATCCCTTGATAAGGTATCACGGATTATGAAATTAAGTTTTTCATAATGTGTACTGAGTTCAACGGCATTAATGGAGAGCAGGGAGGCCAGCTCCTTTCTCTCGGTCGCCTTTACTTTCCCAGATTTCTCTGGTACCCAATTCCATTTCAGGCTAGATAAACTACTTGTGAGCGATTTAGATTCGGGACGAGACAATATAAAAAGATAAGAAAGTAAACGTATATTGAATTTTACGACTAGTTAAATTAAAATATCGAAGATAAAGACAATTCATACAGTATTCATAGGAAATGATAATACTATTGAAATACGGGAACCAAAGTTTATTATTAATATTAGTGTAGTCATTATGAGAGCTTAAGGAAGTAGAACGTGATATTTAACTTAATATTCTGCTTGAAGGACTGTGCTTGTAAAGATAAATAGTATTGTATGAGTCTTTAACTACATATTTGTTGAAAACACTTTTTCTTGATAACTAATATGCTAAAGGATTATATCTAATTTTGAAAATATAAATTGTGCAGTAAGGACTGTTTTTTTTTTAAAGCGACATTACAGACACGCATATATATATATATTGCTTTTTTTCTCGTTTCCTTTTTAATATCACTCCGATCATGCGACCACTATTAGTGCAACTGTTTCATGAAATTTTATTAATTACACTGTCTTCATCAGTAGAACAGATCAGTAATGATTCAAAGAATAACTATTTTTAAAACAACAACTATATATATATATATATATATATCACGCAGCAGTCTAGAACGCACGCGCGCACACATTTACCAACGCAGTAAACCGCAGTATGCTTACTTAGTTACAATATAAATAAGGAATATTTAAAATAACTCTAGTTAATTTTGCGTTTAATCTGCGCATGAAGGGTTTCCTGAAAGATTACAGTGTTTGTCTGTGATGTTGATATTTTCATTTACTTTCATTTTGTTGAAAAATTTTGTATATTAATCTTTGTAAACTTTTTGTACATATTGTATAGTAAGTTCAGTGTGCAAAATAGATTTGAAACATAATACGGTGCATTCGTCATCATTCGAGGAGTCTTTGACTAGAGTTGTTGAATTCGATTGATGTTGCTTCTTACCAATGCTCCATATATTTCAATTCCCTACCTCGAAATAGGTACCAGAATTGTACAGCGAAGGTTAATCTTAGATTTTTTACTAGTTACCGGCTGCGATTGTCGGATTCTGCTCATGATTCGTTGCCTGATCCCCACGTAAATTGTCGATCAAGAATCAATCTCAGATATTTGACGGGGTTGGTCTGCGGAGTTTGCTGATTTCTAAACTTGATCAGGAGTTAAGACCTTTTAAGTGTGAACGTAACTCGATGAATTTTATTGCGATTAATTCTGGTCTTCCATGAAGTAGGCTGGTTGTAAATTTTGCCCATGTTTTCTTGTAATAATGTTGGCGCGTGTACTGGATCCTCATGCGCAGCCAATAATATATATGTGTCATTTGTGAAGGTGACCATAACTATTGTATTTAATTCCAAAATATCAGCTGTATACAGCGCGAACAAAACTGGTCTAAATACGTTTCTTTATGGAAGGATGTGCAGACTAAATGTTTATCAGAAAATGTGGAATTAATCACAACTGAAAAGTATCTATTGAATAGATATGATTCCAAAAGTGTTTGTGTATGCCGTTCGATATAGTTGGTTTTAATTTACACAATAGTTCCTGGCAATACACGCCGTCAAAAACTTGTTTTACATCGAGGAAAATGCAAATTGTTAATATACGATCCGTAATGTGTAATGAACTTGATGGGTCGTCGAATATTCGGTGCAAAAATAAAATGGATGATTTGGAATTAGTTGATAACGTATATAATTTTTCCTATTCGATCTTTTCTTAACATTACAAATAGTTTGGATGGTACATTCAGTAGTCTAATTGTCTAGTAAGACTATGGGTATTATTGGATTTTTAAACGGTTTCAAAATTAATCGAACAACTGATTCCTTCCATATTTGTTGATAGTATCCAGTCCTTAATATGCATATGTTAGAAGCAGCATACTCTATGACGTTAATTTTTTTTTTGAAATTTCAGCTGTTATTTGATCCTTACCCCTGGTGGAGCCCTTTTTAATTGAAGGTTCCTCATTTTTGTATACACTTGACGAGACGCCCGAATTGGGCTTTTTATGGATAATTTTTTGAACTTTATTTTTACGATTGGAAGGTATTATATAAATGTAATGCAAAGGTATCTGTTTCAGTCGTTTCTAATTCTTTGTTTGCTTTTTTAATCTACTTTTTTCTAAAACGTTACTGCTTTAAGTATAATTTTGTCGTCTTCCATATAGATCTATTTTGTAGATTCAGTGAAGAGGTGAATTGAGTATACGTTTCAGTTTTATATTTGACTCATTTTTACTTGAAACGGGTTACGTTAATAGTTGAATTACCCGTGCGAGTGTTTATTGATAATATATTGGAAAAAATGGATGCTTCGGCTTTTTCGTTTACCTTTTACAATTTAAATCATTAAACTATATCATTAGTTAAGTTTGAATAATTTTTAACAGTTCTGTGACAAAATTTAGGATTATATTGAAATTATCAATATTAATTGACGTTTAGTGTCGGTATTATTTAAACCTCAATTGGATTTGTATTTTCCTCTGAGCAATTGTCAAAGGTAGAACAATAGAAAATGTATGCTCTAATATCTTTCTTTACCATTCATTGCAAATGTTATCGTGGGTTAATTCGAATCCTTTTAAAATATTTACTAAAATACTATGTCAGCTTATGATTTGTGTACAATTTAAATTTCTTTTGAAAGTTTAAGGGTTTGTTCTTTTTATGTCATATCAGAGATAAATTTATATTGGACAATTTCCGCCTGCGTGTATTTTTCTTGGCCTATTGTAATTATTTTACAGGGTGCGGCAGCGTAACTTCCTTTTTTAAAATGCGCCACTTTTTTTCTACTAAATTTGTTAAAGGGAAATAATAACAGAAAATCGAAATACATACTCTAGATATCCCCCATTGGGGCAATATGTATGCTTCTCCCTTGCAATTTTATTCCGATTTTCTGTTATTATTTCCCTTTAACAAATTTAGTAGAAAAAAAGTGGCGCATTTTAAAAAAAAGGAAGTTATGCTGCCGCACTCTGTTTTTAATATCCTTATTTTTTTTTCCAGGACTTTTATATTAAAGTTTTTATTACTTTTTAATAACTTTACTTTATTATTAGTCTACTGTAATTTTAAATTAATAAGTATTATTCTAGAAATCGAAATTCAGAAAAGTGGGGCTACTAAAATTTTTCTTCGTAAAGTTATCAGTTTCTTCATATTTCCTTTATTTAAATTTTTTGTATAAACGGAAAACAATATTTCGCTAAATAATTAAAAATTGCCGAAGGCAAGATTTTCCTATTTTTAAAAGAGTAACCAAAATTATTCGAATATAGGGTTCTAAACATGTAATATTCCTGAATTTTACGTATAACCGGTATGATTATTAAAATTAAAATTTTTCTCTTTTATAAATCCTTAATATTTCAATTCGTATTGGAAATTTATTTTACTTTTATCTACAGTAATACCTGAAAATGATTTAGGATATAATATCATCTCTGTTATGTTTTTTCTGATACGAGGGGAGTGTTTGTATTTTGTTTTGCTATTTACGGGTAGACCGGAACATTTTAATTGATTAATGATTTCCCGCATTTGGCCATTTTTTAAAATTTATGTTCGCAATGATCATATAATGTCGGCATAATTTAAAGTTGTGGTATTTTTACGGAATTTCATTTTACCTGTTGATGACATTGCAATATTCAGAATAACTGGACCTAAGCCGGTTCTTGCGCGGCACTCTTGTCCATAATTCTCTCGTAAACTATAGTTCATCTTCTTTGTCTAAAATTTCTAAATATTTCGCGTCAGAATTTGTTAATTAAATCTAAATATTCACTAGGAATATAACTGCGTTGTAATATATATTTAAAGCCCAAGTCTAATTTTATTAAAAGTGCCGGATATATCGAAACCGGGATGCGTATATTTAAAATTTTCCTTGTACATAATCGTAATGACTTGATTGTAAAATATGATTAGGCATCTATCCGGTTCATATTTAATTCAGTTTACGTAAATTTTACGCCCGCGGCGAGTAATAGTGAGATAGACTTTCAAAATTTTATATCAATAGAATCGGTCGGGGCTTAATTGTAGCACCATTTTCATGAGACATAAATTGTGCATATTTTTGCTTATATAAAAAATTCCACTACTTTAGATTTTGTATGTGATGGCTAGTGAGTAGGGTCATTTGTTGCTATAACTGTTAATTTATTTTCTTTGTATATAATATCAATTATATTTTATAATTACTTTTGACGCAGTTTCACCTTCAGCTTTTAACCTTAAAATCACCTTCTATCATTAGTCTTGAAGCTAGTCTAAATAGGATATTCTGTTGTTTCTCTTTATGAATAATCATATTTCGATGATCATTCATAACTGCTACGGTGAATTGAAATTCTTAAGTCTAATAGCTAGAATTTGATGTAAGCAGCTTCAAAGTAACTGTGATAGTGACTTATTACGTATTAAGATTTTGACACCCCTGTCAGCGTTAATCTGGAAGTGAAGCATATAACCGGTGCAGCCTTTAATGTTAAAACTTGAGTTTGAAATTAGATGCGTTTCAATGAGTACGCTCTGTCTTGAGTTCCTGTTTCCAATGGAACTAAGTCGTTACAATTCGAAAGCACAACTACTAGACTATTACTGGTATTTAGTGATTAGTGACGTGCTCGGCAACTGATTTGTCGGAGCAGCTCTTCGAAATGAGCAGTGATTTTTTGCTGCTCCGAAAAAATTTATTATTTTTACCCTGACAACTAACATGCAAAACGTTTGATTAAGAGGTGTAATAAAGATGAATATTTTCTTATATTTATGGATAGAAAAATGACATTTTTTTTTTTTTCTCAACTTTTTATAATAAACGTATAAATATAAAAAAACCTATTAATAGCAGCTGTAAACGTGTTTAAAAAATACAGGAAGGACAAGTTTAGTCAAGTATGCACGCGCTGACTATAATTCACCTTTACATAATACAAAATTCAGAACAATGAAATCTGATTTTTTGCGGCGTAAAAGGGACATGTCATTTTCGCGCTCTTTTGAACTTTTTGCCAACTTCGAAAGTGTACGGCTCCATTCTCGACAAATAGCTATCTTTCCAACGATATATTGCACGTCCGGGCGGGGAAAAATTGTTTTCAAAACTTTCAAGCTTTTGGTGCCCGGTGGGATTGAATATAATGTTGTAAGCTCGGCTATCGTTTTCCTATAAACCGGTCCTTTATGCATGTGTTTGGATGAATTTTGGTTTTCCTAACTTTGTTACTTGGGCTATTACTTCCGTGAACTTCCCTTAATAAGCATGGGGAGAGGGTAAATAATTTTTTAGTCATAATTTTTTTGATTTCACGAAAAGGCTTCTGCATTTTGTTTTATATTTCGACGTTATGAATTTTTTAAGGGTGATTTTTGATGTCGTTTTAAATTCCATATTATATATTCTTGGCGGTTTTTGCCGCCCAGGGAAATTATTTTGGTTAGCCTAAAGTTATAGTCTTAAGGAGAATTTTAATTGTAATTTATGATCCAACTTTGAAGATTATAACAAACCGTTCGTGAGTCACTGATTTTTATTCGATAATTTTGTCGTTTTTGAACCATCTTATTAGGATTCCGTTCATAAATATATGTATGTAATCCTAAAAACAGGAAAAATATTATATCGTTCATATATCTCATTCCTTAAATAAGATGAAACATGATTACGAAGGAAATTGTGCGACAAAAAAAACAGCGTCAACAGTGGCGCATATTCCGTCTGACTATGTGTGTTGATGTATATGTATGTGTGTAGTAATGCACCTGGATGAGTAGAGGCAGTGGGATATTCAACAGAAAAGAGACAATACACCGTTTTCCGCCGGAGCAATAATGGCCGCAACAGTATTCGGAGCAGTTGTTGCAATTGTCGGAGCGTAGGTAGTGTTTTTCTAATCACTGCTCCAAATCGCAACTACTCATTTGTCGGAACAGCGACAAAAAAGCAGCGCTGCGATTTTTGGGTCATCACTACTAGCGACACGTATATTTAATATGGTACCGAGCGGAGTAATAATTAACTTGATATTATTCAGTCAAGTACGGTCCACAACTTGAACTGAAAATTCTGCATAGAATTAATGATCACGGTTTTATTATGCAAAGTTAGAGTTAAACTTATTATGATCAGAGTTATATCTGTACTTTTGGATATTTTTTGTTCATTCCCCCGTGGCTTTAATTTGACTGAATTTGTTTCGCTTAAAGAAGGAACATTTTCTTTACGTATTTTAAAAACTGATTTGACGATCGTAATAATAGACGCTTGTATTTTAAGTAACCTCTGTAATTTGCAGGATGATCTTCTGGACGAAGTACACAAATTGGTTTCATGTCGGATTCTTTAAGAAATGTTTTAGAATCATGCTTACTGCCGCATTTAACGCGCTGGAATACGGTAGATTGCGATAGTTATCTGAATGGCCATACAACTAGCACCTTTTTGCCCCGAATGATTTGTTTATTGGTTTTAAATTTACTGCTTCTTGAACGTACAGCAGGGGATAATCAATAAAAATATTTCGTTGTTACGAAGGATTCAGATATATGAAGTGCATAGGTAATTTTAGGATGAATGATATTACATTTTTTACGTTAAATTCTTTTTTTTTTTTTTTAAATTTCTACTTTCATTTTATTTACATCTGTAGTTGGATATAAATTGCAGAACACATTATCTTCGGAATGTTGATCAATATAGAAATAATTTTTGAATTGAAAAATTTATTCTTTTCTGTAGCTATTTGCTGACTTCGGATGAAGTGTAACGCCGGTTCTAGTTTAAGGACAAACTTTGTATTTTGATCGGACAAAAAAATAGTACGTATTGTTGTTTCTTCAGAGTTAACGACTGTGACACTGCCTTAGGGGGTCAGTAAAACGTTTCCAATAAGTACATCGTCGTACTTCCAACAATTCAGTTTGACAGGCGATAATGATCGAGAATTGCCGTTCGTAAGTTTTCTTCTAGATTGTCGAACTAGCCCCGATAGTATATAGGACTCGTCGTTAGTCGTTCCCGGAGTGTAATAGGTTTGCTGAGTTTCTCCGACAAACAACACCAATAAAGAAGATAATGACAGTAAAACGACTAAACCCATTACGGATAATATCAATCAGAATGAAATTCAAATACCTGAACCTTGTCCAATACACGCCGATTACCATTTAAACTCTATACCGAGCTTGGAGATGATAGGCTTATTAAAATAAAAAAAAAAAAAATGATAAAACTAGATCCCGTTGATAATTACCGATCTATGTAATACAATTTTCGATATATGTTTAATTAAAATTTTACATCCATCAATCTACACAACTCCGTCATCTAGTATTATTATATGTTTCGATACGCATATTTTTTATTTATTCATTTGTTTTTGTTTCGTTGTTGTTTATATTTTTACAAATTAATCTGTGCGTAACTTTCAGAACATTTTTATTTTTACTTTTTTCTAATTTTTATAAAATTCGCCGGTCACAATCAACAATATTCGCACGGTTGTTGCACTGCGCAAAACGCTATCACAAGAAGACAGCCTCTTTAAAAGTATAAAAAGTGAACTTAATAAAAATGGTAGTACATCGTGTTAAATGCAGCTAAAAGAATACGTATACGAAAGTGAAAGTTTTAATGACTCTACCGGTGACAGTGTTGTATCTAAAAACACGCTGATGATAAACATTACGATCCCCGAAGTATTAATGTCAGTAAATTCGCTATGTTGTGTTAGCTTCGGAAGGCTATTATGTCGAAACTGAGAAGTTAACCACAAAGGTTGTCTGATCAACACGACTTTAGTAGATTTGTGCCAAATGAAATTTTTTAGATGTATTAGATATTTTCTTAATATTCACCAACATCATTGTCGTTCTATTATAAGATTCACTTCTAAAATGATTTTTCACCCGACAATAATAATTTGGTGTGTTACTGGATGTTTGGTCGTACGCTTAAAGGAAAATGTTCATTGTATGAAAAATCGTGTATACTACCGTCCATTTCTTAACACATTTTCCGTGACATTTTAAATAAGTTTACGAAATTTTTTCTGGGAGCCATCGATTCTACCATCAATGGAACTTACTTCGAGAAACTAACACGCGATATAACTTAATTATTCTTGTTTATAAATAGTCAGTTTGTTCGTTACACATCATAAACTCAACTAGCGGCAAAAGGAAGACCCCCCCGGGGGGGGGGGTAAATGGAGACGTATTATGAATATCAATCAGATAGCCAGTTCTGAAATTGAACAAAGTTCTTAAAGCATGAAAATAATTGAAATTTTCGCGTTAAACATTTCTCTGTGATTAATCAAAAACCTTAACCAAAATTTAAAAAGTCACTAGAAGAAAAATTCTAATTGGCCTGTTCGTAATTGTGAAAGCAACGGCGCAGTAATGCTGGAGAAAGTTGATGCTTTTGTAAGATACCTTTAGTCTCTTTACAGTTTCTTTACCATTGTATTGCATAAACCAAATATCCTATCATTCAGACGCTGCCTACTTCCTCACACATCTTTCGTCATGCAGAAAAACAATGGATCCGTGACATTATATTTAAACAAAATGCGGTTTCAAAAAATTCTTGCTAAATAGCAAAACATAAATATAAACTATAATTAACGATTTATATTAAAAAGCAAATACGCGTAATATTTCTAAAAATTCTGTTGTTTAATTTGAGAAATAATTTGTAGTATACATATGATTTATAAAATACTTTAGAACCAATAAGTGTAACTATTTATAAATCGGATTTTAAGTAAAACGTTGTTACGGATCGAAAATTTTATACCGGCTTCTTGTTTTGATAAAATAGGGGGGATTCCTTTTCGGTTCCGTGTAAGGTACGCACGGAGCATAGTCAAAATTTTTAATTATTATTTTATAAAAACTTTAATAAACACATTTTTGTACGAATTTTAATACTAATTTTAGTCTCAAAAACAGTTTCACAAAATTCGGAACACTTAAAACTGCGTTTTGTTTTACCTAGGAAAAAATTCCAACATTTTTTAAAATTACATTATTAGATTAATCTATTTTGCGCAATATTCACAGGTAAACACATTTCGATAAATGAATTTTAAAAGTCAAAACGGATAAACGCAAACATTAGATTAAAAATCAATACAAAAACAAATAATTTAGAACTAAAAACGTAAACAATTATTTAAAATTAAATCACCTCTTACTATACAACGGTTTTTTTTTTTTTTTTTAAACATTGCCTTTATTATGATATTGTCTTTTAACGGGACTTTGTCGGAAATTAATTTTTTCACGGATCGTATCTGCTTTTCTGTATCAGACAGGAATCCTGTTTACTTTCTAAGTCTTCACCTTCAAAATACTCTCCGGCAGATGTGAACAGAATAACTTTAAAATTTATTTTCTAAAAAAAAGAAACAACATATCCCTTGCTGACAATTGTATACAGTTTACTTTTATATCTCTATATTTTTTTTTTTTTTTTTTTAAATCAATTTTTGGCAATAAAGGTGTATAGTAAAAATATTTGTCGATAACGTAAGATTTGGATGTTTAAATCAAATGAATAGCGCATAAAATGCAACCGAAACGAAGTAGAATCAACGAATTAATCCTACGAAGGTATTAATTAGCGGGGAAGATGAGTGTAAAATTGAAAAAAAAAAAAAAAAAAATATATTATATATATATACGTAAGTTCTTTAGTACTTGAGTTTTATTAGTTCAGTCGAGTGTTGTTCCCATAAAAGTTATTCCTTGGCTAATTGATGGCACTCTGATGTTACTTCAAGCATTATTTTAGAATTATCCTTTTGATTTTGCTCCATATTGTTTGTACTTTATGATGCATCCTCCCCCTGTTTCAAAAATTATGAAATTGTAACAAGTGTATGGTCTTACGAATTATCGAAAGGTATAAGTAAAAGTAGCGATATAAAATTATTCTAATGTACAGGATAATTACTTTCTAAATCGAATTCCGGTAATTATTATTCATTTTAAAATGAATTGCGACGCATATATTTCTAAAGTCGTTAAAATTTAACTTTTAGTTTATTTACAAGTCATAGGCGATGTAAACGAATCTATCTTCAATGCCTGCTTAATTTTTTTGAAATTCATTTTCGGAACTTTTGTTTTCTCATTAATATTTGTTTACGGAAACACTGCAGTGAAAATTTTTAACCTATTATTGTGGATTTCTTTTTTTTTTATTATCTATTATTATTATTACCGCCATAATTGTAAAATTCGATAAATTGATAACGTAAATAACGCTGACACGATGCCTGACACATTTTCCTCTTTTTACCTCTTCTAGCACGACACTTACCTTTGGATTGACTTTTTTTTTTTTTTTTTTTTTTTTGTAATGATACTCCATTTTGGATGCAACCAACGAGGCAGATTTATTTAGTACAATCTGTATATAAATTTATGAAAGTGTACTTATGCATACACATTTTACTTTCCACATAATAAAAAAGAAAAAAAAAGATACTTTGTGTGTCAGTGTGGTGGATAACTTGGCTATTAACACTAATAAAATTATAATTTCGGAGACTAAACATTATAAAGTTTGCAATGGTGATGTTTATACATTGTCACCATTTTCTTTCCTTATCGATCATGCGACTTTTTTTTTTTTTTTTTTTTTTTTTTTTTATTATTTTTATTCGTATAAGAATACACAAGCAGAGTCTGTACTATCATCCCTTCGGTTATCAGTACGACTCTACCTCAGAAGTTAAAATATGATAATTTATATTAAATTCACCTAATTAATTTCTAAAGTTAACATTAACGTAATGACTTTTACTTGGTATCAGATTTATTACGGGTTTTAGGGGGATAAATATTGAGTAATTGAGCAGCCTTTGAAATTCATTTTTAGTAAGAAATGCAAGGTCTTTATTCATTTCATTACTAATTTCACACATTCTTCTGTAGCTTTTCCATTTAACACACATCGTGTGAATTATCATTTTTACTTTTTACCTAAGCATTTCATGCGGTTGTCAATAATTTTAAATTTCGTTAAATAATTGCACTAGTTACCATGTCCGCTAATAGTAAACTGACTAATAATGAAGTTGGTTTGAATGTTTTTCATTTTAAGGGTCTAGCTTGCACATTCGTCGGGAAGTAATGATCGGTTAGCCTACTAGTTGTAGCGTTTTCATGCAATTCTCGCCATTTTTCTGAGGTCTGTTTTTTCTGAAGCATCCTATTTTTGTAGCGCTAGACCATTCATTCCTATTTCTGAAATTTTTTTAATTCTTTTAATCCGCTCTTTTATTTTAAGATTTATACGAGCAATCTCAACGATACACCAAGCTGACACATGCGATACTGTGTGTCCTATATGTTTTAATCACTTGTAGAAGTATTTTCCTTCGCAGTTTTAATAGTTTAGTTGTTTGGGTTTTATTCAAAGTGAACAATAGTCAATATATGATTCAACTATTGGGCTTTGTGCAATATAATTCTCTATTTCAAACAATTGTAGTAATATGTGTTTCCGTAGAGGGCCAAAAAGCAGTTATATCTTTTAGTAATTTTATTACATTAATTAATGATTACTAAAGTTACAGTTTTCGTCTATTATTTCACCGAGATATTTTTTAATTTTAATTTGTTTATTATTAACTTTAATTTCCTGTTTGATTTTACGTTCAAAGAGCTGTCTCTGCAGGCCCTATGTTTTCGAGTAACTAGTAGACCAATGGTGCCTTGGATTCATTGAATTTTTGCAAAGCTTCTATATTATTTATTCGTGAGTTCAAAGGCATCTATTGTATTTAATCCTATCGCTAGAGTGTGTAACAACATCATCAGCGTAACTAACAGCTAGAATATGTGGATAGAATTTTATGTATTTTGAAGAAAGAAATATTGAATAAAATAGGTCCAAGACAACTCCCCTCCTAGAGAGTACTCCAGCCTTTTTTTTTCCGTAATATAATTTATATATCTATTTTTAAAGTAAACAGCAATCAGCTGTATTAGAAAATCATTAATTTTATTTCTTTTTTTCATTACACCAAGTATTATAATAGACCATTTTATCATGTCAAAACATATCGAAACTGAGTAATAGTTTAAAGTTATAGTTTTATTTTAAGCTCTTCTAATATGTTATAGGATTTTTATAACTGCTTCTTCTGCGGCGGAGTGTCTCTTTCTATAAGCAAATTAATTATTTTCACGATGTATTTTGTGGATTTCAATTTCTTGGTTTAGATAGTGAATTATTGATTTCTTTCAGAAACTTTTCCCATAGCAGTCGGAACAGTTATTATTGGTTTGTAGGCCTTAGGGGATCCCCCTTTAGTTTTTTCCTGGTTTGTTAAATACTAGCACCAGTTTGGTGTTTTCCCAAACATCAAAAGCTATTAAATTATCAACACAAACGTAGTAGTATATTTTTAACAGTAATTTCGGATTTGTTTCTTTCAATTTATTTTTTTTTCAATCTATTAAGTATTTTGTGTCTAACCCATTATTAGCTTTTTTATTTTTAAGTTTATTGATTAATTTGTCTAATATTTGATTATCTAACCGAAAACCAAAGATTCATACTCATCAATATTATCATCAGCACATCAGGAAAAAAGAGTGTTCTCATAATTAAATTTATTTTGTCATTAAAATTACATATTTCGACGTTATCCGTGTCCTTTAGTGAGGGAATATAAAGTTTCTTTTATTTATCCATAGTACTTTTATAAGGTTTACCGCAGACGCTTGTTTCCACTGACAATTTTTTCCTCCTTTTTTGATTTTTCGTGTAAAATTTTTGTTTTATATTCTTAAGAGTTCTTATTACGGCGCCCTGATTGCATATTAATATAATTATTTCCTTTTTTGTATAGGCCGTGGGATTTCCTTTTAATTTTTTTGATTAATTGCGCTTATCGCGATCTCTAGTTCCGAAGTACATCACTCATTCTGGTTTATTGTTTTAGTTTCTTTAGAATCAGAGACGAATCTAGTTTAGTTTGTACAGAATTCTTGAATATTGGTTTGAATTGATTCTTTCTTTACAACTGTTAAATTTGCTACGAGTAATTCTTAGTTTTAATTTATCATAGTTTATTACATTAGTGGCAGATTGATTGATGGTGGCGTGCACTTCATATTTAGAGTATATCGATGAGTGCGGGGAAAGTGTGTTATCGACTTATGGAGCCGGAAATTTATCGGAAAAGTTTGAAAAATTGATATCACCTTTTTTTAATCTATGTTATGTTTTTACATATAAAATCAAAAAGCAATAGTATTCGATTTTTGTTCTAATTGCCTTTGTTTTTTCTATTTCTGTCCATATTAAAATCTAATCTTTCTTTTCATTTTTGACATTACTTTTAGTTTCTGCCTCACTGTCCTTGGTTGGCGTTCTTAATAATATATATATATATATATATATATATATATATATATATATATATATATATTATATATTTTAATGTGCATGTGGTGTTAATAAATAAATGTTGCTATATTAAAAATTCAGTTTTTGCTGTGAAGATGTCAGATCGTTACCTACAATTATTATGATCCGATTAGTATTTTCTTCGTTTCAATAATATATTATTACGTATCAAGTCAGTTTTTAATAAACCATATATTTCAACATTATATCGCCGTTTCCCATTACTACAATTTTTTAATTTTTCTCGTTCGAAGCAGTCTTTTGACATTCCTTATTAAATAAAAACATTCATTTGTTATTTTTTAATCTCCCAGTCGCAAATTTCACACTCCGATCCCGAGTAAGTGAGCGCCAATCGCGATTGCATATCATATAGCAAATAAAAACCGGCATTTACATTGCTGTTCGTGATTTTCTAAAAAAAAAAAAAATACTCCAGTTGCTTAGGTTTATGGTCTGTTTCCTTAATACTGCCGAAATGCTGACTAGGAAGCAACCCTACCGCAATTAGACGCTTCTGGATTAAAAATTAGCGGTCTGAAATTAACGCTTGAGACACGCTTCGTCTGGGGCTCTTCCGCTGAAACCTGTCTTTTTTGGTAACTGCGAACCTGCCAACGTAACATTTTTGTTTATTTGCGTTAGCGTTTTTTAAATGGTTGAAATAATAAAAAAAAGTTACTTTAAAAACCACGAAAAAGGTCAATTTAGTTGAAACAGCACAGTTAAAAAAAAAAAACGAAAAAAGAAACCAGTTTCAATTTGCGAGGGGCAGAAAGATTATCATAAACAACAAAATACTTTTATTGAAGTGTGATTCTATGAGCACATTTTTCTATCCGATAAATACTTTTGGAAAGCAGGATGATAATATCTTTACTCCCCGTTTAATACTCATCGCTTCACAACGGTTAATTCATACATTTTATAAATGTAATTATTAAACACCGAGACAAAGAGATGCCGTGAATTCACGATATGGACAACATTTTTTACATTTATTATGAAAAAGTATTACTGTTTTTTTGTTTTTTTTCATTCTCTTCTATATTTTAAGTAAAACCTATTATTAAGCGTGCGTTCTCATAGTTTTTGTGTTGTTAAAAAAATCTAAATAATATTTGCATAGTGCCTTTTCGATAAAATGTAGTTTTTTCAGGTAGAATGCAAAATAATTCTAATTTTTAAGTTGTAGTCGTTTAAAAATTAGAAAAAAGGTTTAATGTTTGTACCGTTAACGCGCTTAACATTTTTTTTTTTTTTTTTACCATAAATCCGACAAAATAAACTGTTATTAGTAAAGGTTGTTGTTCAATTACATTGGTAATGAAAAATTATGTCGTTGCGTTACTTTTGTCATGCTTTAGCCGTACCAAAAATTTTGAAAATTCGAAATTAGCACGAAATAATGAGAAATAAACAACTATTAAAAATCGAAATATGCGCATAAGGAGAGGTCGTTTTGGTAAACTTGGCACTATCATTTCAGTTTGTTTATTACATCATTTTCTTTAAAATGTGTGAATACACTGATATATATATATATATGTGTGTGTGTATAACGATTATTAAAATATAAAACGCGAACAAGAATTATACATTAAAAATTGAAGTAATTTAATAATTGTCTAGTAATGCCGACTCTACACATATATAAAAAAGATTAAGGCGATGTTCGCAACGGGCATAGAGTACTTTGCATATTTCTAATTAGTAATAACATTCGCACCACTTCCGATTGGGGATTAGAAGAGCATTCAATTTCGATATAAGCTTCGAATTAAAACAATATGGTACGCAAAATTTTAAGGCACCTTTTATTGGCCCGGCAAGTTACATTCGTCCCAATTAGGCGCGGGGGAAATACTCTCTTTAATGTAATATAATACAATGTAGTATATAAAAAAATAAATAAAAAAAAAAAAAGGCTTACTCGGTCTGACCATAAGTTGATCGCGGTCTATTTTATGTCTGCATCGGACATAATTTCCTTCTATTTCGGTCGATATTTACAATATCAGTTACACCGACCGCGTCATTATCGTTGCACACTAGACACACTTCTGATTGTAATATGATACACTATATCAGCTTGATTATTGTTTTCAGAGTTACTTGTAATGGGGAATTCTTTAACAGCGACAGCTGTCGATGCGACAAGAAACGAAGAAAACCGCCGGTACTGTTGTTCACTGAGGGATAATGTTGCGTCCGGGCCAATGATTGACAACTTTAAGGAGTGCACGGTCGGTGTTGTACCAATGGAAACCGCGGACGAGAGTAACGCTACGCTGTTGTCTGTAAACCGGGTCGGTAATAAGAGGAAAGTGTCGTCGCCGCTGCTGCTGGCGCCGCCAAATGGTGTAAATGACGAACAACAAGAGCAAGCTGCTGACGAGTGCGTCGTGGAAGAGAGTGGAACTTGGCGACGAAGCAACGGCAGTAAAAAAGCTAGACTAGATCGAAATTACTTTCAGCGGATTTGCTCGAATATCGAACGGAAGATTAATCAGCCGAACATGGTAATGAACGACGTGGCGAGCGAGTCGATAATGAACGGCACGGCCACCGGCGAATTCTACATAATTATCAGCGACGATTGCGTTAGTGCGGACGATGATTATTCTACCGCCGGCACGAATGATCCGCTATTGTTCGATGCGAATGTGGTCGATGGCGTGACCGAATTCGGAGATCGTAATATCGTGACGTCGACGTTAGTAGATAGCATAGTATTCAACGAATCGCTGTTGGATGTGACCACCGAGTATTATTTCGGTCGCAGCGTCAACAATGGCCGTACTCAAGACCGTTCTAGCGGCAGCGGTGCAGCGTATCTTCATTCGGTCGAGTCTGCGGCGCCAATTATCGATACTAGCGAAATCGATAAATGGATCGAAAATGAAGAGGAAAATCATCGCTATCGGCGTCAAAACGACGACGTGTTGACGCGCCTGGTAGCGTCGGCAAATGTACCGATCAGCAGAAGCGCGACCTGCTACAACAACGGCTATTATTATTGCCGTCGCGGCTACCCGAAGGCGGAAGTGATCGGCGGGCACTGTTACGCGCCCGACTTGGTTATTCCGTTGAAAGTGTTCGGCAAAGTAGTCGCGCAACTGTTTAACAGCAAGAAGAACTTGCTGCTGCACGGCGGCGTCCGCATACGAACGGGCGAAATTGTAAACGAATTCTTCAGATATAAACACTTGATGACGTACAAAATCGCGCGCAATATCGACCTGTCCAACTGCGTCACCAAGTACGGCAAGTACAGGAATAGCAAACGGTTCGTCGAACGTCGGCGACGGTTACTCGCTTCCAACGAGCTGAACTTGAAGAGCGCCGTACAGTCGTTGAAGGAAAAATCGCTGTTCGATCGTAGCGCCGTCGTTAGCTCGCAGCAGCAACGTCGTCGCCAACGTTACGTAAACTTGTTCAAGACAGTCGACGGCCGCCTTGCCAAACACTCGCCGGTAACTGCTGCCAAGAAACAACGTTGTTCGATAAACGGCAGTAGCGATAAACTGAAAAGAGCCGCTATAGACTTTATCGCCAACGACGTCGCTGCTGCCAGCCTGCGGCAAAAATTGACCGCTGACTCTGCCAGTAATAGTATTAATAATATTAATAGTAGTCGTCGTGTCAGCAGTAGGGACGATCGTCGAGTACTGCCGTTCAGCGCGTTTCACGGCTTAAAGGTAGCCTTTCAGCTACATCGGATGCTGCGAAAACGGGACAAATCGGTCTTGCTGAAAAACTGGCTGGATTTCTCGCACATATTGCAGTCGTCGGCGAAATATTGCTACCCGATAATATACGAAGTGTGCAACAACGACGATGAGACAGCGACCGGCGTCAGTTGGAAAGTGGTCGTTAGTTTAATGGTAAATCTTCGTTCTCCGCAGCTGCTCGGCGTTAACGATTTAACGTCGGAATCGTCCGTAATTGCGGTCGCCCTGAACGTCGGAGCCGTGGACGATCATCGAAAACGCGCCGTTTCCGCTCTGTTCACGTGTCACAAAGTAGTTAGCGAATCGCGCCAACTACCTAACCTCGGCGAATCACGGTTTATTGCACCGACCCGGAACTGCGCGCTGGTTTGGGACGGAAAAAACGGTAGCGACAACGGCGGTGCCTGCTCCTCTCGTAACATGGTCGGCAGTACTAGTGGTAGCACCGCGAACGGCGGGAAGAAAGGTAACGGTGCGACTTCTTCTTGTTCAAAGGCAGACTCGGTGTTGAACGTGTTAATGTTTTCGCCGGTCGCCATTAGACCACACTTTGCAAATTTGCTGCGAACAAAGCGAAAGGTTCGTACACATCGGCATCATTCGACCAACAGTAGCGGCGGCAGCGCTAACAACAGAGCGATCGACTTTGCGATCGAGAACAAGTTACTGATAACGGCTGGCCAGAACGTTATAACCAGCAGCTACGTCCATACGACCATCTTTAACTTGGTCTTATTTAATAAAAAGTGCGGCCATTATTACTTGAAAGAGAAAGTTATAAACTATGTGGAAGCGTGCGACGGCGACCGGATATCGTGTCCGGTTCGCGACTGCAACTGTACTTCGTTCACGTTGGACGATCTGTGTCACGAATACGGACCGGTAAAGATATACGGCACCGTTCGCTTCGAGGATGACCGGTCGTGCAGGTTCCGAGAAAAATTACTGATTAACCTGGAGAAAAGTCCGAGGAACATAGTGCTGGCCGATAAGTCGTTCTCGATTAAAAACAAATCGCCGCTCTACAGTAAGCACCAGCTGTCGCAGATACGTAATATTCGCGGCGGCCCGGCTTCGCCGCTATTGCTGAAGAACACCGTCTGCAACCATCGCTACATTAAGAGTAAAATCGTACCGTACTTCGAATTGTTCGAGCAACTCTCCTGTCCCTACTATACGTGCCCGTGTACGTCTTTCGATTTACGCGATCTGGTCGACGTGACCAGCGGTGAAGAAGAGGACGACGATCGTATCGCGAACAGCCATCTGCTACCGTTGACCAGTCACCAGTCGCACATAAGTATCAGCTTCAATAAGCTAATCAACGAGACACGGATCCGATTTAGAAGCGGCATACAAATCTGCATGTACAGCGACGTACAGTCGTATCTCGGAATCGAAACGCAATCCGATCTGCTGATCGAACTGATACCGCGTAAAAAGTGTCCGCAGTTCAAGTATTTACCGGTGACGATGGCGGTCAACAGTAATCCGATGGGTTTGGAAATTATCATCAGGACGAATAAAAAAGGCCTAACCGTGAAAGAGGTGAAGCAAATAATACGAGAGCATTACTACAAAAACCGCATATGCGGCCATCATTACTTAAGAGAGGCTGTCGTTAACTATTTCGGCGACTTTGTCTGTAGTCGACCCTGCCCCGTTTTACACTGTTATAAAAGCTTCAAATGGAGCGATTTAACTGCTTAATGCGCGTCTTTAAGGCGTCGCCCCTATATGTGTGTTTGTGCGTACAAGCGTGCTCGCGCAATAATATAATAATCCTTTATTGAACCTCGTTAATTGTACAAGTGCCCTTTTGAACATGACAACGCAGTATTTTCTTTTTTTAATCTATTTTTCGGAAGTGATTTCATGGCCGTTTATATTCTTCTTCTTCTTATTATTATTATTATACGGATGATGATGATGATAACCCCCCATGTATGTATTTTGAAATTAAACATCTCTTTAGTTTCTTTTCAATATTATTTATTACATACGTATATTGCATTATTGCATGCAAACTAATAATAATTATAATAATACTGAAATGTCGGAGGTGCCGGGGATACTTTATAAAATAGAGAAACTGATGGAGTTTGATTTTTTTTTTTTTTTTTAAATAAAGTTACCATTATTGAAAAAATTGGTACATCCACCAAAATTGATTTCACCTATTCTACATTTTTTATGATGCAGAAATTAAATGTGTAAAAATTAGCTCTCTTCGTTTTTTGTTTTTCTTTTTATCAATTCATATTCTCAGGCTGGTTGCGTACCAAATTATTAGCCCAGTCAGACTAATTCGATTACATTCAATTAGAAACCCTTCTAAAAATAAAAATAAAATCTCACGCTTGTTAGCCTCCCCGATTTATCAGTTTTAACACGATTTTTTTATTAATCGAAATATTGTTATTTATTTACCGATATTGAATTTTATATTATTCATATTTCATTTATGTTACTTATGTACGAGATCATTTTTTTTTCTTCGAATATTTAAAAATATCGTAAATTAAATGAACAAGTAACAAGAAGAGATGTGTTATGGATAATGTAGTATACCCTGTGAATTTAGAAAAACTTTTACAAATTCTATTTACTGTTCATTCAGAGATCAAAAGAAATTTTTTTAATTTCTTTATGTTACGGATTCTTTTTTTTTTTTTTTTTTTTTTTAAATAAAGTTCACTAAAATCGAAATGATAACATTTCGAACAAGGAATTTCTCCGAAGAATGCTTAACAGTTTTTTTGTTTTTTTTTTAAAAGCGCAAATATAATTTTTGAAATTTCCTTACATTTCTATAACTATACTTAATTATTGGTAAATCTTGAAGTTTCAAGAAAGTATACCGTGACGGGGTATACTAGTGTTTAAATTTATGTCAATTTGCAGTTAATTACGTTGTGTATTTTTTATACTCTATCTTAAACTTTAGTCAAGCTATATAGAATTATCGGAACACATTATACATAACATTTAATAATTGTGCGCTTCGATGCGAGACTTGGATTTGGTTTGACTCGATAATTCAATGTGCAACCAGCCCCCCTCCAGTTTATTTTACATATAAAGTTTGTTAATTCAAAATATTTTTAAATATGAAAAATAAATGTTATCATTATTATTAGTGTATTCTAAACAACTAGAAATTATACCCAATAGTGTATACTTGTTTTTCGAGTTTAAACGATCATCAGTTAAAAAAACGTAGGTTTTCTTTTACACTTAGCTAATGATAATTTAGACTCAAAGAACACACTAGTGCACCATTATATATAATTTATAGTTGTTTTTACTATAACACCGGTAATATACGGTTTATTTTAATGTTTCATAATTTTATCAAAGAAAAAAAAATATTTCCTTTAATATAAACAAATTATTATTATTATTATTATTATTATTATTATTAATCCGCATTAAATAAATTAGTATTTCTTAGTGCAGCTACGCAGATCTTTTTTTTTTTTTTCAAAAATTAATTTATCCAAAAGCAGTGTTTCGAATATATATTCCTAGCTTATAAGAAGTTATCAGTTAACATAAACGTAATCACTTTTAATAATACGTATTTGTAGTTTGCGACTACTAGGTGTAATAATCAGTAGTTACGTTACGCGCTTCTTACCTTACGAATAAAAAGGGTATATATATTTTGTAGGGGGTTTTTTAAGCCGAAAAAAACAAATTAACTTCGGCTTAAAAACTTCAAAAAACAGTTAAATTTTGGTTTAATCTCTGCAACTATTAGATTTCCTAATTTTCCGAAATAACTATCTAATGATAAAGTACGTTCAAATACATTTTAACAACAAGTATCTGTTCTAACAAAATCGTTTACAATAGTCTCGATATTTAAAATTAATATTTTCACTTTTTCTTTTTTTCCCTCTCGCCAATTATTATAAAAGGTTTTATTTCATGTGTATAACTCGGTTGTTAATTTTCAATTTTTAGGGTGATATTTTCGTTACCCTTAATGCTTTTACTATCATTGTACGTCATCGCGCTACTATAAATTTATTCACAATTTTTTTACTTTATTTAAATAAATATAATAATTGACCGTTTATGTGGCTAATGAAGGGTTTGTTTTCTAATACGATTTCTTATATTTTGAATTATTTTAAACTATATGAATATAAGTTTTTCAAAATATTATTATATAATGACGTATTTTTTTTTCTTTTCCTGAAATAGAGCAGTACGTTGCTAGTCTTAGTAATTCCTTTTGTTGCTGCAGCTATAATGTAAATTAGTGTTGTGTATATTACTCAAAAATATAATTAATTTAGTTGCTGCGGCACTAAATTCTACTTTATATATATATATATATATATAAACACATGTATGAATGTATATGTAAATATACATATATTCATATGTAATATACGTTACTTAAGAAATAGCCTTTGTTTTACATTCCTTTATTTATTTATTTATTTATATATTTGTAGTTTATGTTTCAGCAAAATAGATTTTTTACAAAATAAATTATTATAATTAAGTTATAGTAGCGGTATAACTATATTACGAAAAGGTAAAATGTTCCATTTTAAGCTTTGAGAAATCATTTTTTTATTGTCATTTTTAGTTGTTAGTCGCAATTATAATAAATATAAATTTGCATTGAAAAATTGAATTACACGTGTATAACTATTTTAATTTCTACAAACTTTTCTTTAAAAAAGAGATTATAACTTATCCAAAGGCCAATTAAAACACCACATTGTTGGTTGCAGAAACGCGTTAAGCTCTTATTTACAAGAGAAAGCTTTTAAGACTGATGGAATAATTCGCGTTCATAAAACTCAACTAAATTGACCATTTAATATTATTTAAATCCGAAAGGGAGCTCTATTAATATTTACTGCTTTTAACCGGATTTTAGATAAATCAAAATGTATATTAATGACTATATCATTTTTACGATGAGAGTAAGAAGAAAATCTTGTAACGTGAAAAGCTGTTCTATTTTGGCATTATGTTTTCAAAACATTTACTTTTTCAATCCATTTTTTATCGCTTCTGAACATTTTTTAATTCCTGTGAAAGCAAAGAATTATATTGAGAAGAATGATACAGTCAATCGAAACCGACTCTTTTGTGATGGTCCGGGGATAGAATAATTTTTTTATGTTTTTAATTTATTTTATATAAATAAATAAATAAATATACATATATATATATATGTATATATTTAGTAGTGATAAATGGTATCTTCTGTCATTGTACTGCTGTTAGTGTAATGGAATAAGCAGATATTTTTGTTACATACTACTCTGAAGAAATCTAAACGATTAAAATCTACCTGTGATTCATTGGATCTACCTTGTTTCTTTTATCGCTATTATGCGTGGAAATCAGAAAGTAAAAAATTGGATTCAATTAACGATAAGATACCGCAATCAATAGAAGTAGGCTATAGTAATAAGAGGTATAGCTGTATTAAAACTTACCGAGTCAATGTCTTAGTATAGTTAACGCTACTTCTTACTATAATTATTTATTTAACGTATTGCGCCTCTAGTTCCGAACTTTATTTCATTAATATTCGCTTCGAAAAACAAAAAATAGTTTTGACTCAATTTCTACTGCCTTCCGAATTCCATTTTAACGTTTAAGTTCCAAATAGCACGATGATAATCATGT
Organism: Icerya purchasi; assembly: GCA_039619475.1. Lineage (NCBI taxonomy): Eukaryota > Metazoa > Arthropoda > Insecta > Hemiptera > Monophlebidae > Icerya > Icerya purchasi. The sequence continues at coordinate 539,664,790 of CM077115.1, forward strand.
GAGGATGACGCTAAACGATAGTTTATACTTTTCCACCTTTAATGTATTGTAGTAAAAAAAAGTTATTCATATAAATTTCCTTTGAAATTTCGTACATTATAAAATGATCATTTTGAAGGTATATATATACATATATATATCTAAAAACCAGTGTGTGGGGTTAATTTATTTCATTACAGCAATATCTTCCTGCTCAGTTGTGTGTTTCGATACTGAGCATCATAATCAACGGAGGCTAAATTTTATGTCAACCAAATGTGTCACCATTAATCAGCTATATTTTAAATAAGTTGAAATGAATTGTAGCACCTTTGACGCAGTGTCAAACCTAAAAACATTATTATTTGCAGCTGTCATCGCGTATTCGGAGTTCATTATTTTTATGAACTAGATCCTCGAATAACCCCTCAAATTTTGAAAATATTAAATATTGCAAATATGTCTTTTTTAATTTCGTTTGATTTGATGAGTTGCAAAAGGAATGTTAAGTTCAGGACTCGACGGAATAAGTGATTGGCGCTGATCATCCGTCGCCAATTTCTGATGAAACTTTTTTGATGGCCGCTTCGTTTTGAAAGGCGGGATCGCTGATTTCCTAGACTTGCTTTATGTAGTTTACCGTTTTGGTGCGGTATAATCAACGACATTTTCGTTGAACATATCCACGACATTCGTGAATTATTGATTTTCATTTGAAAATATTGCCGTTTTTTAACAATCTTATTAGGATTTTGTATATTACATATGTACGGAACCGCAAAAAGTACTTCTAAATGTTTAGAAGCGACAACGAAAACGGTGCAGGGACCTAGTCGACATAAGAAGGAAACAAAAGAAAAAAAAAATCTGTCTTGGCTATTTCAGCTGATCAGCCAGCAGCCTACACAATGTAAGTTCAGCGTAGTGTGATAGGCATGTAATAAAAGATATATATATATATATATATATATATACTCGGCCACTTTGGCCTATTAAAGGGCTTTGCCCCTTGACTCCTTTTGCTTACATTTCTGCCGCTTTCCCTTCTATACTTGTATAAAATGAACAAAATTTACAACGTAATTCTAAATCGGTCCATATGAATATAATAACATAATCACAAAAATCCTATCCTAACATTCGTTGTGATTAATATATATATATATATATAAAGTCGGTAAAAATTAAAGTATAACAAACGTTACATAAAATTGTGGGACATTTTTTCTAATGCGGGGTAGCCTAAGAATTACGTTGTAATTAATAAAGTGGTTATTTATACATATGTTTTCACATAAATAAAATATAAGCAATTCACTGACCCAGATTAGAAAACAATTAATACATATATATTAATCGTTTTCTAGTCTAATCGGCGAATTGCTTATATTATTTAAAAAATTATATAAACAATAGAAAAACATGAACGAACGAAAATAACGTAACAAATTACAAAATATTCAACAGATTATTAGCCATATACATGTATATATGTAAAGTAAAGTAAAGAAGGCCCACACACTCTCGGTAGGCCGTTAGGGATTGTGAAGAAGTTAAGGTTCGCAATATACTAAGCCCAATGGCAATGGTGTGAGTAGGAGGCTAGTTCCTTTCTCTCGGTTAACTTTACTTTCTTACATTTCTCTGTTATCCAATTATATCAGGTTGTGCAGTTCCGTGTGTGTGTGTCTATTATGTACTGACCTAGCGCGCATATGATCTTGTACGTGGTGGTTTGCCATTGCCTTCCACATGATTATTAATGAATATTTTTAATTTTAATTTTTCGTAAATAAGTTCGTCGTCGCTCGGGATCGAACCCGTGACCTCCACATCGGAAGTCAAGCGCTCTAGTAACTAGGTTATCGCGACGATATACAAATTATATTAAAAGTTTTGTGATTTAGGGTCCATACTGTTCTTGTGAGGCCAGCGGTGTATCTGTAAGCTACCAGTAATCTCAAGTTGTTATATAGTATGCACGCGAGATCCACGGAATATGACATTTTGAAAATATAACAACACTATGAAGATTATTAATGGATGTTGCGGGACCCGAAAAATGGTAATTTAATCATGCGACAGCGTTTGATATTATTCGGAATGTTTGATAAATATTATATAAAATTGCAATATTTTGAACTGTTTTACTACTTTGTTAAAATGGTAAAAGGAAAAGAAAAACTGAAAATTAAACTTCAATAAATTTTCTTAAAAAAATAATACACATTTTTAAAGTATAACGGGGAGTAGTTAGACGCGTTCATATCAGTTTCTCATAAATTCCTCTAGTTCAAATTTAAATGATTATAATACAAGAAAACCCATATAATCAGAACGAAAATACGCGAACAATAACATTTTCTATGCCGCAACCAATGATAAATATTGTTGTTACCATTGTTGAGTTCTCTAATGATAGTTAAAAAATAAACATACGCATAATACTTGCGGCATACGCAAGTTGGATTCAAACTTTATTTAATTACTTACATTTACTTGTATCTAAGTTCTTTATTCTTTTTGAAAATTTAAAAAAAAAACATGGATATGCTTTCGGGATGAGGAGGGCATTCTATACTTTGCGGTAAACGTTAAATATTCCATCGCGGGACAAAAGGAACGTCATCTATCGGCGAGCACAATTACTGACGGAAATTGAACTTGGATATCACTTGTAGACCAAACAATATTTTGTGAAAAATTCGATGTAAAAGTATATAAAATGAATAATACAAATACCCTTTGTTGAACATTTTGTTTTCGTTTTTATGGTTAATTTTTTGTTCTCTTTAAATATAAATAATATGGATGATTATTTTTTTCTACGAAGAATTACAAAAAAATATCCTTATTCGAATGCAAAATTATTCAAATTTAACACCGAAGAAATGAAATATGTTTCAGCGTTATAAAAAAATCAACTTTAACATTAAATTTTGAACTTGCAGTTAAAATGTGGTGAAATTCTAAGAAATCTAGCAAAGACGATGAAGTTAAAGAAGAAATATCCTGTACAACAGTAAATCATTAAATGGTATTCTAATATTTCGAGAATTAATACAAGACTATAATAGAGGGAATGGCGTACAAAAATGGCTATTTTAATAACGATCCAGCTACGCGAAATGAAAGCTAATATTTCGTTATTGGTGTTATCGTGAAAATTTAAGTTATTCTTAATAAGTTGTACGAGATGTATGGTTTTCTTTAAAATCTTACACGGGTTGAAAAACCGAAAAAAAAAAAAAATGAAAAAAAGGTAAAAATTTCTAAGAATTTTTGGATTTCGTTCGGATTTCATATTAATCGTTTGGTTTTTCGTGTACGATTATTTCACAAATATAAAATCGTTCACTTACGAAGCTTGTTAATTGAGAGCTTGTATGAAAAATGTTAAGAAGTCATACTAACCAAAAGGAAATTCTTTATTTTTCTGTAGCACTGAAACACATTTGATTTCTCTGGTTTAAAATATGTGAATAATTTTACTTTGGAACAAACCGCGGAGGACATTTAACGTTCACGGTGCTAAATTTAAAACCCTGCAGCTAATTAATGATTATTAAATTTGTAGAAATCGAATGGAGTTGTTGATTTTTAACATTCCAAAATAGTTTTTGTTGAAAAAAGAACACACAAAAAACTTAAAAATGAATTCCATTAAAATTAATATCGTCCACACAGATCTTTTTGGTCCGTCTCCAGGCGAGTTATTTAAATACGCGCTATTGCAAATATGATACTTAAAATAAAGGTATTTGTATTAATTATTCAACATCGCTTTTGAATCGATTTTTTCATAAAATATTGTTTGATCTACAAAGGGGGGTGATATGTTGCTGTTGAATTTTTATCTGATAGTTTACTGCGTTCGCCGATAGATGACGATTCGTTCTGGTTCTGCGATGAAACATTTAGCATCCCCGCCAAACTTGCATGGCCATTCTTCCGCGGACGTGACCATTTCGCCATATCGAAATAATACATTTATTTAACGTAACAAGTAGCACATTGAATGCAGATGAAGGTATAATAATACCTTTATTTCGTGGTGAAATATATTCATTTATAATATTTATACAACGATTCTAAGTATTCTCTGGCAATCGAACTGCACACAAGTGACCGTATGAAGTTATATACGGATGAATTGGCTTTCTCGTCTTCTTTATATTCAAAACTACATCCATAAATCCATGTTTTTTCGTAGCGGAGAAACGGAGTCTTTAGTCCTTTGTCTGGAATTTATATTCAAGCTGTTCTTAAGACGTCATTAATGAATACTCCACCTTATTCAAGGTATCCACTTATGAATCTCTAGGGCTTATAATTCGAAATCTGCTTGGGCTGCTTATTCGTTCAATTCGAAATCTGCTTGGGCTGCTTATTCGTTCAAAATAGATGGAAGCGCGGAGAGCACAATGTCTGGTTTGAGTGTCAAGACGACGGAAGCAATTTTGTTTCTGTGTTTGGCCAAAAACTAATCTCCTCCGACAATTAATAGTTGTGGAAATATTTTCTAGTTTTTCCAACTTAAGAAAAAAAGATGCTAAGTAATGTTCCTTTGTGGGTCTCGAGAAATGATCGCGCGAACCTTGGCCACCCAGTCGACCGCGATGTGTGCGATGCCCTGCTTTGTTTACGGCTCATCGCCTTTAACAAGATTCTGGTCGGACATTGTTTTTTTGCATAACGGAATTATGGCCAGCTTTTTCAAACCACACTTTTTCGAAAGGGGTAAAACTTGCAACGAAACCACGCTGATCCCTAGATGGAACAGAGCAGCACCCTGATGTTTTGTCGCTAGTCAATCGTTTTAGAAATACCCGCCTTTCCCACGACTTCTTCCTTTGACCAGCTTCCCGGCCACACGTGGTTGTTCATTCTGTTATGACGTAGACTATCCATCGATCTTTTACATTCTCCTGAAATGCACAAATTCCGATAGTGTCTATATTGCGGGCAAAAATAATATCACGGACCGACATCCTTCCAAACATTCCATCCGCTATGACCAGAATCCCACTGGAATTCATTAAATCCGCCGGGCTCAAGAATCTAATTTAATAAACTTCGGGTCCATGTACCGCGCGATAGCCTAGCTGGTTACGGAACACGGTGTAACTTCTACATATACACATATATATATATATATATAAAAAAAAAACACGAAAAATAGTTGGCAGACAGCACTATTAAGTTAAAAAGTACAGAAAACGATAATTTCTCTAGCCCTCCTCTCCACTCGGTCCCCCATTGGCGCACCCAAGGGGGGTGCCACGGGGCCATTGCTCCCCCCAAAAAATCTTCGAAATCTTAATTTTGTTTTGTAATGTTTTGTTTTACTTAAATAAAATTCGTATGCTTATCTAATTTGTGCTTATTACAAACATAATGTTACGTTTCTATTATTATTATTTTTTTTAAAAATAAAATTCGTCAGTTTTGTAACTTTTTTAAAAATAATATTCGTTAATTTTGTATATTTTTTTTTATTTTAATTTACAAACCACGGAACTAGATGGGTATGGGTACTTAGTCGAGGTACCGAGTTACCACCCCCTAACTCGTCTTCTAAATTCTAGCCCCGACCAAAAAAAAATCCTGCGTGCGCCTTTGCGGTCCCCTTTCACAACTCTATATGATATGAATCAGATTTTATTTGCGTGCGCACCCGTATCGCTTCCGAACGTTTCTCTTTCTACTCTTCGCTTCTATTAATCTCTTCATGTTGTGCATTTTTTGTTTTCCTCTTGCCGTCTCCTTCGGTTATTCCGGCACTCGAGCCTTTTCTATCCTTTTATTTTCGATCGTGTAAACATCTGATTCCAACTTTCTTTATTTTCCTCCTTCTTGAGCCAATGTCTATTTAGATGAACCCAAAAAATAAGTAAATAAATGAAATTAATTCGAACAAAACCGTGGCATATAAGAAACGTAAGAATTACAAAAAAAATTAAAATTTTATTCCTAAGTAAAAAATAAACATTCTAAATTCTTTTGTATAAATTTTATAGGACAATTACTGAATTGTTAAATATATGTTTTAGATTACACTGAAATTAATTTTAAGTAGGTAATAATGTATATTAAATTTAGACGAACAACCGAAAATCATAAAAATACTTCGTTACGATATATTTTTTTTTTTTTGATTATGAAAAATTTAATAATCTTCCTGATCCGTGCTATGTTCAAAAACTGATGTTGCATATTAATTTTGTATAAAAGAATTAAACGTTAACCAAATAACTCGAATTCTGATGATTTTATATCATTAATTCGGAAGATGAACTCGATGAGGAAATAGAAAATCTATGATAATTAATGAATTTCAATATTTAAATCTGACGAAATTTATTATCTTGTTCATTTTGTAGTCACATTTTAGTACCGAGTTTAGACGAGATATTTTCACGTTCCTAGCTTTTTTCAATTTTGCCTTAAAAAATTATTGTTTGCGTGTTAACTAATTGATTTTGGTAATTGTTTACACTGTAATGTTCGTGTCAATGAACCTCTCTGCAAATTCTCATTTTCTTGTCTAGGAAGTAACATACGACATTTTTCAAGCAATTTATTATTTTTAATCGGTTTTCTCATTGTCTACATGCGATGGGCAACAAAGTAAAATTGCGTCTTTATTATCAAAAACTTTTTCTACGTATTTTTTTTTTTTTTTCATAATTTATTTCATGAAGATACAGTGATCGTTCCGAAATACGAGGATGGTTCAAATATAAACCGGAATTTCGTCATAAAAATTTTTATTTTATACTTACAGTGCTCATATTTTTTACAATTTTTCGAGATAACTCCCCTCGCACGCTACGCACTTTTTCAACCTCTCCGGCAATTTTTTTATTCCTTTTTCGTAAAAATCTCGCGGCTTGTCACATAGCCATTTGCGCACGAACGATTCCACCTCATCGTTGCTGTCGAAACGTTGTCCACCAAGTGCTTCTTTCAACGGGCCAAACAAATAATAATCACAAGGCGGCGACAAATCTGGACTGTAAGGAGGATGTTCAAGTGTTTCGCAGCCCAATTCGGCCAATGTCTCCATCGTGAGCCGAGCGGTATGCGGCCTGGCGTTGTCTTGAAGCAGTATCGCACTACGGATCGGAATTTCGCGCCTTTTTGTTCGATAGGCCGGTTTGACTGTGTTTTTTAGGAGGTTACTGTAATACTGCGCCGTCACAGTACGTTGTTCAGTTAGGAAATCCACTGCGATCACTCCCTTCATGTCCCAAAACACGGTACACAACACCTTCCCAGCTGACTGTGTAACCTTCGCTTTGACTGGCGCTCCCTCTTTTTTCTTCCGCCACTCCATAGACGAGCGTTTACTCTCCCTGGCGTATAGTAGTGTACCCAAGTTTCGTCCGCGGTGAATATTCGCCGCAATAAATTCTCTCCTTCCTCTTCATACCGCTGCAGGAGACGCGTACAAACTTCCCAACGAGTGAATTTCTGTTCAAAATTCAGAAGTCTTGGCACCCATCTGGCTGCAATTTTGCGATAACCTAGCCGATCATGAATTATTGTCTCAATACTACCTATGCTGATGCCCAATTCGTCGGTCATATCGCGTACACGGACGCGTCGGTCAGCCAAAATGAGTTGTTCGCGATGGCTTTGACGTGTTCATCTGTAATGCTGGTTTTTGGGCGCCGCCGCGCATGTGCTATGTTTGACACCACTTCACGTCCTTTTCGAAACGCGGAACACCACTCGTACACTTGAGTTTTGTAGAGACACTCATCGCCGAACTGTTCGCGTAATTTTCGGTAAATTTCCACGGATTTTACGTCGTCTTTGACTAAAAAACGAATAATGATGCGTTGCGCAACAGACACTGGTACTTCTTTTTCACTCATGGCTCTAACTACACTAAAAAGTGACGTTACGCGGTTCTAATTGCTCTACACGCTTCGTAACAAACCGGTCTAACTGCCAGTGCAACCACTTTTTCCACAATAAATTTTTCGCGCGTTTATTTAAAAATTCCGATTTATATTTGAACCACCGTCGTACCGAGAGAGTTCGCTTTGATACGGTGAACAAAGCTAAAACTACCGTGTTTCGCTGGGCAGTCCCGATTGTTTTTGTAAACCAATCGTAATAGATTATCGTGCTCGATACGATTTCTCGCTTCGCTATTGGACTTTACAAGAAAAGGTACAATCATCGGAACGTGTAGGGGCTTTATGAAAAATTTCATCTGATGAAAAAATCGCAACCAGAATCATTCTAGCGTTATCCTCGATCTTTTTCGAGTTCTGCGCACCGCTCACTGATTGTAAACTATTATCGACTTTTCAGACTCATTTTGCGATAGTCTCTTGGAAAACCTGTTCGCGGCGTTCACATTTTGCGAAATCTTAATGCATTTGTCAATAACGGAAAGGGCCAATAGTTGCATAAACCAAGTCCGGTTATTTTTTAATCAGGGCCTTTTTCTCGTAATATGTTCCCGTACTGTTCGGGAAACGGGGTGGCGATAGCGGGCTTTGCCGGTCGTAATTTTGGAGAGTACAAAGTGCTGATAAACCAAGACCGCGCTAACTACATTCGAATATAACCATAAAAACCAGAATTACAAAAGAAAATCTTGATTTCGGTAAATTGAAAATGATCGGAGTTTTTGACGGCATTATAATTTCTTTTTGAAAATTCGGAATTTAGAAATTAACCAAAAATGAACGGAGAAATTATAAAATTTAAGGACACATCAAGCAAGGAAAAATGAAGAAGAAATGGTGCCTTCTAACTTCGATTTAAAAAATGCGCGTGAAAACATTAATTATTTTTACCTTAGTCTAGGTTCGGAATTTTGGTCATTTTTACACTATTTCTTTTACATGTTTTTGATGTTAAACATCTAATGGCGCGCCTTGGGGGTAAAACGGATGACAAACGGCGTGACGCTTTCATGCCGTCAGGTCGGTCTCCGCCCCCAGCTCGCTAGTGTGCGTGTGTGTGTGTGTGTGGCGCGTATACTGTACTGTCCGTTGCATTTACGCGGGAATGTGTACTGCGTGCGCCTCTATTCGTCTACAACAATATACTTGATACAGTATATCGGCGCGTCGCCGTTTGTATATGTATAAGAACAAGCTTCAAGTAAAATGTTAAATACGTCGACACAGAATCTATCGATTGACAAAACACTATCCACCAATTCAAACCAAAGCTTAGTAAATTATCTATTATTAATATATCATTTATTAATATAAATATATTAAAAAACAAGCAACAACAGAGAAGAATGGCGACAGGTGATCGCTCGATCCATTGGTTTATGATGGTTGGTTACGACGTCCGCAAACGGACAATACGACTGAAGAGAGAGAGACAGATTACCATTCTATTTCATATTTTCGCAGCACACAAACAACACAAGCCAGGGCCGTGTCTAGACCAAAATTGGGGGGGGGGGGGGGTACGGAATCATTTTTATATATATATATATATATATATATATATATATTATATATTTATAAAATGTATATATATATATATATATATATCTTTTATTTTACATTTTATTCTTCTTCTTTATAGTGCCATACTTAATTCCTGAGCGTCGGCGACTACCTATTTGTATATCTCGGCAGTACAGACATAGGTAGTGTACTAGGCAATTATTATATGCAACGCAGGTGTGTACACACGCAAGACTACATTCGGAACTGATAGTGATCGTTTGATTTATCGATATACGAGTGCAGTCCCGTGTGGGTCTGCCGTGTACTGACCTAACGCGCATATGATGTTGAACGTGGTGGTTTGCCATTACCTTCCACGTTACTATTAGCGATTATTTTATTTATTTATTTTAATTCTTGTAATAAGTTTATCGTCGCTCGGGATCGAACCCGTGATCTCCATAACGGAAGTCAAGCGCTCTAGCAACTAGGCTATCGCGATTTTATTATTACACATATTTATTAATTATAGAATCTTTGATTAACCATCTGTTATGATGCTTCACATCTGCCGGGCGTCCCGTGACGGCCTTCTTTTCTTTTTTATTAATTCTCCGCTTTCGTCTTTTTTTTTTTTTTTTTATATACGCCATTTGTAACTACTAAGATCATTACAATTTTCATATACGGAGGTAACTTATGTTTGTTGGGTCAAACCACTCGTTCTCTAACGAAGAATATATAATTCTTGTGACGTTAGTTGTAGTATTTGCCAGACAACCCTGTATGTTACCGGGTAGGCCATGTTGCGCCTGGAACGCAGCGAACTTTGGACACGCGAGAAATATGCGTGGAACTGTCAGTATACCAGCCTGGCCGCAGAAGAAGCAGTAGTTAGAGGCACGAAAATTTACTAATTATATGACTGTGCGGGACGACAGTGACGTGACTGATTTGCAGCCTGCTAAGAATCTTAAAATCGTGCCGGGATATTTCCTCCTGTGGTAGCCGCTATAGTGTTCGACTGTGGGCTTAATGTTTTTTAAGAACGTTGTAGTAGCTGTCCATTCTGTTTTCCACTGGTTCTCGCACTTCTTTAGAAAAATATGCATCATCGAGGATGAGAACAACGCCGAGCGCGCTTCCACATCGACCCTCTCATTACCAGGTACCCCGATGTGTCCAGCAAACCCAAATGAACGTCACCCGACTCTGTTCGTTCGGTTTAACTGATTTAGGTAGTGGTGTATTTTCGATATTAGCGGGTTGCTGTATTTTTAGTTTTCCAGCATACATAGTGCCTGTAGAGAATCGGTGACTATGAGAACTTTCAGAGCTTGGTTGTGATCCGTGACTAGGTGATGGAGGTAGTACGAAATTCCGTGCAATTCTGCATCCAACGGATCACAGGCATCCGTTAAGTCTGGCTTGATGTGAGATGCCCTGCCCTACGAAGGCGCAGGATGCCGGTAGTGTCTTTTACATCTTTATTTAAGGTGTTTTAATAAAATTGTATAAATTTTTACAACTATTTGTATACTACTTGTTAATGGTAACTATGGAACGTGGTTAGGACTTGCTCTGCAGGATTTTTCTTTCATTGTGCAATTCAGGATACGGCCGTATCATATGTTCTTACACTTATTGTTATTGATAATTCCGAAGCTATTTAAGCGACACGGAATCGTCCATTGAGATGACCTATCCTGATTCTGCTGATCATCATTATATTAGTACCACCACTCTCTACTCGGTTATCATCAGTGTTGTCTTTCTATACATTCTCTAAAAAGATACGTTTTTCCTTTCTGAGGCTGATATTTTCCTGTGCGTTATTTCCACTTATCTGATTTTTCATCGCCGCTATGTATTTTATACCCGCAGCGGTTTAACTCAATTCGTTGTCCAACATCCGTTCCTGATCTTTTGCCAGTTTATCTATTTCATTCGCATGTATGCTAATATGTTGTAAAATATTTATCGGTCGATCTTTTTTTTTTTTTTTAGGGAAGCCGAGAGGAGGAGATGACTGAAAAATAAATAAAATAAAAACATAGACGCGCGAAACATACAATGGATATCTGCTGTGCAGGATACACTAGTGCATTGAATGCAAACAGAATATTATAAAGATATATACTATTCGGAATTTTATTTATAAGATATATATATGTAAAAATATCACATCATCAACGCTTCGATTTCATTATTCGAATTTACTAATGGAAAAAAAAAAAAGTTAAGAATTAGCAATTTAAATAAAAGTGGTTAAATATGAAAATCGAATTAATTTCAATCGCATTTATTAAAAATATAACACTGGATTACGAAGATGCAATATAAGATATTAATAATGGACGGCTTTGTTGTTGTCACTTACACTTTTGCAATTAGTAAATTTACTAATTTCTCCGTTTCATACTGAGTCGGTTTCCGAAATTAATTTAACGTATCGACCGTCTCGTTGAAAATTCACACTAAAAATAATTACATTTCACTCGGATTACTTCAATTTGTAAACAAAAGTTAGACAAATTTTATTTTAGGTTATTTTTTTCTTTAAAGCTTATTTTAAAACACTTTTACTCTGTTGATCATTTTCGGTTAATTACTTTTTTTGTCGATTTAAATTCCGCAATTAGTAGGCGGATACTGTTGTAAATGATTTATGGACCACCGGTCGAGTAATTTTCAAACAAGCATTTTCTGTACGCATTATATTTCCTTTTAAAAAATTCTAAAAAATGGTGGTATTTCGTTTGGTTCGTCATGAATTATGCGGTTTTCAGCTATCTGCGACAATTACAATAAAACCATATATCATTATTAATCTGTTTGTTGAAATCACTTTCTCGACTGAAATCTTCCCATTCTTTAACGAATAAAAAAAAAAAAGAAAGATTTTTGTTTATTGACACACATGCGTACACGTAAGTTTAAACCGTTTATTAATATCGGAAAATAATAAATGGGCAGTTTCAGGATTTATAAATATACACTCCATGTTTCGATTTCTGATTATTATTCATAAATACCCCAGGTTTTCATGCTCGAATAATCGTTTTGAGAACTCTTCCTCCTGAAATTAATAAATGTTTATGCAGACCGACCATTCCGTCGGTTTAAAAAATACGCGTACTATTTTCAGATATAAAGTTTACTATATTTCTAATATCTGGGAACTGAAATTTTCATCATGGCGAAAAAAACTGACCAGTTTTAAATTTGGCTATCCCCTTTATTCGTCGAAATCTGAAATGTGTCGAATCTAAAACAAGTGTGTAGATATTGCGCATTTATTCCATTTTAAAATATCCGAGGTTCCATCAAAAATTTAATGCGATCCAACACGAGTGTCACGCAACATAGGTTATACAAACATTTCCAAAAATTTTTTTGTAAAATCTGTCGAGAAAAAGGAAAAGTACAACAATGACACCAATTATATCATCAGACAGCGATGAAAAAGGTCTAAAAGAAAATAATTCTAAATACTTTTTTTTCTTTTCTTTTTTTTTTTTTTGTAATTTCAAAATCGTATTAATTCAGCTGCCGCTTTGTTGCGTTTTACTATAATCTTTTGTACAATTCAGTTTTACACTTTGCAAAACTGCTTTAAAAGTACTTCAAGTAGTACGAGGACTGCCCGGGTAAGTTCGTAGAATGATTTTTTCTCCGAAAGTGGCTGTACTGCGGGATTTAGATATACCCCTTCTTCTTGGCGATATTCAGTTTGAGTTTTACCTTGATACAGTTCCTATGTGTAGTGACGTTTTGCATAAAGTGTTCTTTTTTATGTCGGTCGAACTTTTTAAAAATGAATTTCGAAGAGCAAAGATGCGTGATTAAGCTTTTTCGTTAAAGCCGGTAACGGTGGTTCGGAGATCGCGGAAACTTTGGGTGAAACATTAGATGAGTCAGCTGTGAAGCCTGCGACGGTATATAAGTGGGTAAAGCAATTCTAGGAGGGTCGAAAATCGGTAGAAGACGATCCGCGAGAGTGGAGACCCGTTTCAGCGCGCACTCCGCAGAACATTCGTCGTGTCGAAGTTTTTTTTTTTTAACGCGGGACCCTCGGGTACCGACCGGACTGATTGCGGATTCACTTGGAGTGGGTAGAGAAGCAGTCTGAGAGATGCGCAAGGTGTGCGCGCGCATGGTTTCGAAGCTTCTCAGCGCGCTGATCAAAAAAAAACTCGCATTCGCTGCTGCGAAGACTGGACGGAAACGTTAGCTGAGGACGATTCTTTCGTGCGACGAGTGATTACGGGTGATGAGTTGTGGTATTTTGAATACGATCCCGAAAATAAAAAAGCAAGTATGACCTGGGTGTGTGGAGGGAAGCCGAGAGTGAAAAAAGCATTGACGTCAAAGTCAAAAGTGAATTGCATGCTCATCGTTTTCTTCGATTACCGCGGGGCATTGTGCACAAGGAATTCGTACTCGATGGCCACACCGTTAATGGACAGTATTATCTAAGCGCGATGAAAAGCCTGAACGCGCGTGTGTAAAGCGTGTGAGACCGGATTTGGCGGCGAATCGAAATTGGCTTCTCGGCCTGGACAATATACACAGTCTCACACAATTGTCACCTCGTCAAGTCGTTTCTCACGAAAAACGGCAACACGGTTTTAGACTACCCCCCTACTCGCTCCATCTGGCCGCCTTGGACTTCTACCTGTTTCCCAAGACCAAAAAAGACCTTAAGCGGCACTATGAGGGTCCCGAGAAGAGGTCATTTGAGTTACGACGAGGTAAAAAAAAAAAGAAGAAAAAAAACATTTTACGCAAAACGTCACTACTACACATAGACTATGAACTGTATCGCGGCAAAACTAAAACTGAATATCGCCAAGAAGGGGTATATCTAGAGACAGCTGATTAGTTGATAATGCCGCGGTGCAGCCACTTTCGGAGAAGAAAAAAAAACATTCTACGAACTTACCGGGCAGTCCTCGTATCAATTCCATATTATAAAGCGGGCGAGAAAATACGAAGCGGTTGTGCGCAGATCCATTGTGATTCCCTCGACGATATTCTTAAAAATTGATTTATACATTGGAGTGCTTTAAACAGCCGCATTATTTGCCTTTCAAGTAGATGGTACACTTCGAAAGAAGCTGTTCTCATAAAAAACTTAACGATTTCACCCAAAAATGCTCTTTCAAATGGTCAACTATTACGCAACCAATTACCAATGAAAATTACGTCTTCTCGGAAAATCAACTATAAAAATATTTCTGTTCTTAGTAACCACTTTTAATCCGATTTATCGTATCTAATGCGATCATCAAAATCAAGAGCCGAATCTCGAAATTATCATTTTCCTTGTGCTTACTACTCGATCGCACGTACACATTTATTAACAATGCTGATTTAACATTATTCAAGTATCGTATTTTCATTCTTATATCTGTATATAAACATACATATTATAATGATTACGTCATTCTGACGCCGAGGTTAATAAGAAAATTTTGTGGGAAAAAAAATCATACAAACAAAACTGTAAGGTTTTTGCATCACGTTTATTAAATGTTTATTATATTTTGCGAAAATTGCGTCAACTGAAACAGACTTTGGCATAAAAAATTATAAAAAGCCAGTATCTGGAGGTCAGGAAGTCTCTACATAACGAAATATGAAGGATCGTTTTTTTTTACATGTATATATATATGCAAAAAATATATAGTTTTTTTTTTTTTTACTAAATAAAACAAAATTAAAAATTGATGTCACCATCTCGCGTGAAAGGTAAAAAATTTAACGAATCTTCGAGACACTTCTCATATTAAATGATTACAATTATTATTCGCGTGTCCGGTTGACTAAATACAATAGGTTGTCCAATATTTTATAAATTTTATCAAGTCGTTATCAACGGCGTCATATAAGCTTCCAAGTTCATATTTGCCGCGGACGGGACATGTAAATAGATGATTATAGTCTTGAACTTCACATCGATCTCATTATTGATCGCTATCGGATATTCGCCACTTTTACAGATTATATTTTGTACGCGCAGTTCCACTTTTCAGTCTATTCAGGGTTCTCCAAAGACTGTAGCTTAGATGATTCCCGCTAGGCAGTGCTTCCACCTTTTGTCTGCCGTTTGCTTTTATGTTCCATATACGAAGTCTTTCCTTTTCTGCAGTGCCTGTCAATTCTTCGATCTTTTGTAGAAAGCTGTTCCTGGATTTTAATCTTGTTTCAGTCAGTCCTTTATATTCATATAACGGGTGTCGGTTGTCGTTGGCTACTTTAAACCTTTCACTTTTTTGCAGCTACCTCTCGTCGAATTTCTTGAGGGGCGATACCATTAAGTTCGTAAAGTTTTGATAGAGGAGTTGGTCTCAGACATCCAATTATCAGCCTGCATGTTTCGTTAGTGTACAATAACTTTTTGACTTTTTTCTTTTTTACAAATGTTTTAAAGTAGATTTTTATATTCCTTCTCTCAAGACTGTGAACAACTGGTACACGCACTGTTGCAAATATCCCTTTAAAGATTTTAACCGTGACAATCGTGCGAGTTAAGTATACTACGTTTCAAAGTCGCATATACCGAGACTTAGGGAATCGAGTAACAACAATCGTGATTAGTTTAAATCATTCGTGTCTGTATTTAGTGACGTAACAAGTAATTAGATAGTGTCATTAATCATTTCCGGAGCTTTTCTCGCTAGCCCTAATTTTTACAGTCTCAGTGGCATGTATGCGTACGTTTATTTATTGTCATTGTTCTGCGAATGCGCAGTTAAACACGCAAAAAAAGTTTAATTTTTGATATAAAAATTTCAAACATTAATCATTGCAACCGTGGATAACTAGGATTGAATTCAATAAAAGGCTATCGGTTTAAAAGTTTTTGTAATGACGTCTTCGCATGGAACGGTTTTAGATTTTGAGGTTTATCTAGTTGATTCCGCGACAATAATCAATCCTGAATTCAATCTTAAATCCGGTATTGTTCTCAGATTAAGAAGAACATTTCTTTTGAAAAAAGTGTATATTCTTCGACACAGATCTTTCAATTTAATTCCTCTTTTATTGAAATATAAAATTAGAAGCAAATGAAACTATTCCGACTAACAGAATAAAACGAGACCAAACACGATGAATTCTTCAAAAATATGAAAAGCCGTAAAGAAAAATGCTTTCACATAAAATAAAATTTTACTATAGCAATAAAGCTTTAGTGGCATCGACATGTTTTCGTACATATGTACCACCCGTCATGAATATTTAAAGCATCGGTTCGAAATAATAATAATAAAAAAAAAAACATATATGTGTACGCGAATCCAACAAGGTTCCTTACTTTGTCGATGCATACTAGACAAAATTTCTGATCGATTGAAACCTCACGGAGCCTTCTAAGTACAAAACTCGCCGAGATATTTGCGTTTGAAGTTGAAATTTGAAAAAAAACATACTTTTGAGAAAAACGAATTTAAAGCTTTGCATAGCAACTAGGCGACAGGCGAAGCGCATTCAGGTTTTTGGCAATAGAACACGAACGCAAGGTCGGATCACATTGCGAGTTGCGACATAGAGCAGTGTTCACTCTATCAGAAACGCTAAACATCCCAAAATCAACATTTTTGACCTAACATCCGAAAAATCGCTGTATCTCCGTAAATCATTTCGACATAGTGGGACCTTGTTAGATTCACGTACACACACACACACACACACACATATATATATATATATATATATATATATATATATATATATATATATATATGCATTTAGAGATGTTCCTTGCCACATTATAATTCCGCAATGTAAAAAGAACATGGAAGCTGCTATTGACCAATTCAATCAACGGATAGAATTACTTCAGAACACATGGTTCAAAACAAAAAAGCGGACATGGAAGAGAATTAAATACACTTTCTTGATATTGTTGTAGTAAATGCGTGGATGCAGTACGAAAGAAAACACAGAAAGTAATAATGTTCCCCGAAAGAATATTAAAGATTTATCGCAGTTTCGGCTTAACACACTGCCGAGTCATTAATACCCGCATCAAAAACTCGGGAGGTTATTAGTGACAGGTGATGATGAAAGTAATGATAAATCTCTCAATAGATCAAAATATTACAATCCGTCAAGCAAATTGCCATGCACAGATAAACGTACGGCGGACTTAACCATTTCCCGGTTGCAGAAAATATTTCAGCACCTAGAAAATGCAGATTAGAAAGTTACAAAAGTTGAAGTGAAATCAGTTTCGCCAAATGTAAAAAAATTATTTATGTACGTTTAAGAATAAAAACTGTTTTATAACATTTCGTAGTAAATGATAATCTTTAAAATGACTTTCAATTTACGTATTCTTGGAATATATATGTTTTAAAAATTCGGTTACAATTTAATGTCAATTTTTATTTTCTATTGAAATATAGCTCATTATGCAGTAATTACTTTTAAAAAGTGTAAATAACTTGAAAAACGTTTTTATAGTTTAATTGCAGCTCACATTCATGTAATTTTCTGAAAATCTGTAAACGAAATTTTAAACTAAACTCTCTTTAAGCGAAGACAAGAACAAATTCTCTTGCTTAAAAAAGGTTAAATCGAACGTGTAGCAGCAGATCTATTGTTTTCCGATTATGTGTTTTTATTTTATTCTCTTATCAGGGAAACAAAAAAATATCTCATGAAAACTAGCTGCTGTGTGTCGAGTAAAAATAAATGGTAAATGAACATCATTAAAACATTTCGACCTAAACGTTTATATACAGCAATTAAAATAATTCAGTGATAATTTCAACGTGCCAAATAATCTAAATACAAAACCCGATGTAACGGTATTTACTGAAATGTTATGATTGCTAAACTAGTAGCAGATAAAACATTAAACTTGGTTGATTTGTACGGTGTCTGGTACAAGAACGAACCGTGGATCAAAACGAGTATTTAACATAAACCATATATATATATATAGTATATAGTATATACATATATTCAAAAAATATGTTAAACCACATTCCCCGGTAAAATCAGTTCACCCAACACTGTATAGGTGTCAATATGCAGTGCATAAATTATTATGATACAATGTGTTCGTAGATTTATTTTTGTTAACAATTTGAGTATTCTATGATGTGTAATACATTTTCGTTTATATTAAATGCCGCGGTGTGTTTGTAAATCGTTTTAGGAATTTAAAAGAAAGGCAATACAACGAAGAGTTCAAATTATCAGGCAGTGCGCGATACAGCGGAAAGAAATATGACTATAAATCATTCGCTGATAATTTTATATGCGGATATTGTGATACCGTCGCATACGGCTATGTAAAGTTATATTACACTTTCAGTGAGTGTAACGATGGCAATAGAAACGAAATTATCCGGCAAAAGCGAAACTAAACTAACAACATCACGTTTCTGTTTCTATCTGATTCGTTTGCCATAGTAATGCGTAGTTCGAATCGTATGTTCGTTCCATGATTCCTGTGTCAATATAAAATACATTAGAACATTCTGCAGGCGCATCAATGTCTAATTCAATGCAGTACTTCCGTAAATCAAAATACAAACGTCAATCCAACACTTTCGATACATCACCACAGTATATAGCAATATCGCGATGTCTATTAATTCGAAATTATTTATTGAGGAATTTTTGTTTACAATTCTTTAAAATATAAATGAAACAGTCAACTTCCTTGGAATAAAACAGTACGTAAATACAATATTCTTCATCGATAATAAAGAAAAAAAAAATGCAAACATTTCTTTTTAAATACATGTGTAAACATTACGTAAAAAAGAGCATATACGAAAATAACGAGAGTGTGTAAGTACTGTTGCCGTCAGTAGTATCACTAACAAAAACTAACACAAGTAGGACGATATTAAAAATACATTTCAACCCTTTGTATGTATGCATGTTAATCAAGTTTGTATTTTTTTTTTTTTTTTTTTTTTTTTATAGACGAAGTACAACGTTGGCTATTATTTGGTAGTTAAGAGATTAAAAAAAAAAAACTGAAAACACTGAAAATTTGTTAATAAAATATTCTAAAATTAAATATATACATGAAACATGCAAAATAATATTCCGTTTACCTTCACCCCTTAAGCCAATTCAGTATATACACGGTATAATTTATTGTGAGGCTTTAGAATTTTTCTACACGTTCACCGAATTTCAAAAGCGGATCATTAAATTCTGATTAAACGGATTTTCCGATCTTATAGGTGAAATAATATAAACCTTTAATAATAATAATAATAATAATAATAATAATGATATTTTATTATTATTATTATTATTATTATTATTATTATTATTATTATTATTATATTTTTTGAGGCGAATTTGTCGAAAATTATTTGTTGGAAAAAAAAACCATAATTGCATTACAATCCCTTACTTAAAAAAAATATAAATATGCGATTACACAAAATTAAAAAAATTAAAAAATATATTTTAAACGTAATCCAACGCAGCGGTTCCTGCATTTCAAACTAAACAACGCTTGTAATGTGTATTTCCCCATTTTAGAATTATTAAATACTTTAATTTGTATGTATTACGTTACTTTAACATATTGTACGCGTGACATGTAAAGAACGCATGAGCAGTTTATATTCAGAATAGACTGCAAATTAAAAAAATAAAATTAAAAGGCTTATTTTCCCCCCGGGAAAATCTATATTTCATTGTATATATCATTTCAGATCGTAACAAAAAATAAGTTTATAAAATTCTTTAACAATTGTCTCGTGTTTTTGCAAAGCGTGCAATCAAATGTTACGTTAATTTACAACGGAACAAAAAGTACGTGCAATATATGATTTGTGATTAGGTTAGATTTTAGAAACGTGCTGAAACTGCTAAAGCACATACACGCATACATACAAACGTGTTTTGTTTTCAATACCTTCCTGAGAATTTTTTTATTTATATATATACATATATATATTTTAATATAATACTGCAACTTATATTTAATTTTAATAGAGGGGTAACACGTTCCCTATATATATATATATATATAGTTTACAAATAGAAAAATATACATAATTAAATTTACTCAATGAAAGTATTTCTAATCCAACGACTAGAAGAACTGTAACAGAAGTATCACTGTATACAAGTATACAAAATTAAGTGTAAAAATAAAAATATCTTTATAAAGAATAGCAAACGTAAATTACGATGAAATTTTCTCACACGAAAAATGGCTTTATTATATTTATTACTAAACAGGAAAAATAACGAATTTCTAATTCAACTCTTCGTAAAAAGGATACAAAATTTTCACGCATTAACGTACTATGCTTGTTCTGGATAATGTTAAATTTTTCTTTTTCATATTGATAACTAACATAAATATGATGAAATCATTCATTTCGTGTCCGGGAACAAAGAAGCAGATACACAACGATGAGTTAATTTTTTCATCGCAATTGGCGTTTGCTCTTTTTTATAATACATATATATATATATATATACACTAGAAAAATATCGATAATAATAATTAATAAATAACAGAATGGAAGGCAATCTGGGAGGTAAAAAAACATATAAAGTATGGAAAAGTTTATACGTACAAATAAAATTATAAGTTAAAAAAAATGGAATGGAAGCAATATAAGGTAGAGTCAATGGCACCAACTTAAAAGCAGCTAAAATTTAATGCACTAGATATAATAAGGATAAAAAGTTCGTCATAAAATTTCGCGTAATTTAAAAATAGAAATTAACGGTATTTTTTGGAGAACATTTTTTCAGTATGTACACATGGATTATGAAAGAAAAATTATTCAATATTAATCGAGAATATCAGAAACAACGTTTATAGTAAAAACGCATTGAAATAATAGCAGGAAAAAAAACAACAAAATAAATGAAGGCTATTGCGCTTTTTATTTTCTACAGCAAGGGTCTTTCATTATGTATTTTGTTTTTTTTTTTTAATTTAAAGGAAATTAAAAAAGTCGTCACAACTAACCATTGGCACAAACGTATCGTTAACTTGTCCGATAACTTGACTGTTATATGATCCATAAGAGCACATCTGCAATGACCAGACTAACTTTTGACGAGCCTGTAAACCGATTGCTTCATTTCGATGACGTAGCAACATTTCCTCCTAACGATGGATGCATGAAGAAATAAAAATTAATAAAAAACAACGAAAAAAAAAGTTGTTATGTATAAACTCAATTAATTAACTTTTACATAAATATTCGACATCTTAAATGAAAAAAAATTATTTCATTTCCACTTAGGTAAGCATCCAAAAAAAAAAAATAAATAGTAATAATTTTTGCCGAAACGTTGTATAGAACGATCAGACCTCTGGTCAAATATAATCAGGGCGATGTTCGGTATTTAATGGCGACAAGCAAAAAGTGATTAAAAACGAAATAATCCTTAATAATGATCATACGGACGATAATGGTAAGCATCCATAGCATCGTGTGCACATAAACATCGATGCACACTGACGTATAGATTTGCATTTGTGTATAACGATTAAAAATCAAAAACATCTGCAATATCAGTCTTCGCATAGTCGTCGCCATTGCTTATAGAATATTTTGTCACCTATATTAGAGTTCCGTGCGAATGTGGTTAGAAGGTTCAAACTGGAATAAACAAAACTCTTTTATACTGAGGCTCTTTTTATAATAATTATGAACTTCATGAATGCACTATCGTCAAAATTGTTTTAATATAAAGCAAGGAAAAAGAGGAAAAACAACAAATAAACTCGATATTATACTTTCTGAAGAAATCGTATGCAAAATATATCCGAATGACAACCGAATATGTAGTATAAATTGATCGTTAGTGAAGGGGAAAAGAAAGTGTTAGTCCGAACACACGGAGTATGATAGTGCACTAAGAGAATTAAAAGACAAAGAAAACAATGAGAGATGTATATGCACACGTTACAATAAATCAGGATTTTTTTTTTTTTTTTTTTGATGCGCAGACAAGAACATATGTGTTATTAAAAAATGTACAAAAAATAACAGAGACGAATTCAAAAAGAACTATCCAGTCACAAAAAAACAGGAACGAAACGTTAAATGTAAAGAGAACAGCTCTTGGTAAAAGCTTGTTTTCCTTTTTTTCGCTTATTAATATTCCGGTTTAATGAAAAATTACAAAAGTTGAATCTAAAATCAAACTTCATAGAATAAAACTTAATAAATAATTAGGCGAAGATCAATTTGATTAAAAAAAACCAAAAAAAAAACCAAAAAAAAACACTATTATTCCGAGAATACACCCCTCTAGCTTTATTACTTCGTATAGGGAACAAGGAAAATTGATAACGTCAAGCAATCCGTATAATCGGTACTTTGTCTTTTTATACAAGAATGACGTTGTCATTTTTTTTTCTTTCTTCTTAGGGATGCTAACCAAGAACAATGTGACTTATTATCCAAGAATTAGGAAGAAGCAAAAGGATTAAATTTTAAATATGGGAAAATGGAAGAAATTAACTCTGCTAAAGCTGGAAAAACATATCTGAAGGAACGAAAAGGAAAGTATGTAGGAAGCACAACAAAGAGTATGGGGCAACTTAAGATGTAAGAACTTAGAATGGAGAAGAGAGCGCTTCTGTGCACAAGAAGAGAACATTCAAAGAAAACGCGATCCGTATCGCTGAAGGATGAAAAAGACAATGTGAAAAAAAAAACAACAACAATAGAAAAAACGAAAAAGAGACGAAGGAAGGCAACTATGATTGAATTAAATTTCAGAAAAAAAAATTAACCGCTATTTCTAAATTAAAACTTTCCACGAAATTACTAGAACAAAATATAACAATCGCGTACAGAAATATATACAAGTTCGTATCACTTCTGCTAATCATCTTGTGTAAATAGCAAAACTCATATTGACCAATTCCCCATCACATCATTCGTTTTAACTTTCAAATTAACTGCCATTTTTAAAGTATATAGTAAAATATATTTCGAAACAAATTGTTTACAATAATACAACCCGTTAGAAATATAAATCCGACACCGCAAACATATACGTTATACAAAACGCATACACTTAATAACATCACAAAACAATTTTTCCGACTGATATATTATATTTATCATTATTATTTCACATATCCGAACTTTCCGTCATTCAAACGGAAGTCTTTATCATACTAGATCAATTTTAAGCACACTACGATTAAGACATTATTTTAACGATTAACAAAAAAAGTAAAAAGACAACTTTTATCCGCGCCACAACTTTTATTTACTTTCTACGTTTTTTTCAACTCCCCTTTCCAAATTTTATTTATTTCATTCTTTCAATGCTTTACTATGTGATCAAATATTAAAGGTAACACAAAGGAGTTATTCGACATCTCCTTTTACGGAAAAATTCAGTTTAACGATAGCTTGTTTAGCAACAGGAGGAAAACTAATAAACCATCTAAAATAATTAAAAACAAACAAACAAACGTCGCCAAGTGTAATAATGAAATTTAGACAAATGAAATAGAATTTATCATTAATAATTCGAAGAAACATAACAAATGCTGGTCTCGCCTTTTTATAAGCGAATAATGCTCCTCAGACTTCAGATATACAACCTTTGCCCGGAAAACGCTTAACCTTGTGTTTAATCACTAGGAAGCAAAAATTTTCGCATAGTAGAAAATGCAAAAGTAATTCCGTTTTAAAGTATTTGTAGTAGAAATTAACAGTTTTTATTATTCCGCGATACCCCGACGTGAAATTATTTCGACGCTACAATATCTTAATATTTACACTGTAACATTTAAAATTTCCGGATGGCATCAGTTACAATTTTCAAATTCCACTAGTAATATAATTATTAGTAAATTAACTTTAAACAACTGTAACTTATTAATTAATATTCGTGTATAAGCATTTATTTTCTTTTCTTTATAGGGAATTTTACCGATCGTCAACGGTGTTGTAATTAATGCATAATACCTTGATTTTTTCCCACTTGTCGTCAACATCTTGTAACCAAGAAATAAAGATACGACCGTTGTAACGGGAACGAGCATTTCGCTCTTTTTCTTGTTGCTGCGTCGTCGGCAGTAACCGGTAAACGTCCTCATCTTTTAACAATGTGCATACTGAAAACGGCAATGCCTGATTGGCCAAAGCGCGAGCTGCGCGTCCATGAACGCGTAAAATTTCTTGTTCAACGCTTAGAACCAACTTTTCCTTTTCCACTAGATGCTATTTAAATCAAACCAACAACAACTATTACACAGCGATATTTTAACGAATTTTTACAATAAACATTATGTGTCGCCGTTACATATTTACAGTTAACTCCTCCTCGTCAAATTAAGCTAATCCCAGGTAACTATTTTAACGGCACCGAGAAAATAAAATGTGTCATGTTTAACAATCGAAAATTTTTTTCTTCTTCTATTTTTCTAATCAAACTTTTATTTATTTACATTTTTCACTGTCTCTAAGTGTTTTCAAGAGATGTAAATTTTTTCTATCCGAGAATATTTCAACTCATCTATGGTAATTAACTATATCGAAAAAAGTTTGAAGAGGACAAAAAAGAGAACAACATTAAAATTTAAATAAAAAGTATTACTTGAACATTTCATTTTACCCTTTTTTTTTTTTTTTTTTTTTTTTCTATCGATATTTTTCCATTCTCTTAATTTAAAACAAATTTCTCAACTATTTCGAGACTCGAATATTAGAACTAAATATGAATTCTTTTCAATTTACAAATCGAACTTAACGAACAGAGAAGTAAATATTTCTCACATTCTTCAAAAAATTAAGTAAAAAACACGTAGCATCTCAAAATTCTGCATTCATCCGATATACCAAGACGTTTTCTTTTTGATCTGAACTATTCTGCCGGTATTGTTCAAAAATTCTTGAAAACGAGCAACTCACTGTGTTATTCTTTTCTATATTCCGTACCTTATTCCCGAAAAGACAGTTTTGATATGTGCTGTTGCGTTGGATTCTCAGTTATTTTGAACTAACTAACCTACTTTCATTTAAGAAAGATATTTAAGTTTTTTTCTTTTCAACTGTTTTCAATGTTGTTACAGGCTTTCGAGTTATGGCTTAATAAAACACACCTATAAACCCGACACCACAATGTGAAGAAGTCCATAACAATATTAAAAATATTCAAAATAAGAAAAAACTTAAATATAGCTAAACATTATTATATAAATAAATACATAATCAGAACCTTCGAACAATTAAACACTGTGAGTAACACAAATCCTCCTCCCCCCCTTTTTTTTTTCTAATAAAATTCTAACATTATTTACAATTCGTAAATTATACGCAAATTTTGCCCGTTTAACGTTCCTCACACCAACCCCCTTATCATCATCCGCGTTTCATTATTTCATCATCAGTAGGTTTTACGTTTTTTGTTAATATATATATATATATATATATTTTTTTTTTTTTTATAGATTGTAGTTTACGAATAGTTTTTTTCTCATTTTACAGTTCATTCCTATTAATCAACTCTATCATTAAAATTTTTAATTGTATTTTTCGTTTTTTTTTTTTTCTTTTCTTTTTAGATTAGTGTGATTTAGATTCTTTACTAATGTTATTTTTAAGTTAATTTAGGTTTTCTCAGATTCCACCGATATAAACTAAATTTATTTTTATTAATACTCGTATATTGCTCTTTTCATGGGGCATTTCTAGAAACGTTTCTAGAATATTCATTTATATTCAATTTAAATGTTTATTATTCTGTTTATAATTTTATTTCCAATTTTTATTTTTAAAAGACAAGACACAGCTTGTTTTTTTTTTTTTTTGTCTTTTTACTTCTTTCATCGTATATATATTTTTAATCAGTACCATATATATCCATCCTAAATTTGTTTCCGATATTCAAATCTTCTCTTTCCCTACATTTTTTTTACTATGCCTATCACTTCTTTGTTTATTTGAATTTCTTTATGTACTCTTTTCTACTCTTCACTTTATTTGTCTTTTACATGCATTCTCTTTCGAAACAACTGTACAACTTTATCATCAGTTATCCAGGATTTCTACATTCCTCCGTTTTCAATATTTTCATCAGCAGACTCTATTATTGCTATTGTTTAATTTATTTCATTCGCCGTTAATGACATTTAGAAAATTATGGTTTGTTCTCATTTTTATGATCTATCCCTAAGTTACCTTCATTTAAGCTGAATTTGTGCATAGAACTTTTCTGTTTTAATAATTTTACGTTTCGTATTTTTTTCCGTCCTTTTTTTCCTTTTAACCATTAGTAGAGTGTATTGTTGTTACACCGTCAACTGGCGAATATTTACAACACAGTTTTTTGCCGATTATTAACTCTAATATATAGTTTATTTGATATTTCACATCCCCCCCCATATATATATATATATATATATATATATATATATATAAAACACATAAATGCACATGTGTGCAACTTTCATTTGCAATTTTTAAACTAAACATATTATATCACGAAGTTATACTTCTTGGCAAATTCGATCGCTCTTTTCCTTTCTTTTGTTTACGTTGACTTGGTCTCAGTCTTTTATTACGTTGCCCCATGTTCTATTTTGGCATTCACGCTTCCTATCATGTATATAAAACATGATAGAGTGTTTTACATGTTTAAACAATAACTAAAATTCATCTGTACCAATAATGAAAATATAAACACCTATAAAATTTCTCGTGTTAACATTTTATTAGCACGTTTACTCTCACACAGCACAGCCTACAAAAAGTAAAAGTAAAATAATTCCCGAAAATTTTTATTAACTTCAAAAATTTTCGCTCATTCAATTTTTCAAAAATAATGCTTTTTTTTTTTTTTTTTTTTTAACAATACTTCGTGAAGTTGAATTGAGAATCTCTTAGGACAAAATTGATCGTTAAAGGCAAATCATAATTTGAATGCACTTCATACTAAAGGGCACCCCGGGTATACATATAACTTATGGTTTACGTCAAAAACAGAATTTTCGATAAAATCGGTAGTAAATTAAGAAATTACATTTATCTGTTAATGCATTTTTTCGACTAGTGTTGTAATAGAGACTCGCAACTAAATAGTGATATTTTTATAATTAACAACAATCATACTGAATAATACTGATCATAAATGCAAGAGTTAATTACATTTATAATAATTTTATAAATTTTTTAATTTTACCATGTCTACGTATTAATTTAAAGTATTGCTTAGCCAAAAAATGTATATATATATATATATATATATATATATATTACACAATTACTATTATTGCGTCGTCCTTTTCTATGTATCACCGCCGTTCAGCAGAAAAATAACAGTCGAGAAAAACTCTCCGTGCAAATAATTTCAATGAATACCTACCGGATGATATCTCACGCAAAAGTATTCAGCATCGTGATGCTCAATAAAAAAGGATTTACTATCTTCATTACAGAATCTAGTTCTACCGCGAATTACGTTTACGTCACACGGAAAAAATCGCAATGCTATCGTGAATCAACCGCACAACACATATAATTAAATTAGACTGTTCACATTTGTGTGACTTTGTTGTATTATCGTGAAAATTTTTAGATACAGAACAGAGCTACAACAGATTCACTAAAAGTTGATTTTTCATTGTTTTAAATGGTATAAGCGCGACTGTGAAGTTGCAACAGATGAAATGTTTTATTTACATTTTTCCGTATAAGCGGTGTATTTTTGTGTACGATGTGATCATTACGCAACTGTATTGCCGGATTATTCGTATTTTTATTTTATTTCTCACCCACTACGTTTGTCATGTATACAAGTTTATTGCTGCAGTTAAAATTTCTGATCTCGATCTAATACAAATTATAACGCTCGCATAATAAACCGGTTTCAAAAATACGCTCAGACACATAAACTCTGAGTTATTGTAAAAATAAACGAAACAATAATGATTCGCTAGACAAAAACAAAAAAGGAAAATAAAGTAGTGTCGCGAATACTAATAAAAATTCTCCACGACATAATCGCACAGCGTATTATTATTATTATTATCATCAATTGTTCTCAAAACGAAAATAAACCTCAACAGTAATATCGTTAAAGAAATCCGTCAAACATTTTAATCTAATTAAAATCAACTGCAGCAATTTTGGCACGATGATATATGGCCTCCTATTGTAAACTTTAATGATGATATATGCGACAAGCTTAAGTCTTTCCCTCTTTCTTTATATATTTATTCACCGAAATCGGAAGACTCCGTGGTCATATTTTGTTGATAACTATTTGTAATTCTTGAAAAATAATCAATTGAAAAAATGAAATTTTAATAAAACAAGGAAATCGATGTACACACCACTTTGCAAAAGTAAGCATCAACCGAGAATTATTAGGAAAAATACTAATGAAATTATTCGGCATTCAATAAAGTTTCACACTGAACGGTATAGCCTGTAAAAAGTAATAAGCGCTACAGGGAGAAATGAAAAATTGTAATTTTTAAAAAAAAAGACGACTTAATTTTTTACGAATTAATTAAAACAAAAAGGCAAATTTCACTTAAAATTACAGCGACGAACAAAAGCAGTAAAATAAGAAACCGAGCGCACAGAAATTTCATCAACCGGAAACAAATCCGTAGCGCCGCGTTTGAGATACAAGGTGTGATAATTAATGATCCGGAATGATCTTTTTTTTTTTCTTTCTTTTTTACGTGGCAACCTTGATTGTTGCACGAACCGGCATTCGATAGCATGGCTGTTCACGAGTTAGTGATAAAAGTTTCGTACCGATCGGTTCACTTCTCATCGAATAAAAAGAAGGAGGTTTTATTTAATGTATGTTGAATGCTATCGGTCGAAAAATGTTTCGTCAAGAGCCAGTGAAGGAACAGAGAACGATCATCAAATTCCCGGTTGGTTAAACAAGGAAACAACGGAGTACGCAAGTGTTGGAATATCGTTAACGAAGGTGTATGGCGACTCAAAAATGTCCAAATCATTTACGAGTGAGTAAAGCGCGAACCATGACCGAAGAAAGCGAGCATGTTGAAGTCACCGCAAATGAAGACACGATGCTCGTCGTTTTGTTTTTGTTTTTTTTTTTTTTTTTTTTTTTATAATAGCGAGGGCATTTTTCATCATGAATATCTGCCGTAGAGGACCACTATGAATGCCGAAAAGTACAGCGACATCCTCCGTCGGTTGCGGAAACCCCCATCTTTGGGCAAACTAGTGTCTTGGATTCAACATCAAGACAATGCACCGGTGCGCATACGGCGTTGAAAATTCTTCAACTTTTCGTGGCAAAAAACAACCTTCCTGTAATCAAATGCGCTCCATATTCGCCTGATCTCGCGCGACTTTTTTGTTTTTATTTCCTCTTATCAAGAGTGTGATGAAAGGACATCGATTTCAGGGGAGTAAAGAAGAGTAAGAAAATTCGACCGCGGCCCTGAAGGGGATTCAGAAGGAGGAATTTACGGCATGCTATGAACAGTGAAAATATCGTGAATGGAGAAGTGCATTCAGTTCGCGGGAAATTATTTTGAAGGAGACAAACTCGATTATTAAACTTTCAATAAAATAATTCCGAACAACTAATTGTCACACCTCGTATACATGGAATTCCTGCGAAGCGGTCGCTCGATTTAAAAGAATCTATCTATCTAGAATGATCCGATCTGCATTACTCACACTTTAAGTTTTGCTTATACAACGATTTGAACACAAAATGTGCCCTTTGCCCTACTTAAAAGAGAATGATGATAATTAATGATAGAGCATTCTTTACATTTAAAAATTGTTATACATATACGAGCAAGCTCGCTTTGCCGAGAGGTTTAAGGTCGGGACAACATTATCGCGTCAGCAACGCCCATGTCTCCGTGTATTAACCATACATGTATGTCACTATTTTCAGAAATCATGACATCTGCGCTTCTTCCGTACACCATGGGTGTTAATTTTTTTTTTTTTTTTTTTTTGCAGTATTATTTTACATTCTGCTGTACTTAGACAAAATGTTTTAAGCGATTTTCAGAACAGCAGCGTAGCAATTATACCATTCATAGTAGAGAGAGAGTAATCACGAAAAAGTGAGGAAAGTCGAAAAAAAAAGAAGGGTGAATACAATCGTTTAGAAGGCAGAGGGTAGGGGGGGGGGAGTTTTGTATTACGATGAATGGAAATTTTACGACGATTTTAGAATGATACAGTGTACACATTCTATACTATTTCCTGATGAAGCTTGAAAGAAAAAAAAATCTGAAACGAGCAATATTAACACCATGGAGAACTAGAAATTCCGAACTACTTAAGTTGTTACGCATTTACCATTTCGAGCGAAACTTGCGCAAGTTCTTATATGTTTATATTGACGACAAATAGTAATTTATAACGTTCAACAGTAAATGACTTAAGTTACTAGAGCGCAACAAACAAACAAGATCATAAGCAGCTGCTTGACACCGTACCATCACCGTTAAAATGTAAACAAAACTAATCGCGCATGTTGCTGCCGTTCTGCGATGCCGGTGCGGTGTCAGCGGACGGTGATGTGTAAACAGTTCAATCACTTGCCTTGGCTGCTCATTGACCGTCTGTTTGCCAACACACTGCCGTGTATAGTCGCTGACGCAGTGCAGTTATGTATGTCCCGGCCTCTAAACGTAAATCATTATAAAATAATTTATCAATTATTATAGCTCATTTTTTTTTTTTTTTTTATTTTCACTTATTAATTATACAAAAAATAAATAAATAAAAATAAAAACTTATCTTTCGTTGCGAAAAAAAAAATTATAATCAAAAAAATTAAAAATTAAATAAAATTATAAAATGAATATTAAAAAAAAAGAAACATTTAACTAAACAATACTAAGAAGTAAGCAAAAATAAAGATGTTTATACTAGTCCCTCGCCAAAAACAAGAAACTTTTAAAAAATAGCTAAACTATAAAAATCCGCGTTGTAAAAAATTAAAAATTACCCGCTTCGTCGATGTTCTTCATTATTACACCTATTATAAAATAATTGATATTTTGTTGATTTTTATTTATTTGTTTATTTATTTATTTATTTATTTTGTTAAAACATCGTTAGTATTTCTGTTAATATTTTTGTCGCATTACGAAGATACCGGAAAGCGTGTTCGAAGCAAAATCTATTTCACAGAACACTGTATTTCTTTTTTAAAATGCTCGTAGCTATGATTAACGCATGCTTGAAGAGAGAGAGTTCCTACTGACGTTAATAACAATCTCAAATGCTGGTATTTTCCGGCTCTTGTTGTATTAGTGCACAATCGGTTCTATTCCGATATCCAGCAAGCACCACACAACTTCTTTCTTTTTACATACGGTCTTCTCTCAGTGTCGTAGAAAAACAGCTTTATGAAAACTGTAATTAGCTATCAAAGTAGAACCAGTTTGACCCCAAGTACCCTATCTGTAAAAATATGAGTAGCGTTCAGAATAGCGGACTGAGAGGAAGGGGCGAAATTTACTTGCTACATTAGTGGTATTAACCATCACATTCGTCTTCGTCGCAACTCTTCAGTCAAGAGGTAGCATGAAACTCATATGATTTCGGGCATTCATCACGTTTTCAGGAATGTTTTGCTTAGTAGATTCGATGTTATTATTTCCAATCTTCTTCTCTATTTACAAGGGGTTTCTCTTGTATTTTACTCTGCGCTCTGCCAACATGAAGATTCCGTTTTTTCGTATATCTCATGAGCCATGTATTTTTCACTTTCCTTCTCTGAATATTGTCGGCTATTACAAGGTTTCCTTCGTCCATTCAAATTACCGGCAAAGCCGGTCCAGGGAATTTTTAGCAATTTGCGACGAAATCGCTACATTTCCAAAGAATTTATTATTTTACTTTTCTTTTTTTCCTATTTGCACTTATAATCCATGTTTTACATGCATGCTGTAATGCCGACCAAAAATATCAGAGCCCATTATTCTTTTCTTAAGTTTCAAACTTAATCTGGAATCCTTTACAGTGTCCGTATGGAAATATCAAAGTGCTCCTCCTTAAAATTATGCAAAAATTGAATTCTTTAAAATTTCTCAACAGTTTCCCCATGTTTCACCAGAATATTATCCAGTTTTCAAATTGCCTTTATTGAAAAAGATAAAAAACTGTTAGTTATAATGACTTTTCTATCGCTTTAACATTCTCGCAGAGTTTTCGAATTCTTTTCTTCGTGAACACCTCTTAACAACGAAACAAGCAATCATCCACTACGAAAACTATCAGCTGTTTTTGAAGTTTTTAAATGTATTCTTTTTTCTTTTTCTCTTTTTTTTATTCGCTCTAAATGGCTAGAAATAATTTTTGGGGCGTTTTTAAAACTGCCGGCACTGGTCCGACATCAACTCAGAAATTATTCACGAAAAACCGTTTACCAAGCCATGTGACCTGCAGCATCTAAATATTCGTCGCAAAATTAGCGCTGTACCCCCTGAGATGTCGAGTAAGTCGCAAACTTTATAAAGCGTTTGGAGCAGTGCCAAAAATTAAAGGGTTGGCATTTGATACTTAATATTAATTAGACTTAAATTTGATCGAGGAAGAGGAACACGTTCCGATGTATTTGCTTTTTTTGGTGTTCAATTCATTTTTGTACCCTACGTGATATTTTAAAAATCGTCCGTTGTAGTTGCCGCACCGTGTATTGAAAAGATTCTAAAAAGCAAAAACACGAAACTGTTAAAGAAGTCTTTCCCCTTAATAAACAGTAAGTAAAAACACCCTTCAAAATTGTTTATTACCGGTCGTCCAACGATCTCACAGAAATTTCATAATGAGTCGAAGGGAGGGGGGGGGGGTATTCGATTTTTCTAGTAAAACCATCACACACTTTTCGCTTAATACTGGGAAATTTTACACAATGCTTTTTTAAAACGTATCCATCGCTACAACAACTATTAGCCCAGAAACCTTCGTGATTTACATCAAATTCCGTAATGCCATCCGTTCAGCGCATTACAAGCAAACTATTGTATAAAAAAACTCCAAAATTGTAAACAATATCCACCAAATTTCGAGTTCATTAACCAGCCGATTATGGAGGTTCTGCCATAAATCAAGTTTCAAATTACTCCCTTTTCCGGGCTCATTGTCTTTTGCCGAACACTTACATGATAATAGAGAATTATTGACTGAATATTTTATGTACATCAACCGGACGACCATAGCGATTTTTTTCGCTCAGGTTTCATAAAGTCGTTTCTATTGAATTCATTAAGCCCCAGTCTTTAAAACTGTTTCTTAACAGAAGTTAGCTAACCGTAAAACAAGTCATACTTACTTCGAAGATTTGAAATCAGTTGATTTTTACAAAACGCTTTCTTTAAATTTAATAAGAGGCAGGTATGTTTGAAAATCGTTCTCAGCAAGCATCTCTACACGCTAACAGGTATCTTCTAAATTTTCTATTTTATCATCGAGCCGGTATACTTTTGGGGGGATTTCGCAATGAAGGAATGAGGATGGTATTTATATAAATAAGAAGTTGTCGAAAGCTTTTTCTTAAATAAATTGTTCAAATTATTGTTTTTTTTTTTTTTTTTTAAATAACAAAATATTGTCGGAGCATAATTTAGCGAACAATAAATAATTGATACGACATCGTCATTTACAAACCTGCATTTTTAATTTCAGTCTTTCCATTTCTTGTTCACCGTACAAATTACTCATATAAAATGGGCATTCCGGTGGCACGTTTATCACTTTAGAATTCATTTGAGCTTTGGCATCATCGTCTAGCAAATAAGTACACTTATTCATTAGATAATCTTTGAAGCCTTGAGGAGGTTTTGGTTGAACAGGAAACAATGATCTCCGTTTCATTTCGATCTGAAAAAAAGATAAAGTTCAATGTATCGCGCGCAATTCCTCTCTAAATGCAAATCATTCTGACGATTCAACGACCAACATATAAATTAAATACAGCGGTGACCGGTATGCATAAAATCGCGAATATTTCCCGTTTACTGCTTCGCTTTGTGTAAACATAAAAAAAACAGAAATTGAAGCTTTTATTACTCCGATCATTCCTATAACACGGAGGACGGTGAAAAAGTATTCGACAAAAAATGTGATACATTGCCTACATTCGGTGCGCTTAAAATCACCTGTGTAAAGGTAATACTTAAAAAACTTAGGACTAAAGACTTTGTTTAGCAATATTAGTAGTTATAATGCGAGAAAAATTACAGCACTTACACAGATTCATTGATTTCAAAAACTAAAAAAAAAAAAAAAAAGTCCATTATTGCGACGTGGACTATAAAATTTTGATGTGGATTTCAAGAGATTAAACTGTTATGTTCAAAATTCCAACAAACGGCGTGTATTTTATTTATTTATTTTTTTTTTTCCTGGCTCGTCAACCAAGGGCCTTTACCTAGAAACAAATAGAAAGGAAGAAAGTCGGTTATATTTTAATCCAATCAGAAATCTTTGATAAAAAGGAACAAATAGCGGGGATAATTAATGGGGAAATAAAATATAGAGTATATGTGTAAGAGGCACAACAGGAAGTACGAAGCCCCAGTTTCAACAGATAGGAATACAAATATGAACACTCGAAAAACACATAATTGGCGTCGCAAATAACTGCATCATTAGGGTGAAAAGGACAATGTAAGGAGGAGATGAAAAATACTGCATCTTTTCACTAATAAAGTAAACTAAAGTAAGTCCCATACATCCCCTTGATAAGGTGTATCATGGATTATGAAATTAGGCTTTTCATAATGTACTAACCCTAATATGGATCTAAGAAGAATACTGAGGCCAGTTCCTTTCTACTTTTTGACTGTCCGTTTTTACTTTCTACCAGCTAATTCTCTGGTATAACCAATATTCAATTTCAGATTAGGTATATACCTGAAACTGACTAGGATATCCGAAACGAGACAAATCCCGATAACCTATGACACCTCTGATGGCAGTAAGAAAAGTGATGAAATAATGAAATCGTATTTATTTACTTATTTTTATTATATTTTTTTTTGGCGCGCAAACTTCAGGCATTAACCCGGCGTAAGTGAATTTTTTTGGAAGTGTCAATGTGCGGCAGCGGGGTATCAGATCCTAATCAAGCGAAACGCAATTAACACTAATCAACTACGCCCCGCGATAGCTGGCTGGCAGATACACACTTTGGTAAAAATTAAACGGAAAAGCGGTAAACTTAGATATTTTACTTTCACTTTGTTCATCAGAGCTTCTCATCCTTATTTTAAGTTGCGTCTTTCTTCGAATACCTCAAAATTATGGTTCATTT
The DNA here is from genome assembly GCA_039619475.1 of Icerya purchasi. Taxonomy (NCBI): domain Eukaryota; kingdom Metazoa; phylum Arthropoda; class Insecta; order Hemiptera; family Monophlebidae; genus Icerya; species Icerya purchasi. Next base: position 539,700,468 of record CM077115.1, read on the forward strand.
TTAAAGATCGCTTACAAACTCGACACTATCGCATATTTCAAAAAATTAATTTCTTACTTTTTTTTTTTTTTTTTTTTTAACTATTACATTATTTCAATAATATGCGCAGAAATTAAAGAGGTACGCGTTTTTTTTTTTTTTTTTTTTGGTTCAGCTTTCGCCTTTTGGCCAGTCTATTCTCAGATCTAAATACCTATCTCCATCTTATATTTTTACATTAGCAGTTTTTAAAAAAATATATAACGCCTTACATTCTAAGGACAATGGCTCCTTTACAATTTGATATAGAGATATATCGGTAGCGTGTAATATTTATTTAAAATTCCTTTCATCAGTTTTTCCCTTTCCTTTTTATATTTCTCACATTGGGCCATATGTTCGATTGACCCCTCTAATCCGCATTCATTACAGTTGTTGTTATTTGTTATTCCTAATCTTGCCAAGTGTACTGGTGTCCGATGATGGCCTAATCTTATACGACATATTGCACAGATGTATTCTCGCTCTAAACCTTTTCCCTTAAACCAACGATCCTTCCCTATTTTGCTCTTAATACGTAATATGTTTTCCCTTTTATTTCACTTTTGTTTTTATACTCCGCCTTCCATCTTCTAACTATATCATCTCTTATATAAGGAACGAATTCCTCCTAGTTTAACTTAATTTGCCTGTTTTTATATTCTCCCCTTTTACATAAATTGTCTATTATTTCATTTCCTTCGATTCCTCAGTGTACAGGAATCCGTTTAAATTTGACTATGTTGTTTTGTTTGTATAGTCTCATTACCAGTTTTATTTTCAGATGCGTCAAGTGAACAATTAACAAAATAGATGACCATCTATTACAGAACCACTTTTTCTTAAGCAAAATTATGATGCATTAGTTTCCGGTACGCGGTAAAAACATTCTCACATGCACATATAAAGGTAATGTTTTAATTCTAAGCATTTACTAATGGTGGCGATTTTTTTTTTTTTCTACACACCGTAACATAACTAATGCATATCGTGTAGACTGACAATTTTCATACCTGTTTCCTAATGTTGACAAACATTTGATAACAGTTGGCCATTGAACCATCAAGAAAAGCTTGTTCAATAAGAGAAAGCGATGGAGCATCAGACTGTTCAATTACTTCACGACTAGTTTTTAATCTTCGCTTTCGTGGAGGTACTTCACCGGCTGAACCGTTCGGTGAAAATGTTACCGATGCAGTACCGTTACCGTTACCGCTGTATGACGAGTCTATTAGCGTGGATTTCTCAGATAACGAGCCGGCTGACTGTGTTAAACAAGATTTACTAGGTGAAACCATGGCACGATGCGGTGAAAAGTCTGCGTTCGATAAAGGACTATTATCACCAACATTATTGATACTGTTACTTCTGAAATTATTATTTAAAAATGAATAATAAGTTATTTATGGAAATTAAACGATAATACAAAAGCTAAAACGCGAAATATTGTTACATCACAAATAACACAATAATGTACAACTTTAACAAAAAAAAAAAAAAAAAAAAAACAAAAAAACAATTACTCTTGCTTTAAACATGAAATGTGGTTAGAAAAACGAGAACGTACTATGGTACGTGAAGTGCAGTGTACTAAAAATCAATATCAATTTCTAATAGTTTCGACGGGTACTATACAGTTTGTAACGGATGATATAATAATTCAACAGTAATAGAATACATCTCGTATAATGCTGGAACAAGCAATAACTTGTTTCGAAGTAATAATGGAAAATTATTTTTTCCCTTAATAATTCTACACGTGAACTATAAAGCTAAAAAAAATAAAAAAAATACAAAAAACAAAAAAAAAAGAGATCGAACGTGTTAGTCCCCTACATAAGAACGGAATAACCAAAATAGAGAAAAATGCGCCATTATTCATGTAACTTATTGTAAGGCAGCACACAAATCATTTCGGTAACAATTTGAATAAGTTTTCAGTTGAAAACCAAAAGAAAAAAAGGCAAAAAATTACTAGAAGAAAGTTTTGACCATCCTGAATATAATATACAACTAAATTAAAACTAAAATATAAAATAAAAAATAGCTGTTTTTTTTTTTTTTTTTTTTTGTTTTGTAATTTTAACAACAAACCTAATAAGAACAGCAAAACCAGAACAAGTTTTTGAATCGTTAGAATGAAACATAAAACGAGATAAAAATCAATTATAAATGAAAAATTAGAAGAATTAAAAGAAAAAAACCGAAAAATCTAAAAAACAATGAAGCTCGATAAGTCAGCCAAAGTGAGGTAGTAAAAACAGCACAATTTAAAATATCGAACGTAACAACCAATGAAGGACCACTTTAAAACCATTTGAGCAAAAAAAAACTTTAAAATGTACACAGTAAATAGAAAAAAAAAAAAAAAAAATCATACTTTAACTCATTAATAAAAGAATTTTATTTAAAACGTTTAAAAAATATCTTAATGATGTACATACTTAAACACATCCTGATATTACAACCTACATCATTTAAAAAAATATTCAGTTCATTGTAAGCATTTTTACATTCATATAAGATATATATTTATTAAACAAATTATGCAGATATAAATATCCGATATATCATAAATAATAACAAAAAAATATAATTAAATAAGAACTCCGACTAGTCAGACAGTATTGTTTATGATCGTAGTGGTACACAATGTTCGAAACTAATCAGTGTTTATATTTTATTATATTATTTTAAAGTTTATCATAATACATCGAGTGTTTATTTTTGTATAATTTGTTTAGTATTCAGTTCATATTTACAAAAAAAACTTTCGGTATAACAATATTTTATAGATTTAATATCACGGTAAGCCGAATCTTAATATAGCCCTGTGATTTTCCACAAGGTGCCACAGTATATATTTTCACGCGAAACGTATTTATAACAGATAAAAATATACCACAAAATCATTTTAAATAAAACTAGAAAAACACGATGAATGATGTTTAGATTTTCTAGCATTTAAAAATAATAATAATAATAAATTACAAATTTCACAATTTTCAGCACATGATATTTAAAATTCGGTAAAATTTACAATTAATTCTCAGAGACTCGAAAAGTTTTAAAATAAAATTAAAACCTAGAATTAAAATACAGAATTTAGCGGAAATTACAATTACAATATGGAATTAAACATCAGAAATTACCGTGTTAAAATATAGAATATCACAAATCACAAGCTAAAATCATCGTTAAAGTAAAAAATCTAAATACATTTCTCCCTACGAATTAATTTCGGTATAACGGTAATTAACACAATTTCAAATGCACACACTACAAAAAAAAAAAAAAAATACATTTTTTCTACAATGTTAACGGAGTATATTGAAATTTTACACAAATCTTTCTATAAAATAAAATTAATTCGCTTCACAATAAAAACCCTCTATTTTCAGAAATCGGTAAATTATATTTGGTTTTAAAAGCAATCATTTAATCCCTTTAAATATTATTTACGTTTTCTACGTTTTTTTTAAAATATACTTCAAGAGAAAAAAAAAATAGGGTAGAGGTTTTGCCCCTGCAATTCTTTGGAATACCAACTAAATTTTGAATAATTTAAAAGAGAAAAATTCAAATTTAAAATTTAAATAAAATTAGTATTTTAGAAAATTTTTGGCATATTTTTTTGAAAAAATTTTAGTGTTACCATTATTTATCGCTTAAAATGTATTTTTGGCAAAGAAAAAAAAAAACTTAGAAAAACGATTACGTACAATAGGTATAATTGTATAAAATATTTATACAATCATATCTCAATTATCTGTTCCTTAAAATGATTTGAATAAAACTACAACAGATCAGCCACACTTATAAAACATATGAAAAAACGTTTTATATTTATAAATCCTGTTTGTTAATTTCTCAATGAAATAATAAAAAGTTATAAACACAATAGAAAAAATATTAAACAAACATAAACGAATATTATAGAAACGTTTCGGATATCCCCATTTTCAGCTAGAAAACAGAAAAAAAAAAAAAAATTAGTTTTAATCGCTGGAATCTGAGGAAAACCAAATTAAAAAGATGTAAATGACACTATCAGAAGGTATAAAAAATACTTTTCATATTCATTTTTACCGATATGGCTAACTTTTTTTTTTTTTTTCTAGCGGACGGTAGGCTAACTAAACCTTCGGATTCCAACAGTGTAAACTGAATTTATCTTTATTAATATATCTCTCTTTTGTTTTCCAGCTGAAGATAGAGTATTCCAGAAAAGTTCTAAAATATTCGTTTATGTTTAATTTAAATATTTGTTATCCTGTTTATAATTTTATTATTTTATACAATGAAAAAAATCCTTCTCACAAAAAAAAAAAGAAATATATATAAAAAATAAAGGTGTTACTTTTTTCTATTAAAGCTGTTTATTGGGAAGAAACTGCTAAAAAAGAGGATTTTAGTAAATTAAATTTTGAACTCAAAGTAACATAGAGAAATCGCTATCAACTGCACACGAATAATTAAATGAAGTTATTAATCATGAATCGTTAATTATCAAAGAGTATTGAATTATGTTTCATAAGTAAAGAAGCACACTTTAAGTCTCTTCGTTAATTATTTTAAAAATCTTAAAGTTCCGCAACGAAAATTTTTGTACGAATTAATATATATATATATATATATAAATTGTTCATAAACAGCTTACAAGCTGACCGAAATACGAACTACAATGAAACTAGGCACACACAAGATGTCTAATGTTGTGTCAAATCAAGTTTCTGTTATTCAGTAACTATATCAAAAATAATTCTACATGTCTTTGAAGTGTTAGATGAGAATCAAAAAACCCAGTTGAAATTAATTCCATAACTTAACTTTCAAGAACCAACCATAAAAATCCGGAAGAAAATTACCAAAGTTATAGTCAAAACAAATAAACTTTAATAAATTTTAATTACTTACTAATTATAGCCGCTTCCCATCCCCTTTCATGGTGACTTTTTTAGAAGAGCAACAGGTAATCACGCATCCATGTACATTAACCGAAGCCAATATCTAAGAAAACACGTTTCCACCGTCCTAATCAATTTATCGATAGCAATTTAAGCGCTCTGAATCCTTCTTTTCCCTTGGTGAAGATAGAAAAACAAAGAAATGGAAAATTATTCCGAGTAAAATAAAATTAAACTCGACGAGATGGCCCTTTTGTTAAGTTTTTAGAAAGCAAAACACGAACTATAACTTCTAAATCTAGTGTTACTTCCTTCCCATCGTAGTAAAGAATAATGGAATAAATCGAAAAAAGTAACGTGTGTATACAGAAATAATGCACAACTTTCGGAAAGAATTATACATTTATTTTAAATGTTTCCTTTCGAAACAAATATAAGTAAAAAGAAATTAATCTTACTTGGCAAATTGGTTACTTCACTTAATAAAGAAATACACAAACCGCGGAAATATTTTTACTATTAAATTATAAATTCACAAGTTACTGACTTTTTTCAAAAAACATAGGTTCATAATTAGGGCACGTCACTATGATTGCAATAGTGTTTAAAACGTGGGGCGTTAATAATAATAATAATAATAATAATAATAATAATAATAATAATAATAGTATTTCTGTATTCTATGTATTTTTTTTTCATTTAATTTAATTTAATTTTTCAGTAAATTATATTATGCTTCACAAGAACATGAAACAAATACTCCTCAAATAATGGAATGGATTATAATGCAGAGAAGTATAGTTCGTAGTTACGATGAAGCAAAGCCAAGTCAAAATTTTAAAGTGTAATTTTTTGATCTAAAACTTCGTTAACCTTTATTCAAAGTATAAGCTAAACGGAACCAATATCCTTCGTAATAACATGTTATTGCCCTTCTTATTCGTTTATTCGTTATAATTCTCAGTTCAAGAAACGTATAAATTTTAAAATTAAATGTCAAAGTCTAATTTATTAGAACTGTTATACCGAATATAAATATATTTATAAATTAGATATTTTCATCGCATAAACATCTCCAGAATACAAAATTGGCTGTTCAAAAAAAAAAAAAAAAAAAATCGTTAATTTAACCAATGAAAACCCTATATGATGCCTATTACAAATACTATAATCTTAAATGTTGGTATTACAATATTATGAATTCATAACCTCCGCAAAATATTTTCCTCACTCCGATAACAAATCAGATTATTTTATCTGTCTTTCTTAGTCGTAATGAAACAAAAGAATGAATAAAAATCTCATACGGCCCTTTTTCTGTTATTAATTTTAAGCGGAAAATATTATTACAACCAAAAATATTAAAAAAATAAACTGGAAATAATAATGCACAAATTCGTAGAAAACATAGATAAAGATCGAAATAAAATTTTTCTCTTTAACGAATGGAGAAGAATACAGAAGTTGTGTAATATGCCGTAGAATAATACGAGGGTCGTCCCAAAAGTAATATCTGTTTTTCCATAACTTAGCATCATTGCAACGAACGCGCGCGAAACTGCGGTAATACTTAAATTTTCAAATCCATTTTTTTGAGTTTGCCAACAAATGTTCAACAAAAAACAGCAATGGATTATTTATTTAAATTCGTATGCGATCAGCATTGGAGCCAATGAAGAAACCAAGGGAAGGGACAGAGGGCGATAGGATATTGAAAGAACGGATGCAGCAATATAAGATGTAGGAATATTAAGTTCGGGAAGTTAGAAGTAAAGAAGGAAATGTTCGAACGACAGAGTGGGGCATTCGAAAAGGTTTTAATAAAAAGCACATTCCTGATTATCACTGGTAATATACAGAAGATAATAAGCAGAGTCTGTAAATGAAAAAAGGTAACGAGATGAAGAAAGGAAGCTATGATTAAAACGCAATCGGCGTACGGCGTAAGGAAAAAATAATGTAGCACCGTAACGAAGGAATGTTACGAAACCAAAAATAAGGTAGAGTCTCCGCGCTCTCATTATAGTGTCCAAGTTATGGAAAAATGATTATTACTTTTGAAATACTCTCCCAAATGATAAATTAACCGCTTTTACCTCGTGGGCAATCTCGAACGCAATGAAGGGTTTTTAAAAAATAATTATAAGGAAACTTCTATGAAAGAGAAATCTTACGTTATAAAATTGACTCTAAGATAAGGTATAATAACATCTAAGAACATTTCAGTTTATAAAATGTATACACACCATCATCGAAAAATAATAGATTAAAAAACCAGCTAAAATAAAAATCATAAAAAATTATTGAACATATTTAATAATTACACATGTTAAACCCTAATTTTTTAGCTTTTTTTTTTTTTTTTTTTTTTTGTAATTACTTCCATCTCATTTCTTATTTAAGAATACTCTAATGATTGCTTGGCATTCCGAATTTTATGGGAGAAAAACAGGCAACAAGCAATCATTTATAAAATACGAGTAAAAAGAATAGGTAGTCTAAAAGAATCAGTACAAAACACCATGTAAAGAAAGAATAGTATTATAACGCAATAACAAACAACTAAAAAATATATAATACTTAGCTTTTCAAACGATATATTAAATCAGTAACATGAAATATCTGGATAATAAAATAAAATTGAAAGCAAAGAACGCTGTTCCCAAAAAATATCGTACTAACAAAATTCGAAAGACAATTTTACATATAAAAAAATCTTATTTATTCATTTGTTTTATTTATTGAGTATATATATATATATATATATAAAAAAAAAATGCAGAATAATTATTTGCCTACAAAATCCAAAATACCGAAAAAAAAACCTCGGATCAATACAAATGCCACGTATGATTCTATTGGATGCATAAAAATCCGATAACCATGAATTAGACCAAAAATAATACTGTTATTTTTTAATATTTTAATAAACTAAAATGTCTGAAAAAAATGTTTCTAGTGTATACAATTATAAAACTCGATAAAAATTTTGATTACGAATCGATAAACTGGCCTCTCTACTCTATAACAAGAATCCTTCGTACCTCAATCATCATACACAAAATACAATATTACATTTTCCCAATATGCACTTTTTTTTCTTCAACGAGAAATTCCTCACAAATGCAGTAATTGAAATCCTTGAGATCCATATATGGAAATTAACTCGTCGTATTATAATAAATCGCAAAAAAAAACAAAACATTAAACGATTAAATTAATAAGATTAGGGTGAAAAAAATCTTCAAACAAAAAAAAGTTGAAATTCTAATAGAAAACTCAGCTCATTATTTTTTAATAAATACAAATTAACTGCTTAACTTCTACCATTGGTAAGTTCTTAATTTTTCTCAAATAAGATAAATTTATAACTAGATTATAAATCCTAACATTCTTGCTCTAAATCTATTTTACGCGTAAAATGCAACTGAAAGTTATTTTAAAAATATAATAGAAAACCGGATCAAATGATAACAGTTATTATTTTCATTTTAATTACGAGTTGTAAACTCTCCATTTAATAACAATAACATATAGACATTCTTATTTTAATGTGTATGCACAGTGAACTTTTAATTTATCGTTTGGTAGTGATGGACTTCTGATATATACATATATTTATATCTATACGGGGACCGTCGAATAAATTTCGCGATTACTCTCATAGAGGGAGGTAAAATGAATTTTTTGAAAAACTTATCTCAAACTCTTTCACGATAGTCCCCTTCCAACTGAAAACACCGGCGCCAACGCTTCTCCCACCCCTCAAAGCACCCGCGATAGACCCCTGAAGGTAGGCCTTTCAGTGCCGCTGTCCGTAGCCGACTTTAATTCATCTAAGCCATTGTGACGCACTCTTTTGAGGTGGGTTTGAGTTTTGAGAAATGATAAAAGTCACACGGAGCCAGATGTGAACTGTAAAAAAGCCGGGGAAGCATCGGGATGGAAAATTTGATCAAAAACTGCCTCACGGCGAAGGGCGCACGTGCAGGCGCATTGTCTTGATGAAGTGCCCAACCGTTTTGCGCTAATTCCAGCCTTACACGATACACATGAGCTCGCAAAAAACTGAATTTAGAATTCCGCATTCACCGCCCGGTCCCCGGTGGCACATATTCCGGGTGCACAACACCATTAATATCGAAAAAACAGACGAGTAAAGCCTTCACTTTCGATTTTGACATTCACACTTTCTTCGGCCGCTCTCCTCCCTTTTCCACCCACTGCATGTTCTACCTTTTGGTTTCTGGATCATACTGGAACACCCAGCTTTCACCACCAGTAATTATGGTTTCTATCCAATCGCGTCCTCCTGTCTCAATTCGCGAAAGAAAATCTTCGCAGGTGTTCAAACGCAACCATTTTTGTTCCGCGGTCAACAGTTTGGAAACCATTTTCCAACACAGTTTATGCGTGCCTAAATCTTTTGCAGATGTTTAGTTCGTCTGTTGTCCTTCTAAGGCTCATTCGACGGTCGGCAGTTCGCGGTTCTCGGCGGTGTGCGCGCTGAAGGGAACGCTCTGCTACGGATCATCTTCGAGTGATTCACACCTCTCTTAAACCGCTTAACCCACTCGAATGTACATACACCCTGTCAAGAAAGTATCGGGAATTGTTAAATAAAACGAACAATTTTTAATTTTCATCCAAATTTATTTTGTCACCTTCAAAATAACATCCATTCGAAGCGATGCACATATGCCAACGCTTTTTCCACTCGGCAAAGCACTTTTGATAGGCGGTTTCCGGGATGGCCTTTAGCTCTCGCGTCGCATTCGTCTTGATATCATCAATCGATTCGAAGCGCATTCCCCGTAGCGGAAATTTGAGTTTTGAGAATAGGAAGAAGTCGCAGGGTGCTAAATCTGGTGAATACGGCGGTTGTTCGATGATATTTACCGAGTGTTTGGCCAAAAACTCATTCACAATTATGGCTTTGTGAGACGGCGCATTATCGTGATGGAGAATCCAAGAATTGTCGACTCACAAATCGTTACGTTTACGACGGATAGCCTCTCTCAAACGTCTCAAAACACTTAAGTAAAACTCTTTGGTGACTGTCTGTCCGGCTGGCACATATTCATAGTGTACCACGCCTCGAATATCGAAGAAAACAATCAACATGATCTTCACTTTCGATCGGCTTTGGCGAGGTTTTTTCGGCTTTGGCGCGCCAATTGGCCGCCATTCGGACGATTGCTGGTTCGTAAGCGTGTCGTACTCGTACACCCATGTCTCGTCACCAGTAATTATCTTTTCCAAGAAGGTAGGATCCAAATTGGCTCGATCCAGCATGTCTGCAGCTACCTGTTCTCGGTACTTTTTTTGAAAGAAATTCAGGTCTTTCGGAACAAGCCGAGCCGCAACGCGTTGCATACCCAATTTTTCGTGCACAATCGTACGTACGCTCTCGTGTGACATGCCCAATCCATGAGCCATCTCTCTCAAGCTCACATGACAATTTTCAGCAACGATTTCCTTGATTTTATCGACGTTATCATCGGTCACACTCGTTGAAGGCCGTCCAGAGCGAGGCATGTCTTCGACCGTCTCCCGACCATCCTTGAACGCTCTGTACCACTCGTAAACCCGCGTTTTTGATAAAGCAGATTCACCAAAAGCCTTCTGTAACATTTTCAGAGTATCGGCACAAGAAATTTCGTTCGAAACACAGAATTTAACACAAGTACGTTGTTCAATATTTTCACTCATTGTAAAACTTCGACAAAACACTTCAAGGTCGACTGATTTTAACAGCTGCTGTAAACACACTGGTTGACAGATCGCGCTAAAAATAGGCATCATAATACAAAACAGTTGTACCAACCTGGAAAAAAAAAATTATCTGCCTAGCTATTACCCGGGAGATTTAAATTGACAATTCCCGATACTTTCTTGACAGGGTGTATGTTCTTGATGAGTTTCCGTCGCATTACCGCCTAACTTCGTAACAAATTTGATCACGCAACGTTGTTTAGATTTTTTATCACACATTTTCACGACGGGTCGAACGAAACACTTCTGTCTGAACTACTGTAAAACACGAACCAACGAACCTTTCTACTTCAAATCTCGGTTACTGCTACAAAAATGACCCCTCTTTCGATTGCTACTATGGGAAACGACATACGTTAATTCGGCGGAAACCTACCGATGCAATCCCGGAACTTATTCGACAGATATCGAGACGGATACGGTACTTATAGTGCTATCTTTTAGTGGTGTTCTAGCTGGAAAATATTCTTCGATAAGTCATTAATTTACGATTTTTCGGACATCGTTTTAATTTATCGTCGCTGTATGGTCGCGTCAAGAGTGTTTACTTGGCCAAAACCAAAAATCCCAATGTACGTTCTTAAGAACAGCCGCATCGCATAGAGCTGAGTTGATGTCTCAGTGGTAGTGGTCGAAAAGCCAAGATGGCGGAATGTGCCTCCGGCAAAAGCGCACATCCGTACTATGTGTCGAATGGTATTGAGTCGAGGAAAGATTGTATAAACCCCGCTAAAATCAGGCAGGGCAGCTGGTGCGATGATCTATAGAGAAGTGTTCTAATCAAATCGACGTATCGCCGTTACATGTTAAAATTTCGTCACCATGATGCTGTTTTAATGTCGTTTTGTGCTAATTCTCAGCTTTTTTATAGTCGTGATTGTTTTTGTTTTGAATATGGGTACGTAATTTTGATTTTCGTCATCAGTTTATTCCAAATTTGTAAAATTTCGGCAAATATACATGTTACTGGAGTTTTGAAAGACCTCCTGCGTGGGAAGAGACGTTCCTACCTTGCGAAATTAGATTCGCAGTTTCTCTCTTTCTCTCTCTCTCTCTCTCTCTATATATATATATATATATGGTAGCACGGTAGCCTAGTGGTTAAGGCGCTTGACTACCAAACTAGAGGTCACACATTAGTGTCGTTGGGCTTTATACATTGTGAACCTTAACTTCACAATCCCCGACGCCCTTCAAGGGTATATGACTTACTTTATATATATATACACACACACACACACACACATTTTTAAGATATCACTGGTATTTTCACCACTTGTTCGGGTTCGACAAAATTTATTATTTTTGTTCTTCTTGTTAATGAAAACTAATCCATAGAGAAGCCTAATGTTCTGCTAGTAGCAATATATATCGGTATGGATTTGTATTTACAGCGCTATCTCGTGATGATGTGAAGTTACAAATTATTCTTCGATTAAAATCAATTAATTTTTGGTCCTTTGATATGCTCTCGAAAGAAAATGATCAAAAACATTAGCAAAGCTCAAAACATAAATTCCTAATTTTCGCTGTGAGTGATGTAAGTGTTTTTGTGTGAGTAGTCCGCGACAAGGTAGCGCTTAACTACAATGTGTTCGTTACTGCCTTTAGTGTCAAACTGAGGGGGGATTTCTAAAATTCCACTGAAATATAGCAGTGCAGAGGGTAGAGGGTGTAATGCTAGAACATTTGACCGTTTTATAAGCACTTGGCCTTTGTTTCAAATGCTGTCAGGATCTACTAGCTAATATGGCCGTGCACGTGCATTTTCCAGTTAGCAAATTTCGTTGTATGTCATCGATATATGTAGAGCGTGCCACGCTGAATTAAGCTGTTTTTCTACTATTTTTTTTTTTTTTTTGTAAGCGTGTTATCTGTACATGTAGCGTAATTTTTTTGTAATACCTCTAGTCATAGGGCGTCTTGGTAGAAACTGTTTGCATTGTACTGCAGTGAAAAATAAGATAAAGTAATATGCGCATGTCTCGTATTTTAATTTTTTTTTGTAGGTGAAAATTTTTCAATTCTTTTTAGGAACTTCAGGCGGAGGTCCGCTATGACGTTGTCCAAGAAGAATCTAGCTTCGAGCGAAAAAATCGTTGGTTTTTTATTATATTCTGTGCATCTTACCCACCTCCAGTACTTTTGGAAAAATAACAATAATAAAGTATTATGGTCCTAAGAATTTTTCTGTTAACTATAGACCATCTTAAAAATCCAGCGACTCTAAGATTGTAGGTTTCGGACTAAGGACCTAAAATTTTATAAAAGTCTATTTACATGTTTTTAAAATTTTATTTATCTTCTGTATAGCAGGAAGTTAGCGAGCAATATTAGTTTACCAAATCAAATAACTGAATACATTTATATAACAATATATACTGAAACATATAGTATTATTCAGTAAAATAACGCTACATATGCAATCGATCATGTCTCTAATTCGGGCGGAAATGTTATAAATCGTTTTATTTTGTATCTACACTTACAGAACCAATGTTAAAATTTGATTATTTGTGGCAATAACCTTTTCAGAACGCCAGTGAGACAGATGTTTCTCCACAGATGATGTAAACGTAACAATTTTTTTTCTACAGCATCGTTAACAAAAGAAAAAAAATACATTCCATGTTCTTATGAAAACGAATTTGAAAAAAAAATATTTACTCTCTTTTGAGCATTAGGATTTTAGGTTAAAATTAAGAAACAAATGATAAACTCTTTGTCACTGCTGAAGGGCCACGGTGTCTTATGCGGCAATTCTTGGCACGTGACGAACAATCGCTAAACATCACCATACTTCCCAAGCAAAATACGGTGAAATAAAAGAAATAAATTTCGAAGATCTCATATATTGTGTTAAAAAGATATGTTGATACATAAAATTTAAAGAACTAAAAAAATTATATATATGGTATGCATTGTACGGCGAGAAATAAACCTATTCGGATAAAGTTGAATTACCGACTAACCATCCATATGCAGAGATAATTTACAATTAGAAAACGATTAATTTGTTACAGGTAGTCTTTTGAAAGAAATTATAAAATTAATTTCACTGCCGTTGCGCTAACTGTCCGCATATCAGTTTCTCTACACATGCGTGATACTACTCGGGCCGATCTATACTTCTGCTAGTCGGATTACACACACATTTGTGATTGGATTTTATAAGATGGTATTGAATGGTTCGATTACATTTACGCCGCTCAATGACCCTTTATATGAATATATATAGAGACATATAAAATCTACCCTATATTCGGCACGTGTAGAACCCCATTGTTTCTTAATTTACCGAATAAATAATTTTAAATTTTGAGCCAGCAGCTGCTCTAGTTTGTATTTATATATCTATCTCTACATATATATATATATATATATATATATATATATATATATATATACTGATTTGCATAATAAATTCGTTAACTATAAAAAAAAAAAAAAATATATATAACTAATATTTTAAGCACGAAAAGTGTCTGTTGCATAAAAACTTCATCAGACACTTCTTGGATTACCGGAAATTATTTATTTTATTTCATGTCTTATAAATTACAGCCATTTTATAATCGCGCTACAATTCAGTAATGTTTAACCCTGTTTAACCCAGTTTCAGTTACCGTTACCGATTCAGTTATCAATTCAACCAATAACAACGACTAGTTTCAATACATCAGAGTCCAAAAGATTTTTTAATACAAAAAATGAAATCTTACTACTAGAAACCATAACAGCTAACACAATGGGAAAAAAATAACACAAATAAACCAACATCTGGTAAAATTAGCTTTTATTAATGCTGTTTATCCTTCTGCTAACAAATTTTTAAAAACAAAAATAATGTCATAATATTTACAGCTAGTGACAAAATTGAATAAATATGATATATGTACATATATTGAACAAATCAGTTGTGGGGCAATTCTAGTAATACATAGTAATTTCCCAGTTTCATTACAAATCATCCGAGAAAAACGGTATGCAGAATATGTTCTTGGCCGATGAATTTCATTGATTTTTTCATTGTAAAAACAAGATAATATTAGAACTAATTGTCCTAAAAATCAAAACAGATAACGCAAAAAGCGGATTCATATATCATGAGATCCTAAAGCTCTACTAAAATAACGATTGGAAAATAAAAGTACAAAGGATGACACTAATGTTGAATAACTTAAACCAAACAAAAAGAAAATTAAATTATCTCCTCAACCGAAGCAACATTCGATCAACAAAACATTCCCAAACCCTCAATAGATCAAGTAAAAAGTTTTTCTAACCCGTTAAAAACTTCTAGAAATCTCCTTTAATGATCAATCATGTCGAGAAAATCCGCCGTCATCGCTTAAATTCATTAAAACAAACGTGTCAAAAATTAGATCCTCGATCAAAAATCAAACATTTATCGAAGATACCAAAAATGTTCCGAAAACAGGAAAAAACAAAACTAAAATTCCATTAAAAAATAAATAATTTCTAAACAGTAATGTTACACCATCCAAATTTACCTACAATGACATTGCGAATTTAATTGAAAATTACCTTTGATTTTTTAAATCTTTGCCTGGCCTACGAGAGCTATCGAATACCCAATCCTAACGAGAACAAGCAAAGATAAAAAAAGTATAACTTCGTATAAGGAATAGACAGTTCTGCAAAAAGAATAATACACTTAATGATGGAGTTAAGGAAATACAATATCAATATTGCGGTGCCTTGAATGAAACCAGGCTCTTGGAGAGCAGCATTAATCAGGCGGCAGGATACTATATATTTTTCTTTTGGAAAGGTTCCCAAGAAGACACAAGTAACTCCGCACAGAATTAGCATAGCAATAAAACGTAATATAACGAAATTTACCTTTGATAATCCAGTAGCGACATCGGAACTACAATAATCGTTAGTGTATATGCCCCAATACCGCACATCACAGACGAAGAAAGAAAAAAACATCCTTTGCAGGTCGTACCTTATCAGTCGTTACGCTCGATTCCGAGCTGCGAGATTACCTATTTGTACAATCCAGCTGTACCGAATAGGTAAGATCCACAACAATGGCTATATGCAACGCTAGCATACGCACGCAAGACCACATTCGGAACTGATTGTAGCCGCTTGTGTCTGCTGTGTACTACTAGCATGCATATGATGATGTATATGTAGTGGTTTGCCATTGCCTTCCACGTGAATTAGCGATTATTTAATTTAATTTTTCGTAATAATTTTTATCGTCGCCCGGGATCGAACTCGAGACTTCCGTAACGGAAGCTAATCGTTCTAGCAACTAGCCTATGGCGAAGACGATCTACGTAACTTAATAAATTGTTACCAGCTCAAATACTGGTTTTGTTCGATAATTTCACTTAATCGCAGGTAATCAGCAAAAACAATTAAAATATATTTAAACAGTAATGGCTTACAGCTGCTACTATTTTGCGAAACTTTCAATTTAACAAAAGCAAACATAAAACATATAAAAGAACACGAATATATCCCAGATCCAAACATTGGCATATGCTAAAAAAAACTTTTGAGAAGTAACAATCTGATAAGATCAATATCATATAACAAGCGTAACAAAAGCCTCATTTGTTCAAAAAAAAAAAAAAAAGTTAGAAAAACATTTTAAAATGAGATTATACGATTCGTCGATGATGACATCTTGTATAAAAAGATATTTCAGCAGTTCAAAACTTACACTTAAAAAATTACTCGACAATTTACATAGAGTAGCAGACTGTGTGGATAGATTAAATTACGATAAAAAGATTATAAGCAAAAATAAGTAAAGGGTGAAGTCAAAATCGATTAAATTCAAAACCAAAATTACAAGCAGATTAGAATAGAAACGACTCATTGTCGAAAGTTTTTAAAACGAATAACTTTACCTGATTAACAGAGAAGAAAAGAACTGCACGCAAACATAAGAAAAAAATCCACACGTCAGCGGTAAATACGCAAACATGTGCAAATTTGGAATTGGTCTTCAAAATCACTGACCCCCCCCCCCCATAAATATAGGAAAGGCTACTATTAAAACAAGAATCTACCTTACAATAAAGTGGAAGAGATCATAATAATTTTACATACACGACACGATATTTCGAATGCATTCAGGAATTGAAAATAATAATGTTAGAATTAACAAAAAATAAGTTTGGAAAATTTAATACCAAAATGTATAATTAAAAAACGTATATAAGTAAATCCAAAAACAAAATTGACAAACTACATAAAAAATTTGCGCAAAATTTAAAAAAAGAGAAAAATGCATGCAAATAACTAAATGTAGAACAAAGTAAAAGTTCATAACATTTTAAATTTATTTAAAAAACTTGAATCACATTAAATGCGAAAACGTTTTTCCCCATGTTTCTCGAGTCTACTCCAAATATATAGCTTTATACGACTTAATGGAGACATATGTATATGAATCAATCAGGTTTATGTATTTTTATATTTGAAGCAATTAAATCCTCTTCATTATACAGAATAGTAATTTTTGATTTTTTTTTTGTCTCAATTTTATTTCTAAGAAATCGAAAATATGCATAGCATTTCATGTGTTGACTGTTTTGTAATATTTAATGTTGAAGAATTGAAACATTAGTTTTCAGTGTTCTGCTTACAATATTCCCGGATTTTTTTCCCGGAAGTATACATATTTTAAAACTATTTATTACTATTTTTCGCGAAGTAACATTTTGTCATATTACAATAGGAACGTATAACGTATAAATTACCATAATAATTTCTCACAGAGCACTATATCCATGAAAAATAGTATAGAAATAAAAAGTAAACGAGCTGCTGAACATAAAATGATTATGATAGTCAAATTGAGCACTTTAGGGGAAAAAATGAACACAATTAACGTAATGAATACACATACATTTATAACACCCTAATACAGAAAGAAGCAAAGCCGATGTCTTCTTCGTGCAACCCGATTCGGGTATAGCTTAATCACTTTTCATGGATTCAACCATATGACGAAACGCGTCTCGATTTCTCGCAATCTGGAACAATTCTATTAATTTTGTAACTCCAGTCTATCGCTTAATATTTTGGAGCCAAGAAATCCTTCTTCTTCCTCTTCCCCTTTTCCCTTCTACGTGCGCAGAAGGTGATATGTTGAGCCTCTCATGAGAAATGTACAAAGAAATTAATTTTGCGTTTTTTAATTATGTCCTTTAATATCAGATTCGTTTTCATCAATTGTAATACCTCCGCATCTTTCATTTTTCTAGTCCATGGTATCTTCCAGATCCGGCGATAATACCACTTTACAAATGATGAAATACGCTTTTCCATATGTGCTTTTATTGTTCACGTCTCGTACCCGTATAAAAGTACTGACCATACATAACATTTTAGTACCTTCTTCTTAATTTTCGGATTTAACTTTCTGTCGCAAAGTACATTCTTCATCTTCATATATACATCTCGGGCTATCTCGATGCGCGTTCTTAATTGTACGTCCGGGTCATTATTTTCCGTTAAAAGCCGATGTCAATGACACCAATTTGAAATATAAAAAAAATGTAACGAATAAATTATCGGTAAATATTGATTAAAAGACTTCAACAAATATCGATGTGAAAGAAAGTGTTCTTGCACTTATAAAATTAATTAATAAAAGGAATAAAGTAAAATGGTCTGGAATAAACAAAAATCGAATAATAAAATTAAGAATTACGAAAATAAATCATTAAAGAGGAAGAAGTACTCGAAATGGATCATTAACACAAAAGAAGTAGTACAAATTTTACACAAACAAATGTACATAGGTTGTCCAAAAAATTTTGAGACTGAACCGATATTTCTGAAATCACGGAAGCTATCGACAAGCGGTAAAATACGTCGAGTAGCTAAACATGAGCACGACAACATATTCACAAATCAAACCTCTAGGTGCAACAGAATGCGTACGAGGACGAAACGCGTAACGCATGTACAAGTTCATCCTACCAACGTGTTTGGGTTGGAGTTTTGAAACAACCGCGTATTCTGACGGCAGGCGAAAAAAAAAACCTCGTGTAGCCCCAACCCCCAGCAATATCCGAAAATCACCGCTGTGGATGCAATAGGACGCGCAGTAGAGAAAACCGCGCAGAATCGTAACGTTGTATCGATAGTGTCGTCATTCGAGTGTTGCAACGAAAATAGATTCCGATATTTCTGTGCGACGTCGTAACCAAAGAGCGGTGGTACCTTTTTCTTATTTATTAGGATATACGCCTAAGCATACTTTCCAAATAATGAGGCAAGCCTATGGTGATCACACGCTTTCTCGGCCGACAATTTTTCGTTGGCATCAGAGTCCGGCAGGCAAAGTCTGTTGCCAAAGTGATAGTCATCACGTTTTTTGACTGGAAAGGACTGATTTATCAGCAGCGCGTTCCTGCAGGCCAAACGATCACTGCACAGTACTACCGTTCAGTATTTGTAGTTCTAGGACGACACGTTTCTCGGAAGTTTCCTGAAATCAGAAAATCTCGGTGTTTGCACCAAGACAATGCGAGACCGCACACCGCCCATGCGACTGTCGACTTCCTCACGAAGCGAAACGTTGAAGTCCTGCCCCATCCAACATACATTCCAGACCTCGCTCCATGCGATTTCTGGCTGTTTCCCACCTTGAAAAGCCACCTACGGAGACGCAAGTTCGAGAACAAATGAAGATGTGACCGCTGCTTGTCAAACCGTCTTCAAGGCGATCACTCCGGCCGAATTTTCCAAAACTATTACGGAAAAATGGCGCGAAAGGTGGAACAGATGTCTCGAAAACGAGGGACGTTATTTCAACAAAAAAAAAAAAAAAAAATTATCGTTTTATACCGAATGTAAATAAATTTTTTCTGTTTTTCTTGTTTTGTTTTTTTTTCTCTTGAAAAATTGGTAGAATCACTTGTTACACTGTGTGCGCGTTTTGTTCTCGTGCGTGTTCTACTGCACCTAGAGGTTTGATTTATGAATATGTTGTCGCAAACATGTTTGGCTACTCGACATATTTTACCGCCTATCGCTAGCATGCGTGGTTCCAGAAATATCAGCTCAGTCTCGAAATTTTTTCGACAATCTATGTACAAATGTATTTAGGAATAAACCGAAAAATAAAAATGAAAAAATATTACCCTATTATAAACGTCGCCGAGAAAAGATGTTAATAAATAATGATCATTAATGAGCGCGGTACCCTAGTAGTTAAGGTGCTTGGCAACCAAACCGGAGGTCACAGGTTCGAAACTTGTCTTATTTCGGATTCAAGTCGCTTCCAGATTTTTACTCGGCCTGAAATAATTGGATACCAGAGAAATCTGGAAAGTAAAGACTGTTAAGAGAAAGGAACTAGCCCCGTGTATTTTCACCGGTACCGTTGAGCTTAGTATATTGTGAATCTTTTCACAATCCCCGACACCATGTTAAAGGTCCGGGACTGTTACTTATTTAATAGAAAAAATTTAAAAATACTGCTTAAGTTAAAGCGAAAAAAGGAATATATTCAAATGTGAACAGTACAATTTAAAAACGAAAAAAAAATGAAAATTAAAACAGAAGCAGTTCCCTGTATCTAGTATTCGCAACAGTATAGTAATGGCAAAAAGAAAATCTGTAATGAAGAATTGAATAATTTAAGACGCCTTAACTATTCAGCTAATAATATCCAAAAAAAAAAAAACCGTAACGTAAATCCACCAATGCACGTAAGTTTTTAATGAAGTTATTGGTATCTACCGCAAGCATAGACCAGAAAAACTTCAAGCCCAGAAAATACTAATAAAACTAATAAGGCGCCCATAATTCAGTGATAACCGAATTATACATTGTGCGATAAATCCTTATCAGTTTATGTAAAAAATGTGTTCTATATGTATATGCACGTGCACAATAGCGATGTTACGAATGTTCACATTTGCATTCGCGTATGTGAATAATTTGCATTATTTTTAACATTCACATCAAACGATGCGAATATTTTGCGAAAGTGCAAGTCGCTACATATTCTTAGTGGCAAGATAGTCACGGTGCATGCGCCGAGTTCGACCAATAGGAAGCGTTTTTCACTCGCCGTTTGACGGGGCTGCCACGGCATAACAGCTCACTTCAATCGCTTAAGCATCGTTTTAAAATGCGAGAAATTCGATGGCAGACACATGGGCGATATTGTCGCTAACAAATTCGAGTCTTAGCGAATGGAATGTCACTATGAAGCAAGTACACTGCATGGTGAGAGATGAGAGCTCGAATATGAAGTGTGCTATGATACAACAGGCTGGTTGTGAAGATATCGATTGTACTGTTCATAAACTGTAAACAAGCATCAAAAGTGGATTGAATTCTCAAAAGTTTCTGATAGACCTGATTCAGAAGTGTACAGGGGTAGCCAGTCACTTCAATCATTCCACTACCGCCCAGAGTGAATTAGCAAAAATCCAAGAGCAGCTGAATCCAGATCAAGTTACATACTGACTGTTATCCGCGACTGTGAAACGAGGTGGAATAGTACGTTTTATATGTTCGAAAGATTTTTAAAACTTAAAGATTCTTTGTGCTTGTATGCTAACAATAACAACATTCCCAATATATAGCAGCCGAGAAATGGAAAGCCATAGAGTTCTGTGTATTATTACTTAAGTCGTTTGAAGAAGCTACACGCAACTTGAGGAGTTCGGTGTTTTCTAGTTTCGTCCATCATTTCCATCATTTACACGTTAAAAAAAAGTATTGATGAAAGAAACCCACACTAATGAAGGTGATGCTGCCGATAACATTATGATTAGCTTCATTGAAGTTATAAAAAGAGAAATTAACAAGAAGTTTTCTAACCTGAAGCGGAATTCATTATTTAGTATTTCTACGTTTTTGGACCCACGGTACGAGCATAAATTCTTTAATGATATTGTAAAGGACAGAGTAAATGCTGACGTTGATGCACTCGCACTAAAACTGTCTAATCGAAATCTGGATTCTTCAGCTTCAACGTCTGGTACTAAAAGACCGAGGGAATCGACACATAATATCAATGACCCTTCAACAGGTTCTGATTGTTCCACTAAAAGTCTCATTAGCAATCTAGCCGGAATTCTGGAGTTCTTAAGCGAAGACGAAGACTCCGATTTAGAATCTGAGGGTAGTAGGGACACACAAGAACATGAAATTAAAGCACAATTGAAGGCATATCTCGAAAGAAAAACGAGCCTCCCTCGATGAAAACCCTCTCGACTGGTGGAAAACTAAATTGAGATATTACAAGTTGTCAGATCTTGCTCGCAAGTATTTCAGCGCTCCTCCAGTAAGCATTTCAAGTGAGCAATTATTTAGTGCAGCCGGCCTTATATAGGAGACATTTAGAAATCGCCTCATGGGCGAAAAGGCAAATAAATTACGCTATTTATAAAATACAATTTTCCACGATTAAAATTTGATTATTAAATCAAAACTATATAATACAATATCGATATTCTATAATAGATATTTTCTATGTTTCGAGTTATTAGTACTGTACCCCGTATTAATAATATAAGTATTAATAAAAATTATTAAATAAAATATCGAAAATATAACATTCGTAACATCCCTAGTATACATCACGATATCACGATATGTCCATTTCAAACTACTGCTGGATGTAGGCAATTCCCTCTGGTGGGATAAGTTAGCCTAGTCTCCCGTGCTGGCCAGACAAATTAAGATATGATAATATATATATATATATGATTTACGGACGGTTTAATAACAATTAAAAATTGAAATCAATATCGCCGATATATTAATTATGGAAAATTTTTTTAAATTAAAAATGTTTTTTTTTTCCCGGAGATTTATAATATGCTGACTATGAATTTTCATATAAACAAAGCCCTTTTTTAATATTCTAAACATCAAATTCGAGTAAACATTCCAAAAAATATTTAACACAATTTATGTAACCAATATTTCCGGCTGACGAATCGTTGCAGATTTGGATAAAAACAGTACTATCTTTTCTTTCAAACAGTCCTAAAAATTTGTACGATTATATCCTGCGACTTTTGCAATAGACAATCACGCGAAATGTTGCAAGACTAGTTGATCCAATACAGAATTTTCAAAAATTAACGTTCATTTAGAAAAAAATGTGAAAAAATACATGTTCAGTTAAGATTAGTTTTTTAACTTTAATATTCGATTACACAAACCATAACCAGGCATTGATGAATATTCAGACAGATCTGCTTTTCGCAATATTAAAAAAAATTTCTTACTCATAGAATTAAAAAAAATAAAATAAAATGGAAAAAAAAAGAGATAAAAACATACATCTTCTACAATAAATTATTTTTTTAAATACCGATATTTCATGCGTTAAAACATATTTTTATATTTGAAGAAGCGGATTATTTTCAAAAGTCCAAGCAATTTTGAAAAAAAGCCTATACTTTAAATTGTCAAACATAACTACGATAAAAACAGACAGTAATTTTAAGGAAGATAACAGACGATCTACGTACACACTAAAACAGAATTAATAAAATTTATCGCATGGCGAAGTAAAAGCAGTTTACGTTATAAACGAATTTGCTAGTAAATTTCTCTACCTCTGATTGCTGCGTAAAACGCGATGTTGAGAACGCTGACAATCGGTAGACGTTACAGCAAGCGAGTTAACAACTGAACCTGTAGTGCTCGCCGAACCTGATGCTCTTGTAGAAGTCAGTGCCGAATAACCACCTGAGTAACTGCTCGCATGCGACACTACTACGTACGGCAAATTACTATGTCTAGCACTAACATTCTGCTTACCCCGACTAACACCACCTTGTTCAGTATCTACTTGCTGAGGTATTACTATCTTTAGTGGTGGAACTTTAGGACCAATATGCTCAGCAACAGTATGATTTACATCTTCTCCACTTTGATTCTCATCTGGTAAACCAGCTTTAGCAACAGTAGAATTTTTTCCTGCACCTGCGTAATAGTTGCATAAATTAAACTAAAAAATGAATTTAAGTGAACAAAGATAAATTTATTTCTACATTAATGGCTGCGAAAGTGCATTACTACTGCTGCCTTCACCAATTAAGGAACACTGTAAATATTCAAAATCTCAATTATTTATTTATTTATTTTAGCAAAGACATTTTAAAAGCAACAACAATTAAACTATATTAAAAAAATCTTACAAACTTCGCAGTTTATAATAATCGTGGGATTCAAAAAAAAAAGGTATAAATACTACGCAATAATAACAAGTGTTAATGTAGTTTTTTCAACATTTTCTTGAGCAATAATGCTAATTTAATATTAAAATCTACAGTTTCATTAATCAAAGTGTTACTCGGCATACTTAATTACGTATCATTATGGCAATTAACTGTTTACCGTTATTATCATAGTAACAATAAATCTAGGTACAAAAAAATTTCAATAACGGTCACCATGTCAAACAAAATCTTGTATTTGACGTGTCGCAAACATTTATACATTCCATCATCAGAAATTTACATAAACCAACGCTATGCAAGATAAAAACCAAAAATATACCTATCATCTGACAAAATACATTACCATAAACTGTACAAACCATCGTAGATAAATGTGATTACAATTGACTTTTTTTTGATATTTACAATAATACGAATTTGAATAATAAAGCGTCAAATTTTCACCAGAAAACTCGTATAAAAAATTGTCAACGCAGATGTATTAAAAACTTAAATTTTGAAAGTAAAAAATAACGATATTTACACCACATTTTACATTAAAAGTGCTATTAGTAATCAGATTACAAAAGATTCATTTTTACAAACCCGTTCTTTCAAAAATTAAGCAAAAACTGTCTATAATCCGAGAGAAAATACGTTTTTCACATAGAAGAAAAATTTCATCAGAAAAATTAGCGACACATTTTTTTTAGTCATTTAAATGTATCACAAGTGTAAGAAAAAAAATGTTTTTATTACGCTACTTTAAAGTAAATAAATTAAGATCTTTTTAAGCAATTGTTTTTTATAAAAAACTGTCAAATTTATTTCACAACAAAATAACTTGGTTCTTCAAAAATCAGAGATACCTTGTTAGACAAATTAAAAAAAGCTGATTATATCTGCATAACCACATTACTTAAAATCAAGACGTACTAATAAAAATCAACAGTGAAAAAGTCAATTTAAAAAAATTCTACAGATCATATCAAAAAAACGAAATTACGATAAAACCCAACAATAAACAAAATATTACAATAAAACAACCAAAAAAATAAAAAAAATAAACCCGATTTAAATATTTTACAATATTTTAAAGACACATGTACAATATGAAAATAATACTGTTTAGCAGTCCAATAGTATTTGTAGAAACAAAGATCTTATAACATCAATACAAAAAAAAACAAAAAAAAACGTTAAATTCAAATTACTTTAACGGTAATCAGAATAATTCTTTGCTCTGTTTTAAGATTCCAAAATACGTCCTTAACAATATTCTGTTCCTTTCTTCAACTTTTAAACCGGTAGATCAAGTAATACCGTATGTTTCATTAGTGTAACAATTTTTTATATCCTATAATGCTTTTCTTCTCATCATTACTAGCATGATATAATTTTTACTGGAAATCTAGAAGTATTGTATATACACGTACGAAATACGATTTTAAATAAAAGGCCTAATAAAATTAATTAAAATACAGTTAACTTTACTCGTATTTTTAGAAAGAATAAATGAAAAAAAGATAAAACTACAACTTCAAAAAAATGTATGTTTACAGTTCAAGTAATTGTAATGAATCAATTTTACCTTTTAATCGTAAAATTTATTGTTTAATAAGTGTATTTCCTTTTAAAAAAAATAATATTTTATTACATAAACAAAATAGTGTCCATATTGATTTCGTGTAGTTGAATGTTATATGTAAGAGAAATAAAGCTGATTAATATAACTTTTTATGTAGATTTTTTTGTCAAATCTCGAATAAAGTGAATGTGATATTTGCACTTGGAAACAATAATTAAAAACAAAAAACAAGAAAAACAGTATATTTATTCGCTTTGAGTTCGTGTTGTAATTTCTATTTTCCAGGTGAAGATGGACTTTACCGGAAAACATTTCTGAAGGTAAATATAATTATATTTATCAGGTGGTTTGCTATTTGGTATATACATTATTTCAAATAATTAGTATTCTAGCAAATAGGTATGAAACCACATTACTACTTTAACAATTATTATAACTGGTCGGCATATTGTTAGAGCATTTTTTTCAGATATCTTCATAACCAAAATTTAAAAAAAAAAAAAAAAATATTTTATCATTTAAAAATCCATACATTCAAATCAAGAGATAATTTTAAGAAAAATAATAAATTACGCTCAAATTATGAAATAAACCTTTAGGAATCAGTGCTAGTTGATCTTCTTTGCGGCGTTTACGTTTACCATCATCTTCACTATCACCAATAGATAAACGCCGACAAGCTGCTCGAATTATACTATCAGGAACATCTTTTATTTCAGTGGAAAACGCATTAACTGGTGACGAGATAAGTGACCCATCAGTTTTAATTTCTATCAAATCTTTATTGTGTATCTCATCTACTTCTTCGTTCATTTCTCTATAAAAAAAAAAAAAAAAAAAAAAAAACTTCGACTCAATAAAATCACCCAGCACAATATAAATGACTTATATTATTATAACCAAATTTTTAAAATATAGGTCACAAAGACAATAAAGAATACAATTATTTTTAAACAATGCTGAAATCATACACAAAATTTTTTAATTATACAGAAATTTATAAAAAACAAGATTAAGAAGAGGTTCCCCGTCTGTTTTCCAAACATACTGAGGAAATTTTTTTCACATTTCATAATTTATATTTTAATAATCCACTGTACTAGAAAAACAAAAAAAGAATAAATAACTAAGAAAAATTGAACAAATACCCTTGCAATTACAGTGACCCCTACATACCACCTATCCATTTTACTTCAGATTTTAACTTAAAAGAAAAAAAAAAACTCGTCATTTACTATAGTATTCCTACACATTTCTCATGCATGCGGCAATATACCATTCCAACTGAAACATAAATAATTTCTGTTGTTAAAATTAACCTTACATTAAACAATTGTGGTTATAAAAAAAAACAACAGAATCTTCTATTTTTTTCTCATCGCAGGTAGAAACATATAATAATGTAACGTATTTCATCAAGAAATTGCATTAATTTTACTAAATAATTATTCTGTTACATACAATTAATAAAAATATAGTTTCCCTTCTATTGCCTTTAAATGATTTTTCCGTGAATCTAATAACCACTATATTCAACGATTTTCCCATTATCATTAATTAAAATCGCTTGTAGTTTCTAGTAAAATTAAACTTTAATGAATAAATTTTAAAAAAAGAACATGAAAATAAAAGTTCACATATTCTTTAGTAGGCAAATAACAGATTTAATCGATTAAATATGTCTGATTATTTATAAAATTATAATACACGATCATCTTTTTCTCTCACATTCGGTATCGTACCGATAGCCGCTTCCACCGGAATTTTGATCACATAAAGCTAATATATCCTATCAAACAAAAGCTTAACGGGCACCATAAGTTACATTATCTAATAAGTTTACAATATGTGTTGTTAATAACTTACATTTCAATGATCAGTTTCATCGTATCTTATCACAAGTTCATTAACCACATGTACCATATGTTTTGTAATATTTTTCATTATACCGCTCAATTCTCACGAACATAAACGAAATTACTGAATCGAGTTCAACTGAAAAATGCAAACTAAATTTACTCAAAAAAAGAATAATTGTATCTAATTGAAATTAAACATAATCATAGCAATAATTGAAGCCCATAAACAATTTATTTAAAGAAACATATATCAATAAAGTATACATACCTTCAAAATGTATTTGAATATAAACTGAACAGAAAAAATGAAATATACATTTCCTATGAACTCACTCAAAATCAAAACATTGCGAAAAGTTTACACCATGATTGTATACACTGTAATCAAATTCATTACCAGTAACAGAATTTTTTCATTGATGTCTCTTAAATATTATTAAAAAATATATATTTAAATTTTTTTTTTATTTCATAAAACAAAAAGATGTTAATAAGAAGAATAATTATGAATTCATTTTTATACCAAAATTTAAAATTAATTTCCATAAAAATAGCTACTTCTGTTTAAATTTAATAGTTTTCATTTCTAATATTAGCATACACAATTATTTTAGAAGTCTTGCACTGATTAAGCATATCGAAATTTATTTCCATTTCAATCATTTTGGGCGATGATTATGATAAAAATATATGTTCATAGTTGTATTTTTGCAACTCTTACCAATTTCTAGAAATCAAGAAAATATGTAATTGTTTTGTAACGATGAAGCTTTTCACGTACAAGCAATTAAAAGTCACAACTCAAGATGTATAAATGACGTCATTTGAATTGCATGTAAACTCGTAAAATGACGGAATTATTTAAAAAAATTAGATATAACTATATTATAAATTCATCAATAGAAAAATAAAAAATATATCTATTATACTTACATTGTTTAGAATAACTAAATTTTTAAAAAAAATACATAAATTAAATTCTGCCATTAACTTCTAAATAACATTTGTTACAAACGTTTTCAAATTAAAATAATAAAATTGTCAACAAAATTTCCTATATTATTTGATATTCAGTTTTAAAATTAAATAAAAGAAGAATAACTTAATACAAATTTATATTAATCTGTATGCTTATTTGGTTGTATTGGTGCCTCTGTCGTTAAATTTAATATTTTGTTGAAGTTATAAACATTTAAGTAATATTAAAACAGTCAAATTTATTATAAAATTTATATATTTAGTTTTAAGATTTAATGAAACATGAAAAACATCAAATAAATTTATATTAATCATATACTTATTTGGTGGTCTCTTTATCGTTTTTTAATATTTCATTTAAGTTACTCAAATTTGCAACGTAGTATTAAAATAGTAAAACGCAACGAAATTAACACTCAGCCGGCATATGTATAAGTTATATACAATATAAAATATCAAAAACTTGTTAAATTATTTTTAAGTTTCAAGCAAAAAAACATATATACATATATATATGTATATATAATCTAACTTAGAAAGCTTTACCTTTTTACATTGAAACTCTCACTAACTACTAACTACAGATCTAATTCCCAATATGCTATTTTTGAAATTTTGAAAAATTGGATGAAGGTAAAAAAGCACGGACGTATATATAGCCTTTCGGGGGGGGGGTCTGAAATTTTTATTTTTTTAAAAGCAAAATAAAACGGTAGGTCGTTCTGTTTTTATATTATATTATTTATTATATTAAACAAAACAATCTTATTTCATTTTTTGCTTATATTTTTATACAATAATATTATTATAATATATTAAGAATGTAATTTAAAATTTAAAATTGAGTTGTTTACGTCTTATTGCCAACTTATTTGCAATTTCTTTAGAATCGAATTTTACCGCCAGGTCACGGTGAATTCTCAGAAGAATAAATGCTTTTTCGTCACCCATTCGATTCCTGATATAAGTTCTTAATCTCTTTAGAGTGGAGAAACATTTTTCTGGGGTCGCAGTGTCCACTGGAAGTATGGTTAATATAAGAAGCGTTTTTATCGAAGGAAAAAACTGTTCATCCTAATGATCAATAGCTTCTACTGCAATGGCAGGTTTTTGCGTAGCAGATTTACAGTGATTGTGCGGTATTTTATATTCACTTAGAAATATCGTCTTTTATTTTCACCAAGAAATGTTTGTATTTTTTTCAGTTTTACTTATGTGCTAGAATCATTACTCGTCTTCTTAGGTAGAAGCATTTGAATCCCTTTGATCGTTCCTTCATGTGGTTTAAAGTGGACATCGAGTTCTGTAATGACATGGTCAACAAAGGGGTAAAATACATTTCGGCATTTTCTCTCGGTACATAACTACGCTGAGTTTTCTATCTGTTCGTTTTTGGAACAACTATGTCATTAGAACTTATCTGCTTTGTTTGCTCAAAGAGGACTGAGAATTGACTTTCATTCCAAATATCTTGTAATGTCGTTTTTATAGTTTTTGCATAACTGGAAGTGTTGGTCAAATCGATATTAACTTTTTTCATTGCTTTATTTAGGCTTATTGTATGCGAGAAAATTTTTCTTCACACAACCAGCGACATAAAAAACCGACTATTTTCTATAGCGGATTGCAGTCGTTATGCTTGAGTGGCGACATCTCTACCAGCAACTTCTTGCAGTGCCTCAAGTGTTGCCGTATTACCGGACGCATTTGTGCAAACAGTTCTACAGCCGCATGCTTTTCGGTCCACCGCATCTCACAAAGAGAAATAAACGTTGAATGGGATGAATTAATCCGATCAGCAATTTTCTTCAAAAGGCTGTCTCAAAGTGAAAATAGACGGAAAAAGTTTATTGCGCGCTTTATGATCCCTATACAGTAGGTACCCCACATGAATGCGCTAGAACTAAGTAGAGAATGAGAGCCACACAGTGCACAAATTGCACTCTCGGGTATCTCCCTACGATTATTGTTCTTCCGTCTCGTAATCGACAGCTCAGTACTGCAGCGCCATTAAAGCCTTGTCTAATGAAATTATCTATATCCAAGTTATAGGATAAGAGATGCATTATAATTGTCGCTGCCAATGTTTGAGCTGAAACATCTTCTACGTAGATAAATTTAAGAAAATCCTCCCGGATAACTGATTTTTCAAATGAGCAGTGTCTACATATCATAAACATAACGTTAGTTGTTTTTGCCGGAATATGTCAAGAGTTTCGTCTGCCAATACCATAAAAAAACAGCCTCTTTGGTCCTTTTAAGCGTTTTCCAGTTATTAAATGGCTTATTAACAAGGGTTCTAAGATCTTGATAACCATGTCCGTCTTGCGCTGTTCTAAGTAGAACACATAGATCGCAAACTGCTCCCTACACGGCATTTGAATACACAAGCCATGAGTACATCGAAGTCTAACGACGTTGAAAAGAAAAATTCCTCTTGTCAGTGACTCGAAACTTTAAAGTATTCGGTAGGTTCCAAGGCTCTTTTAAAGCTTTTAGCAATTCCTCATCATTATTCGAAGGACTAAAGACGATATAATATACATTTTGACAAATAAGCTTGGCCATTCTTTTCCTACTCAAGTAACTTAAATAAAGATGAAAAAAAAATCGAACTATTTAAAATCCAATCCAAAGCAACAGTGCGTAGTCATACACTACGGTATTCGGTTAATATTCGGGCTTTTGCGTGACCGAGGGGAGGGGGGGCATCTTTATAAACGTCGATATAATGAAGTATCCCTTTATAAGAAAGTCATATTTAACTTGTTTCTACATAATATTTTTAATACTTTCAGAACTTTAAATTTTGAATCATTTCTGAACAGCATCTAGACAATACTACACGTATTAACAGTTTACGATTTAAAAATGATATTCTGAAGCGCATATTAAAACTTTGTCAAAATCCCCTCCCTACAAATTATTGATGATTATAACAAAAATTATATCTGGTATGAAATAAAGTATTATAAACTTCCTTAATATCTGAGATTTACTGTTATTAAACAGTTACTTTGTTATGAAATATTTTACAGTATAAATTTTCATTAATTAAACAAATATTCATTTATTTGTAATCATAGCAACACATTTATAGTAAATTCAAAAGCACAAAAACGATTTCTTTTTATGCACGAAAATCTAAACTAATGTAAAGAAAAAATTAAAAGAAAATTGCTATGTACAAATGACAGTAGTTCAGTTTTTCCTTATTTCTGAAGGAATTCGTAGCTTTTAAATTTTTATTATGTCAACTACGCATTGAAGATGAAAAAAGATGGAAACAATATCGAGAAGCAAAAGTAGGGTCAAATCGGAAACAACATATGGTTACAACCAACGACGAAGAAGGACAAAGTTTGTTTTTTTTTGGAGCTTTAAACTCAAATTCCACCCATCGTCTAAGAATAAAGTTATGGAACGATAAGCAAGGAGGAACAGACGTCTGGATAGAAAGATAGGATTGCAGATTAGTAAACTAGGTAGTATACATTTGAGACTAAAATTTTAAATGTAATTTTTTGGGGAATATATACTTCGGCTCTTATCACCTGATCTATATACATAGCGTAAGGCACGAATTTCAGTGAAGTTGATCGCGCCTCGGTGTATATAAAGAAAAAAAGCCCCCCCGCCCAAAAAAAAATCAACAAATCTGTGCACAACTCGCTTGGATAAATACATTTAAGCATATTTAAATACATTTAGGTATGAACTAATTTTAAAAGATATGGTACAAAATAATTTGTAAGAGCACAGACTAAGCCCAACAACGGTGGTGCTGGGCTAGTTACTCTGATATTTCTTTGTATAATATTCTCTGACAAATACATACTTATTGAGCAAAAAAAAAAAAAAAAAAAAAAAAAAAAAAGAAGAAAAAATCGTTTCTAGAACAATTTAAAATTTTACCTGCTAATTTAATGGAGCTGTGTTCCGATTCTCTTAGTACTAAATAAAACTAAAGTAACTTAAAAAAAATAATTGCAAGAAACACTAATCACTGTAACTCAGATTTCGATATGTACGGAAAGATAATGTGTAATTTTAAAAACCTAAACTGTTTCTACATCAAAAATATCTGTATACCACATTTTTGTTTTTCCATCTTTTACGCACTATGCAGATTTTATGCATTTGATACACATAAACACGCCATATACACACTGATGCTAATCCAAAATATAAGGTGTATCCACCGAATTTGAAAAAAAAAAAATACTCTACATTAAATTTCATATATGCAGGGAATCAAGATATCCTACATGAAATTAACGCAATCACTCCAATAGTTCATCAAAAAGTTTACATTATAATTCACTTTTTGCAGGCGCTAAAATGAACGGCACTCTCCTATTATGCAAGCATTTAATATCATCAAATTATAAAAAATAAATTTTACCCTAAGTTTGAATAATTAACTACAATTAATAATAATTAATATTATTTAAGTTTTCAGCGCAACAATATATATATATTTTTAAATTATATGTAACCATTATATAATAAAAATAATAAAAAAAAAAATAAATAAATAAACTTACCGAAGTGACCCAAATATAAATGTTCTATATCACAAAAATTTAACAGGATTCAAAAAAATATAAACGTATAAAGAACTTATTTATAAAGTAAATATAATATATAATATATAATATATATATATATATAAATTTCAAAAGTCGGTCGACTTGCAGATAAAATAATATAATATTAGAATTTTATATCTTCAAATTGAACACCATAGACAAAAATTGTTCATAATGTACAGTAATGACACCATCTTGATCAGTATCGTACTGGCGAAATTGTGAGGTAACCATCTAAAACAATAATTTCAATATTAGTTCGATATGTAATAATAAGTAAATGAAATCGTTAAAGTCAAAAAAATTAGGAATTACAAAATTTTTATCGCTTATTTTTACCGATATGATTTTTTGAATTTTAAATTTATATTAAGTACATTCTTTTGTTGATGCAATAGCGAAGTGGTTTGAACGTGACAACAATGTCCTTGGTTACATTAGACATGAAGGAAAGTAAAAATCACTCAAAATAAAAGTAATCTTACTGTGTCACGTATCTCACTAAATATATGCGACGTTAAATGTGCGTAAGTCAGTGCAGACACATACATCATGATTAAAATTACTGTCTAAAGTGTAGCACATATCTACGTAACGTGTAAAAATGTAAAAAACTTGCGTTAAAAATATACGAAAAGGAAGTGAAACGTTTCGAATTGAGCGATACGATTACAATGGCAACACCACTTAACTTTTAAAAATGAATGAAACAAAATGTATTCCATTCTATAAAATCTTAAGTATATCATACCGATACCGAAAACAAAATTAGAAGAAACTTATTTACACCTTGGAAAGTACTGAACAGAATGCCAAATGAAACACCAGAAGAAATAAGAATAATAATTGAAACAGAGGTTAAAAAATTGGCTCTAGCAAACAGTGAACATAAACGAAATAATACAATGAAGATAATGTAAAATAAGAAAGAGAGAAAGAAAAAAGGGTATAAATGTTGGGTTTACCAGAATAAAATTATAAAATTGTCAACTAGCTTTGCTTGGCGGCTGTAATATTAAGAATTGTATATATCTATAAATAAAAATAAGATAAAATATTGTAAATTAAATTAAGTACATGTTTAAAACGAAAACGATTAAACTAATTCTAATTTATTGTAATGTAAGAAATAATCACGTCGAGGTAATTCTAACAATTACAAATAAAATGTAGATTTGTTTCAAAAAAAGTATATTAATATACAAGACGCGGTAAAAAAGTAAATTCCGATATTATAAGACAACATTGTAGCGCACTCATACTTTGGCAGAATAAAACGCAATCGAAAAAATCATTTTATATAAATACTGTGCGTACAATGCGAACGCTAGAGTAATAAAGATAGTGCTTCTAGAACAACAGGTTACGTATGAAGTTCGCGTTGCCGTTTGGTTTTTGTAAGCAAAAGGTAAAACTGCCATTGAAATATTTCAGAAATTACACATATAAATATGAAAAACATTGAAATAATTAGAAGACGGAAAAAACAATTAGCTGAGGACAGAGAGGAATTACACAATTTATCGCAACTTGGTCGACCAAGTAGTGGAGTGGACAGTAATGTAAACAACGCCCGTGCGTTACTCGACAAAGATCTAATTACGAGAAATTAATATTGTAACTTGGCGTGACAGTTTCGCATAATTCTTAGTGAGCCTCTTAAAATGAGCAAAATGCGTGCGCAGTGATAACCAATAGACTTCTCGACTCGTTATCGAGAGAAGGGCGAATGAATCTTTTCTCGTACGGTCGCAAGGAGTGAATCATAGATACGCTATGACATTCCGGAAGCTAAGCAACAATCTCCAATTCGGACGAGGACAAACGAACGATCGTCAAAACAATTTAAAAAAGAAATTTGCCAAAAACGTCCTATAACTTTTTTGTCCGGTTAGAACAGTCAATGCAAAGAATGAACTTTGAAAATAAACGTAAGTTATGTGAAATACAACTGTAGAAAATAACGAAAAATTGTAAGGTAAACGAATTCGTAAATTATTAAATATTTCTAAGCATTCGTAAATTTCACCAGTTAATATTTGTTAAATTAATTAGAAAAATTAACGTACAAACATACATACATACATGTATATAACTGATAAAAACCGAAATTGTTCAAAATTTAACTTCGTCGATTATATTGATTAATGGTAATACATATATAGATTAAACTAAAAAAAGTAAATATATATATATATATATATATATATAAAAACAAGGATCGATTTAAATTAGATTATCCTTTTTCCAAGCTATAAAACTAAAATTAATTTAATAATCTATATATATATATATATACTACATTAAATTTACTACCGTACCGTGAAACCTCTTGTCAGTTTGGCTCGTTGCGTGAAAAATACAAGCAAGAATTAAGCGGTAGCAAAATTACATAATGCGAATAGTAGTACACGTGCGTAAATATGAGAATGCCAAGAAATGAGCTAAATAAATTGTATTTCAT
Source organism: Icerya purchasi (assembly GCA_039619475.1). Taxonomy (NCBI): domain Eukaryota; kingdom Metazoa; phylum Arthropoda; class Insecta; order Hemiptera; family Monophlebidae; genus Icerya; species Icerya purchasi. The sequence goes on from CM077115.1 coordinate 539,735,842, forward strand.
TCTGAGAAAAAAAATCTTTCCAGTTGACGTATGTATTTCAATTAAATTTCAAATCAGCATCCGTGTATCGGCAAATCCTTTCTTGCACACTAATACAAGGAATCACTTGCCAATATAAAGGCACTAATTTATATTTTACGTCAAATTCTTTCAAATAATTAACCAAATTAATATTTATCAACTTTTTTACATACAAGCGGTTAAAGACAAAATTATTCTTAAATGTCGTAAATTATAATAATTGCGTTATTTTATCAAATACGTTAAATTAAATCGTTGAACATCTTATAATTTATTTATTATATTATTATATAGTACCAATTTTACAATATAAGAAAGAACTTTTTTTTTAGACAGATCTCTTTATTTTTATATTGAAGAATATCAAATTTCACCCATAATATGCACATATGTATTTATATACAAAAAAAAAAAACAACGAAATACGAGAAAAATTCGTTAACGAAATATAGTAATATAAAAATACAATAAATTTTGTTCCACCGATGAATAAGCAACCAGCAATAAAATAAAAGTTATTAAAAATAATATATTATTTACAAATGATGAATTTAATAGAAAATGCGATTTCGTATAAAACCGTGTTGTTTTCATAAACAATAAAGGTGATAGGTAAATAACGAAAAGTCAATTTTAGGGAAAAGTGTTATTTTGATAAGCTTTTTTTCTCCCCCTTGAAAAGATTTTTTTTTTTTTTAGTAAAACTAAACTTCGATAGTAAATCTATGCCGAATTCTTTTGACCGATCAAGCCAGAAAAACGTACGTTAAATATAAATTCAACTCTGTGTTTGAATTTATTGAAAAGGAAATTTTATTTGAAAGTTAAAACAAGTTCAGTCAAGCATGATGCTTCATACGCTGATGATTCCTTATGTCAAGTTAAAGATTATTATAATTTACATTTACGTAATATTAAATTCAAAACAGAGAAATCTCATTTTTCATAACGCAAGGGGAGACACGTCATTTTTGGTGGTTTTTGAACTTTCCGACAACTTTGAAAGTTTCGTTAAGGAAAAGAAATACGGTTTCGTAGTTAACAAATAGCCTTCTTTCAAAAGACATATCGCATGTCCCAAAAAAAAAAAAAAAAAAAAAATTCAAAAATTTCGAGCTTTCGTCGCTTCGAGGGCCTAGTTTTAAAGTTGGAAAACCGGATATTCTAAACTAGAGAAATTTACAGTGACGCCCATATTTTTAACCTTGTTCAAAATTTCTAGCTGTAACACTCGCGATGCAAAGGGGGGCTACTACACGTCGTTTTTCGCGCTTTTTCGAACTTCTCGCCAACTTCCGGAGTTTCGTTAAGGAAATGAAATACGGTTTCGACCTCGGCAAATAGCGATTTTCTGTCGATATATCACACGTTCGGCAAAAAAAAAAAAAATTTTTCCCCAAAACTTTCGACCTTTCGGCGCCCTAAATATAAAATTGTAAGCTCGCCTATAGTTTTCCTTTGAAGCAGTACTTTATGCATTTATTTAAGATACGTTTTGGTTTCTTCGACTTTTTTACTCCGGCTATTGCTTAGATGAACATCCTTTTTTTTTTTTTATTGTTTTTCGCTCCAAAGGGGGCTTTATAAAACTTTTAACCGTCATTTTTTGATTTTATGAATTGTTTTATATTTTAAATTTCACTTTTAAAGGCTGGCGGTGATGAGTTATGAATTTTTTAAGAGTAATTTTTGAAGTCGCTTTAAATTCCATATTATATATTGTTGACGGTTTTTTACCACCCAAGGTAGTTGCAGCATCTTACCGCTCCATAATGTGGGTCCGAACAAAACGACATTTAATTCAATTTAAAAACGTTATACCTTTTCGGTTGAGAGCTGCCGGCGAACCTCAGCGATCTTTCTGCTCTGCGCTATAGAAAATACGACATCTGCCACTCAGAGATCTTCTTGATCTTCCTTTTTCTCAAGTCTTCGTTACAATCTGATACACACACTTGGTACAGAAATACTAGTTTCGTTCTCTGTCTCGCAAACCGTAATTCTCTTATCGTCTCATCTAGTAGCGTGACGATTATCATGGCATTTATGTAGTCGACGGCATCCTCATTCTAAAGTTGTTCTCGATGTTTAAATTCGCGGAACCGCCAGTGTTACAGTTGAATGATGTTACTACTATGTGTATCCTCACCACTACCGCGCATTTTTAGTTTGTGACCTAGATTTATCTCGTAACGTTACAATTTTACGTACGCTAGTTGACTATCGCCGAAATTCGGCCTGCGGTAATTCTCTCGACCATTTTCGCCACGGCTTGTTAATCTTAACAGAAACATACACTGACTTGTTTAAAAAAGAAGAAAGTTTGTTGTACACATTACAACGGTCACCTAAAAAAACACGCCCTGCCTTACATTCGGATGTGCTCGTGCATACCACCTCAGTGATTACAAACGATTTTTTTAAACTTTCTGGTTCGGTGTTAAACCCCATTTGACTACTATATAAAATGGAGGCGAAGAGAAAGGATTTCTTATTTCCGGCTGAACTCGCCAGTTTTGAATTTATAGTGTTAATATGTATTGATTTTATACTAAATTGGTCATTGCAACTTTTATTTTTCTACGTTGTCAAATTCAATTTTATATATTAAGAAAGATAAATGAGATGTTAGATTTGTCATGATTTACCGTTACTGGGTGTATCACTGTTAAAGCATGCCCATGAGGACAACACAAAATCGTAATACGACCTTACGGGACGAAATTGATCCCCTAAACCGCTAACTAAAACTATTCTAAGGTAATTGAATTAAGTTCTAAAATTTTCTCAGATTCCCAGAAAAATTTTAAGCAAATGATGCAGTAAATAATCATAGCTCGCAAATCACTGAATAAAATAAACAGGGAAAGATGAAAATGGCCATACACGCGCACACATATACGGTGATTGAAATACATCGAGCACTCGAACAGAATTAACTTGGTAAAAATACGGAAGAACTGTAAAATAATGCAATTTTTCGAGTAGTATAATTTCTAATAAGAAAAAATGAAATAAATCCAAGAGACTGTTCTTACTGAATAGGAGAGGAGGTACTGTAGGATACACGGAGAAAATATTGTTTACAAATATTCAAATTAGTCTGAAATACAATTCTAGCTGTGGTCGCATATTTTAAGCAACGAGTAATAAGTGATTCTGATGTTTTCTTTACGCTATGCAGCAACGTAATTACTATAGAGCGAAGTAAATGGACTGTTGAAGCCTAGAAAATATGCGAAACATATTCAAATTATGCAAATTATACACGAAACGCACAATTATATGTAGTACTAAGCCTTAGAATACTTTGAAATCCTTAAAAGCCAATCATTAAAGCAATAGCTGTACGCCCGAAAAAAAAAAAAAAAAAAAAAAAAAAAAGAGTTCATTATACGCAAAATCCTACATATCGTGGACAGAAAAGATTGTAGTTGGTTTACACAAATTATCATTCTAAACCAAAATTTCCGTATCCCTGAGAAGCTTTCCATAACATGACCACCGTAGTATGCGAAAGTTATAAAGAAAGCAATCCTAAAGAAAAATCTGCAGTGTGCATTTTTTATTCTTTAAGCCCCGCCGAAAAACATCTTAAAAATCTAGTTTTTATAAAGAATAAAAAACAAAAATTAGAAATGAACACAAAAGTGCAATTTTGAAAATATAGACAAAATAATAAATTTCACGCAAAAGAGATAATACTATTTGAAGAAATAAGATTTATTATAAGCGGATTTGTCGGAGCAATATTTTAGAAATTTTAATAACGGTATGTCAGTTTTTAAGCGATCCAACAGAACTGCCGTTTCCCAAAAATATTTTATTATCACAATTTAAGATTATAATAATACTAGTATTTTAAAAAGTAAATTAACCCTCATATTCCGTTAGTTGGCAATTTTTTTTTTTTTTTTTTTTTTTTTAAATAATTTGCGGGTCCCACAAGATAATTGCCCCTTTTGTGGGTTCCAAACATAATTATATCGTTTATTCATAAATACACATCTTAAAACTAATACATCATATTCATCTTATACATATTACTTAACATTACACTTGAACTTCTATTTTCACTAAACTACGTCTAATTTTTTAAACAAGTACATTCAAACCCACCACACATTCTAAAACAACATATACACGTATGCCAAAAGGTGTACAGCTAGAAGGAGCCGTCGTGTCCCGATACCTAAGAACCGAAAAGCCCCCCCCCCCACCATTTTTTAAAATTACATCATTTATATTTACTATTTTACTCCTTTAGTCCCTAATCGTATCACTGTTCCTTTCCTTCTTCTACTCTTCTCTCATTCTTTGCAACAAGTTATCAACCAAATTTTTATTTTGTTCTTCCATGTGTACAAGTTGCAATAATCTCTAATTTTCTTTTTGTATGTTATCCAACGTATGACTCAAAACTTCCTCTTGAACATTGCTAATCTTACTGTTAATCTCTTTAGGTCTTATAAAACATTATTTGTCATAGTTCCTGGTCCCGTAAATCCTTTCCGTTGTCGGTAATCTTCTTTTTTCTGTTTTATACCTTACGAGCTTATTGTAATAAAAAAAACATTTTTGGAGACATTTCTTTATTATTATTCCACCATGTAGTATTCGTTACGAGATTCGCACTTCTCCAGTTCGGTACAAATATTTTTAAACATCTTTTTTGTAGCTTCCTAATTTTCCTTAATTTCATTTCTATTTTCCTGTCTCCAAATTTCGATGCCGTATGTAATCCTAGACGTTATTAATGAGTCACAATACATAACCCGTTTTAATTTGTATAAAGCCGGTATGGTCTGCCTGATTTTCCTGACAATATTATCAATGCGAACTCTCTACGTTAACATTGTATCAAATGTTATTCCAAGTACTTAAAATTATCAATCATTGCTATCGGATCGCAACAACATACTTAAACTCAATGAATACAATCCACATTATGCACCGCCATTTTAGGAACGAACTTTCTAAACCTACTCTTCGTGTTCTTACATACATAACTTTTGATTTTTTAGTATTTATTAATAATTTTTTGTCGTATACCCATCTGCAGACCTTATTTAGGTCCTTCTGAGGCAGTCTTTCCGCAATTTGTACGTCTTGTTGTTCGATTACCAGAGCAATATTATTGACATATGCGTACAGTCTGGCCTTCGGAACGACACATTTGTGAACGGGGTTAATGTAAATTAGACACAGCAATGGGGCTAATATAGTTCCTTGTCTTACTCCATATTTCGTCTTCCTTATATCGCTACATTCATTCCCAATCTTCACTAAACATTCCCTTTCATGTAAATAACATCTAAACCAATTGAGATATTTCCTTTGTGATCCCAATTTTGATTAAATTCTCTATCGAAATTTCCCTATCAACTAAATCAAAAGCCTTAATGAGATCTAAAAAAAACTATCAAAAATTATTTGCCGCATACTAATTTAACGTACGTCTACCCTTCGGTATTACATTACTTTTAAATTTATAAAATTGTACAATATGTAAACAATAAAATTGAACATCACCGAGTTATGTAACAAAACGTGGATTAACTCTAACCGTGGTTTTAGATTTTTTTCGTGGTTAACACAAGTGAAAGATATATTTTAAAAAGAAGAAGCAAACGAAAGAATTTTAAAACTAATATAAATGTATTAAACACATGTAACTTGCATTTTATTTACATATTAATTTTTTGTTTCTGCGCATTAAAAAATCGTTATCCCTACGCACATGCGAATTCCCCCCCCCCCCCCCAATAAAAGCAAGCCACTTGACGCACAAAAATAAAAATTAAATACATATTGTTGAAATTTGTAGGGAATCAAATTTAAAATTTGACGGTTCTTTTCTTTTAAATTAACATCAAGTATAATCCATTTTTGTAGTGACAATATAAATAAAGTAAGCGTAATCCTGAATAAATTAATTTTCACATAGTACAAGCTGAAATATTTCGAAATCGTATAATCCATAATTATAGTTACTAATAGTAATGTTAAAATATGAATAACGGTATGCGAAATTAGAATTAATGATCAACTAATGACAGTATGTCGATATATAATTAATAAATAAAAATTGATTTTAAATAATTGATTATTATTTAGGTTAATGTTTGAATTAAGTAGAACATTTTAGAATTTATTAATATAAGTTTCAGCGTAGTTCCTAATAATTGCTTTCCTGTTATGTGCTTTAAAATTACTCCAAATAGAGGTTGATGTTAAAAGTTAATTTATGTTTATATTTTTCTTTACATGTTCAGTAACAGAGAATATTTTTGTAAATAAAGAATATAGAAAATCGTCCCTCACAAAACATGTAAAAGAAAAAAAAAGGAAACATAAATTAACTTTTAACATACGATATGGAAAAATTTTAAAATATACAACATTAAAACTACTCTAAAACTTATTATATGTATAAATTCAAAAAATACTTTAATTCAAACTCATTCTAAATCGATGTATGATGATTATTCAGTCATTATCTTTAATTGATTTTTGTATTTTTTAGAAGCTCGCATCCAAATTTGAGCGAAGTAAAGTCGGATCAAGTAATTTGCTTTCACACTGAATTCGTATTAAATCAATATATATATATATATATATATATTTATTGCAGTAAGTTTAAGACGAAAAATGTAATTATTTGCAGAAAATTACAAATTAAATGAAAAAGGTTTCTTTGAGCATATCTTTTTTTATTTCGCAAATTCAGTATTTTAAATTAAACTCCACTGAAAAGGAAATAATAAATGAAAACAAATTATAGTATATAAGCGCTTTATCGTCAATGATTAATTTTTTCAGGTAATTTATTATTTAAAACTTTGATATGTTTTTGAGATGATATTTAATAATCCAAAGAGGAATTGTTTTGTGTGATAGTTTGAATTGTGTCAATTTTTGCGAGTTTTAGTTAACATTTTGCATTAAGTCTATTATAAATTTTCGAACATCACTTACAAAAAAATCGGGAACGTGTTTAATTATTAAAATGTTGTCACTTTCATTCTATTTTTGTTACGTATTTAAAAACCGATATTAATTTGATATCGAAACGATTTAGTTACTAAAATTAGTTTGAAATAGTTTTAAATTTCCTTGGTACTCTACAAAAGACTGCTACATATATTTACTTTAATTATATAAAATGTAGAATAATGGAAACGTTAAAAACTAATTTTATACATTTCATTACATAATTAAATTACCTTTAAATAAATAAGAAATACAGGAAATTTAAGTCGAGTGTAAAATATGTAACGATAGGTTAAAGCTTACAAATTGTTTAAAAAAAAAACCCTGGTATATCGATACTTTATTGAAATATTAAGATTTACCAGTAATTAATCTTAGTTTGTTCATAAATACAACACAAAGTTTTAAGGAGCATATTTATCTTTAAAAAAATTGTTAATAATTGTAAAAATTACTTTTCGTAATTATTTGTTTTCCTTTATTATATCCACTTAAACAAAGTTCAAGATTTCAATAAACTGAATCAGCGACATCGAAATTTCTTATAGTAAGAAGATACATAAAAAATAATAATTAAATAATTAATACTTCTGTCCCTTAAATTTATAAGATAAACACGGACAACCTACTATTACAACTTCTCTGTTTAATTTGCAACCGTTTTGTAATATCTAATGTTCTATCATATTTTATAAATACACAATATTTATAAAATGCAAAGAACAATATAAAATATAAAAGTAAATTATCGATGATAGCAAGAGTCTAATCAAAAATTCTAACACTTTGAAATTGATAAATCGAACTAATCCGACCTATGAAATTCGAATCGACTTTATTAATTCACCGTGAAACGTCATTTACGTAGTACACACGTTTGGTTTCGGTCCTGTTTCTAATCGAATATAACTGAATTGGCGAGATTTTATTTGCTGCTTCTAAAATCGTGCACGCCACCCGAGAGTTATGACGTTACCCATTTCATTTGCAACCAAATAATCTTCACTCCACCGAAGAAAATGGGAATTTTCTGTTTGCGGTGGAGTGTGGTTGAGTCGTTGTTCTGGTTTCTATTTTTGCTTTCTTAATATTAATATTTTTGAGATTTTGTTTGAAATCGTCCTTTTTAGAAATACTTTATTGTATGTACAAGGTAATTTGTGGACATTTACAACATATGTGCCCCCAAAAGTCACATACTTTTTCTATGTTATCAAAGCTTCCGATTTTAAGATGTTAATTCAGACGCTGAAATTATTATCAAAAATGTAGACTAATTAGAGTAATCTGTAGATAACAAGTTTGGTACAGAGAATAGTATGCAAAGGAAAATTTATTAGGAAAAAGATACGTTATTCTACTCCATTTTTTTAATCCGTTTCATTACAAATTTCTTTCCTAACTGTTTATTGTATTGCCCATTTTTAGGAGACACCACCAGTTGAAAAACGAAATTTCTTTTAATAAAAATTAGGTCGATAAAAAAAACATTTTTAATCACTTCGGTTTCGTCATAATAAATTTTGGCCACATTTATTACCCTTAAATCAGTTGTAAACATTTTATTTTTATTATATTATCTTAATTGCAGATAACACATTGCGTGTACATTATAATTGATCGATCCCCTCCCTTTTAATAAAATTAAAAAAAGTGCCATCTTTGGGAATACGCATTCTTCTTCTGCTTAGATCAATTATTAATTAATTTCCTAGTTGAACTGAAAACTTATTAATTATGACTAAACTAATTTTTAATAGATCGCATTAGAAGAAATATGAGATATTTTCGTGAGAGGTTCTCTAATTTGTGGTTTTAAACAGTTCAATACGCATAAACATAGGCGACATAAAAATATATTTCTCGTAATTCTAATTACATATTAAGAAAAAGTACGTAAGTGCAAATGCACCATGCAAAAAACATAAGTACTATTTAGAAAAATTATACGAATTTAACAATTTAAAAAATTACCCTTACTTGAAATAACAATAAAAATTATACAAAGAAATTCTTCATCGAAGTAAACAATTAACTTAAGAACATATACTAAAAAATTTATCTTCTGCAATTTGATAGGAAATATTTCCTTCTATTGAAACTTTTAATACTACTTTTAGAGACCTTGTTTATATTTCAATATAATTGTACGTCTAATAAAGTATTACGTTATCATAGATTGGATGACTTAGGAGGATATGATTTTGATGGCAGCAAATAAAATCTCGAAACCAGCCTAAAGTCCGTTCTGTCCACTGCAGCGAGAAATAAGAAATGTATCAGTGTATTTTGGGAAAATCAATTTCCGCGTATTTAAAAATAACAACACTGCCCATTGCAGCGAGAAATGGTTAAAAGAAGTCAGCGAGGAAAAATAATTCCTCGCTCGGATCGCTAGCTGAGTGAGATTTCTGAAACACATTTCACATATTTCAGTATTTTTTATTAGAAATTTCTGAGATTTAAATATATTTGGCTTGTTTTATGTTATTAAAATCATTTCATTTACTCTAACTTACGTTATTATTTATAATTTATTTGCTTTACTTTACATTATTATTATTTATTAGTTTTGTTTGACTCTCTCATATACTACTAAACAGAGTTAACAACTAGGGCTGCTGCTAGAAATTATGAATTTTAAAAAAATAAAAAAACAAAACTGAGAATACACAAAAACTTATAAAAACAAATTCGCTTTATTAACACATACTTAAAAATAAGCTAAAAATAATTCATTAATTTAATCGAAAAACTAAATTTTCAATGAGCCGTTGAAAAACAAACATTTCACATTGCTCGCTGCAATAGTGGCAATGGGCCTAGTAGCTGTGAAAGTATCACACAAATAGGCACAGATAACAAAAAATGATCACAAAGTAAATTTCTACGCTGGCAAACTGAACGTGAAAATGTCTAAAAATGTTGCAATATGCGCCCTTATTTTTAAATATTCTAAAAAATAAAACAGAAAACAAACATAAAACAAACATATTTACCATCAGTGACGGCAATTATAACGAAAAGGAAAGTATCTATTACTAGACTAGAACACAGGTGTAAGCATGCGCAACAAGCGAATCTCTTTTACAATACTTACATTCAACAAGATGGAACACTGTATAAAATCGTCGAATAAAATTTTTCCTTTCGCTTGACGATCGAATTTACGGAATATGACGTTCATCAGATCGTCGCTTAAATTATAACCGAACGTATGTAAGGCGGCTTTTAGTTCGTTTGAATCGATGTTGCCGGAGCTGTCACGGTCAAAGGAGCGAAAACAAGCTTGCCAATCGTTAATATATTTCCACAAGGCGGAAAAATCTTCGAAATTAATCATACCTTTGCCAGACTTGTCAAACATACCTTGCGAGAACATAGACAGAGAACAAAACAAAAAAAAACACGCTAGTAGTACACCTTTTAAATAAATTCATCAAAATCACGGCGACACAACGCTGTCAAGCGATCGTGCCGCCGCTTTACTTACATTTAGTATGATGCAACACTGTATAAAATCGTCGAACAGAACGGTTCCTTTGCCGAAGCGATCAAATTTCTGGAATATTAAGGCGACCACGTTATCGCTTAATCTATATCCAAAACTAGTTAAAGCCGATTTCAGCTCGTTTAAATCGATATTGCCAGAATTATCGCGGTCGAACGCTCGGAAACACATTCCCCAGTCCGTTACGTACTTCCACAAAGCTCCAAAGTCATCGAAACTAATAACACCTTTACCCTGCCTATCAAACATACCTTTTACCGCGAACAAACAAAAGAAAACGTAAAACAACAATGTCTACATAATACAAAAAAAACAAAAAAAAACGAAAGAAAACCGCACGCTAAAGATATTAAAGAAAGTTTAGACGATGGCGCGTCGACATTTACACATACATACAACGTATTCCTCGGTATATACATATAATATAAACGTTGTTGATAGTAACGCGACAGTAGTTAGCATTGACTACCGAAAGAGTGGAGCTGGTTTGAAACTTTTCGCATCTCAAAAACTCAAGTCTCCAAATAAAGGTAAAAATCATTCGGAAACATAAGGGCAATCAAAAGAAAAAAAACTGATTCAAGATTTTCTTCGGCTCTATTTCTAGTACGTATTATGAAACATCGTATATTTTCAGCGCCCCATCTTGGGAGTGATTCGTTTTACCCTTTAATGCATGCTTACATTTATTGCATACACATTAATTAATCTCCTTTTTCTTTTAAAATACCGAAACGTACACATTAACAAAGTTAAGTCAATTCCAAGAAAAATGTTGTCACAGTAAAATAATCGACAGCAAAATACATATTTCACACTCGACGCGGAATAACCAAGGTAGAATATAATTTCATTGTAGCCATTAAAAAATATTACTTAAATTGAGTAAAGGGAAGATTTCTTTTAAACTCGACTAAGAAGCCGATAATTTAAAAAAATCCGGTTATTCAAGAACCACATACTTTTTGTAAGCTATTTACAATATTGAAAGTAACCAACATCGTAATCGTAACGTAACGCAGTCAGCATCGACTAACGCAAAAAATAATGAAAACAATGACAACCGCGGTGTCCCCGCACCCGTAAACCGTCTCCGCCTATAGTTGTAATGATTTTTTATTAATTATTGCATAGCGCACGCCTTTTTCACAAACTTACGAAATTCAATTCAAAAAATATCAAAAAAAAAAAAAAAAACAACATAATTTTTATTGTGAAACATCATTCATCTATCTTGTTTTTAAAAAATTTCCTTATACGATATAACAACATGGGTAACAGGCATGTTTATGGTCAAAAGTATAGTTAAAACTAAGACTGGGAAAATACAATATATATATATATATATATATTGAAAGACACATTTTAAAAACGGCAGAATAAAACTTTAAACGACAATGTGGAAGTTTACATAAAACGTTAATAGGGTTCAAATTTTCTAAAAGATCAGTTCTAAATAAAAAAAAAAATATATATATATTTTTTTAAAATAGTCTTTTATTTATGCACTAAAAAGAAGTACAAAATAACTTTATATTAGTGTGCGACTCTACCAGATACGCATCTTAACATCAAAATCTGAAACTACAAAATACTATTCTGAAAAATAAAATGGCGGGGGCCGCAGTTACAAAAACTTTTTCGGTGTGTGTGTGTGTGTGGTATTGTGATGCGCAACAATGGAACAACATTAAATAGTGATTGTAATTTTGGCTTAGGATGTATTATATAATATTAATATTTAATTATTAATCTGCGGCCCCGTTTTTATGTTTCAGAATAGTATTTTGTAGTTTCAGATTTTAATAATGTCAAGATGCGTATCTGGTAGTCGCACACTAATATAAAGTTATTTTGTACTTCTTTTTAGTGCAATAAAAGGTTATTTTTTTTAAAAAAATTTTTTTTTTTTTATTTTTGATTCTGGACTTTTACTATGTATTTCAATAAAAAACAATAAATTTAGAATTGTATTTTATTTTACTTTATTTTATTCCATATCTTGATTATAGGACATTTACAGAAATTTGTATTACATTTTATTATTAAATAATGGATCGCATTCTTTCAAATATATTGTCTTTTTTGTTTTTCACACAATAGATACGGAATCCACAGCACATGAAACACAATGCTCGACTAATTGCTAGATCATTCCATTGATATATCACGTGACCGGAAAAAAAAAACAAAATTTCTTTTGAAACTTTCGAGCTTTCGGCGCTCCAAGGGTCTGATTTTAAAGTTGGAAACCCAAATGTTCCAAATTAAAGAAATACACAAGGATGCACATGTTTCTAACCTTGTTCAAAATTTACAGCTATAAAGCTGAGTCACAAGCGGGGGACTACACGTCATTTTTTGTGCCCTTTTAAACTTTTAGTAAACTTCCAATGTTTCTTTAATTAAATGAAATACTAGTTTTCTCCCGACAAATAGCGATCTTTCCAACAATATATCACATGCCCGAAAAAAAAAAAAAATTTTTCCAAAATTTTGAGCGAGTCTAATTTTAAAAAAGCTGGAAACCACCCAGATGTTGCATAATATTGTATTATCATTTATAACAAGCATTTCTGCAAAAGGACACACTTTTTTAATTCATCGAGAAGTAGGTGAAAAATCGTTCGCAGACAGAATGACAAACCGAGTTAAATAAAAGGCTATAAAATGATCATTTTTATAGGAAGTTAAAAAGTAGATAAACTGAACCCCAGAAATTCATAAAGGATATTTCAGTTATGAAATTAAGTATTTAATTTCTAAAGATTTTCCGTTTAGCGATGTCCAAAGTGCTATTAGGAAAAATTAATTACAGAAAAAAAAAAAAAAATCTTATCCGACACATATTAAAAATGGCAAACTGATAAGTGTTTTTCTGTACTGAAAATGAAATACAAAATTGTACACGTGCATAAAAAACAGTGAAGATAACCTACACAGCGGCAAAAGAATCAGTCAAGATAGTACATTAAGTTGGTAATAGTGTCATTATCTTTTAAAGAGACTACTTATAGTTTCACATCTGTGCAAAAAAAAAGTAATAATTGTAATAATAATCCGTCACTTGAAACTCAAAGAACAGAAAAAAAGAACGGGGCAAAAGTTTGAGCGCTTGTACGAATAGTAAGGTTATAAATTAAATAATTCAAAAGTTGACAATTTCACATTTACCTCCAGATTGGCTCTCAGTGATAAATTTTTCCTTGACTTAGAAACCCATAGTAATAAAATCATATAATTTCGAAACATTTCGTAATATGTTTTTTTGCGGTACACTGATCAAATGATAAAAATATAATTAATTTTTAAAAAGATGAACGTAATAATTATGTAAATAAAAGTTTAACAATTCATCTGAAAATAATGCGAACAAAATTTCAAGTCACGAAATGTAAATTCTACCTTTTATCAATGTAGCATAAAATTCGTCACCATTTTAATTTTCATTATTAGAAAAATCTGAAGAGTGTTTTTTTATTAATTGCATAGAGTAAATACACATACTATAGCTTCGCAATCATTTTTAATACTTTCTAGTTTTATATATTATACATCGCGCACGAGTATACCTTCTTCAAATTCTCCGACTTTACAGATTTTCCAGAAGGCAGCCAGTGTGATACATTTCTTGTTCGTCGGCAAACAGAAAAAACATGAAAAAATATTTCTTTTGGCTAATTTCGTACGCAATTGAACAGTGAAGTTTTGTCTCTAATGGTAATCCAAAAAGGTATAAAAACATTCAAAAAACCATCTGTATGTAAATTTTTTTTTTATCTAAAGCAGTGGTTCTTAACTGGTGGTCCGTGGAAGCACTCAAAGTGGTCCGCGAAACCATCCTAAAAATATTAAAGTTATAAAAGTAGTTAACTTCATTAAAAAGAGTGCACTTAACACTCGTCTCTTCAAACAATTGTGTTCTGATATGAACTCTGAACACGAAACTCGGATTTTCCATACGGAAGTGCGCCGGCTTTCCAAAGGGGAAGTATGCTGTCGGGCTTGTACGAACTGAAAGAGGAAGTACAAATATTATTAACTAACAAGGAGAACAAAGAGTTGCTGGATGATCAGTTCCGCAAGTCCAAATTTCAAATGTGTTTTGCTTATTTGGTTGATTTTTTCGCGCAACTAAATAAATTGAACCTTCAACTGCAAGGGTCATGAAATTTGAAGTTGCAAGGCGCAAGCAATAAATTTTGCTTATGAAGATAAAATTAGTGAATTTATCACTAAAATCGAGCTATGGATCGACGAGGTTGGAAGAAAAAATGTTCCTGCGTTTGATAGCTGATCTGAATTATTGACAGACAGCGTGCCGAGATTAAAGGAGAAATACAAAAGAACATGATACTTCATTTGAAACATTAAAAAAAGTGAATTCAGTCGCTATTTTCCTAACTATTGTGAGGACGAAGGTGTGTTCGGAAAGTGATTAACGTTTCTAAGGTGCCTGATGAAATTCAAGAAGTGATTGAAATGCAACACAATAGTAACTTGAAAGATATATTCGTGACAGGAATTAATTTTGTACATTTTTGGAGCCAAAAGGAAATTTCTTTCCCAAAGATTCAAGAAATTGCTGCTACTTTACCGAACTTTGTTATTATCGACCTATCTATGCGAGCGTTCTCGGCGCTTTTGATAATTAAAAGCAAGCACCGAAATCGTTTGGATGCCAGTGCCGACATGTGTTTGGCTTTCAGTAGCACTGAACCAAGGATTCAGAAATTAGTAAAGAGTATGCAGTCACAGAAATTTCGTAAAAAAAATTAAAATACTGTTGGCTTTAAATAATTTTATGCGTGTCTTACTTATAGATAGATAGAACAACCCTTTATTTATTTACATTTACTATATATTACCTCCAAACAGTTGGTGGTTCATGGCAGACAGAAATTTTTTCAAATAGTCCCTCATCACTTAAAGGTTAAGAACCACTGATCTAAAGCAACCGTAACATCAATATAATAAAACAGATATTTCAGTATTGTACGTATTGTTTTGTAGAATTTTTAGAAAACTGAAAATCTCTCAAAACTACCCGCATAAAAGAGAAAAAAAAAAGGGGCAAAGACTTGAAACAACCCAGGTAGGCAGAAGAATATTTAGGGTAGTCCGCGAAAAAAAAAAAAGACGATAAAAAAAAGATCCTACTACTAAGAATAAATGAACGATTACAGTGGCAACATAGTAAAATGTGTTCGGAAATAGCCTATTAGGAGCAGAATATAAGGAAAATTATATATCAATAGTAAAGAAAACTGTGAAATAGGGAAAATATGAATAATACTGTTTGATGTAACATGAAAATGAACTGAAAATATAAATATCGCGCAAATAATAGGCACACATATTGTTGAAGAAGAAGAAAAAATTAAAAATAATCAATTGCGGCACTAAGAGATGCAGAAAGAAAAGGTGAATTTTGAGAAGTAAAATTAGTTATATTTCTAGAAACATTTTTAAACATAAAACATAACACAGTTTTATTTGCATGATTCTTGTGCACATTTAATAGTAAAGTATCCTTACTTATCATCAATCTGACTGTTTCTGGATTGAATGGTGTCCACGTACCGTTCGACAGTGCCATTTGTAATTCATCTGCTGTAATATAACCGCTGCCATCTTTATCAACCCTATATTAAAATACCAAAAAAAAAAAAAAAAAAAAAATCGACATAATTTTCGGTTTTTTTAAAATTTTATTTTCTGCGAATACCTTTTTCTCTTCTCTAAGTTTGATTTCGATACTTCCAGATCATCACTATTATTTCGTAACCATTTTTTTGATTTTATATTTTTTTAAAAATATTATACGAATTTAATTGTTTATTTATTTACTATTATAATTGTTTATTTATTTACTATTATAATTGTTAATGTATTTCTGTGTATCTTTGATAGCTAGTTACTCGTATTTTAAATTGTTAACTGCCATCAACTTATCCTACAACCAGCAGTGGATCGAAATAGGCATAGCGTGACACCGTATGATATATTATCGTAGATTTCTTTTCTATTTCGATTTTTATCTTCCTTTTGTACCCTTGTGTACCGTTTTCACACTTTTTCTGTTAGCGCAGACATTCTTCTTCAGGCAGAACACTCCTACACTAGTATCTTAAAAACTAATTTTTAGGATAAACGCAGTTTTTACACGTTCGTTTTTCAATTTTGAACTGCTAAATCTCCCA
This sequence comes from Icerya purchasi, assembly GCA_039619475.1. NCBI lineage: Eukaryota > Metazoa > Arthropoda > Insecta > Hemiptera > Monophlebidae > Icerya > Icerya purchasi. The sequence goes on from CM077115.1 coordinate 539,752,570, forward strand.
ACCACCCGAAAAAAAAACTATACAACTCGGTATACGTATGAATCTGCTGGTAGTGATTTATTAATTTTCTAGCCTTATAACAAGTAGAAGGAAAAAGCATTTTTAAATACTTTTAGGAATTATTAATTATACAATACCTTTCAATATAATTGAAACACGTTTAATTTTTTATTACGCTAATTAACGATGGAAAAATTGTCTGAATTTGCAATTTGAATGTCATGAAACGCTAAATTTTGGAACTCATAAAAAGTTCATATTTATCTCGTAATATTAAAATGACGTTTTTAATATATCCCCCACTTCGAATTATCAAAAGAGAAAAATGAGAAATATTATTTTTCAAATGTTCATATTACTCTTTACATTTCGAAGATTGTTCGTCATCAAAGATTGTTTGTTTTTATTCATTTTTTTTTTTAAATGATAATATCAAGAATATAAAGCAAATATGTAAATAGAATAAAAGTACGTGAAAAATAAAGTAGCAAAAAGTGTTATCCATTATGTCTAACTATCTGATGAGAAATTGTATACGAAAATTAAGAAATAAAATGAGTAAAATCAAACTAAAGAAAACAAAAAAATGAACATAATTAGTTTTTAAAGTACTGCATCAGCAAACGAAAACGTTTTAGTGAAGCTTCAATTGGAAAAGAGGAATAAAGTTTAAACAGTGGTGTTTCGTTCGGGTAGAACAGGGTTTGAATCCTGCCGTCGCACTATGGGGTATTTGACTCAAAAAGCTGTCCAAAATTATTTTTTTTTGTATAAAAAGGATATTTTTCTGATTCGATCAATATTTATTGAAAAATAAACAGAATTTTGTTAAATTTTACGTTTTTTTTTTATTTTTTATAAAAATTTACGGAACATTATTATAAATTACTCCTCCTCACTACATTCGTCGACAGGTTCAAGTTCTTCGGGACTTTCTCTTTCACCAGGTAAGAGTAATTCGATTGTTTCCTTGAAAAAACAACGTACCTTACTCTTATATTTTTGTCTCATGCCCGTAACTAAAGGATCAGAAGTGAGAAGCAACCCCTATTTATAATATCCAAGTTACACGCTTCTCGAGAACATTTCCTTGCCTAATTTAGTCTGTACGACCGAAAATGTTTATTCCTTGCTTCTTTCAGACAGCTGTCCTATAGGCAGAAGGAAGCTATCAATAAATTGTGGACCATGTCTTCAAATTTTGTGCATGATCGGGGACATCGGACACCATGGGTATTATCGAACATCATAAAGTTTTTCTGTCTCTTTTGTATATTCTTCAAATGTTTTGGAATTCATTTTGTGTTTACTTGATAGAACTTCTAAAATAATTTTTTTAATCTATATATTAAATTTGGATCAACTCCGGTTATCTTAGACGACAACTCATGGTTGTTAAAAAAGCACCTGCTTATATTCCCATCATTTGTATTTCGGAATCCAGCTTTGAGAACATTAACTATAAGACCCATCTCATTTCTGAATTTATCCTGTATTTCTTATTTCCTTTTTCTGACTGTACCTTTGTGAGCTCGTGACCTTGCCTGTCATTCGGTTATTGGTAATTTATATGATAAACGAAGAATACCCTCAAAAAATCTGTTTTTTTTTTTTTCACTTAGAAACTGCACAAACCTGTACGAAATGGTAATGAAATTGTTCCGTTAAGCCATTCACTGTTCTTTTTTTCAAACACTTCTTTCTTTTTGTGCTGCCTTCCATTTTGATTTAAACGGATGCTCTATTGAAGATAATTTGTGCTTGAACTCCTTTTGATGATTTGCGCTTTTACAATACTTCTGTATAATATATTTAGTCATAAAATCGTCTTTTTTCTCAAAAATTGACCCCTCTGATTCTTTAATTATAGTGTATAAATCTTTTCGCGATATACATTTAACCCCCGAGGAGCCTACAAAAGAAAAACTAAAATAATACCATTTTCTATATATTAAAATAATATTAATGATATACGGGAAAAAATTCATAAAACACAAAATCGCAATTATTTTGATAGAATGCCTTCTACGATAAATGTACTTTATTATTTCAAGATATATTACAATTGTTAGAAAAGCTTAGAAATAAATCAAAACAATCAAGTTTTGCATTGCCAATACCTGAAATAGCAAAATTTTTATCACCTCAATTATGTGATCAATATTACATAAATAAAATACTATTTTTATTAAAAGTATCATGCAAATTGATAAACATATGTGGTTCTGAAGAATCCATATTAAAAAGTTCGTAAACTTATGCACAAAACTAAACTACAGCACTTTTAACGAGAACGAGTCTATAGTATATCAACAAATCACACGACCATTGTTAGCAAACGGTAAGTTTGAAGTGACCTAGTGACAATAATGCAGAGCTCCGGTAAAACCCAACTGTACCATCTGTTTCGTCGACCCTTCACGTACCTCCGGTAATTGTTCTTTCTGAAAGATTATCTGTTTGCAAATTGGAATTTTAGCCAGTTCTTAAGGTCGAATACCCCATAGTGCGTCGCGCATTGTAACTTCTACAATTTCACCTGCGTTGGATTAATTTTTATAGTTAATATTGGGGGGGGGGGGGGGGGGTGAAAAACACGTACTGAACAAAAATATGTACCAACTGCGAAACAGAAATGAGGCAACAGAAACGGTAAAATGATAAAAGGTTTTATTCGGAATAAAGCAACATAATTTATAACGGTGACTGTGATTATAGCGTTGTGACCGGTGATTAGTTTTGAAAAGTATTCACATTTTATTCGCTTTTCCGTTTGATTCATCGTTTTTTGTAGTTTCTTTTATATTGTAAATTTTTATAATAGTTTATAATCCAATTAAAACTATAAAAATATTTGTAAAATTTTATTTCGATAGGCACACTGAAAACAAGGATTATACACATATTTTGTATTCGTAATTTTTTAGTTTTTGGTTATTCTTCTTATATTCGCGTCATTACTATGGAGCGAAGCAATCTCTTGACTCAACTGTATATGGGGTTTCTTTGCGGTTTAACTGATTAGTTTATTGGCAAGATTTTTTAGAATTAAATCCTTTTTCCTTTTATAAACATTAGTTATAATTGCGTTTCGGTTGCATCTCTATTCATAAACCTTTTGCTTTTTTTTCCCCTTCTATCTGAACTACCCTTATTTCCGAAAACCGTTAACAATGTATCTTTCTGATTGTGTAGTTTTTAAGAAGTCCGGAATATTTTATTAATTTCTTCAGTTCTATACATTTATTTTTATGATGGCTAGTAAGAAATGTAAAATTAATGATGAAATGAGAGTGTTCCGTGAAAAATTATCAAATGCATTTTTATAGAATTTCGTCAAAAACGATGTTTAGTGCGCAATGAATCCAGTGACTGTAATAAAATAATACAATAATATTAAAAGGCGCTACGAAACTAGACCAGCTGTTAAATTTAGAGAATATAAAGAGCAGTTATATACATACATATAACTGAGAATTTTGGAAAAAATAACATTATTAACGGTTTACACTTAAAAAACGAAATTTAGGTAACGAAGCTAGAGCGTTAAGACAAGTTATAGCAGAAAAATTAGCCATAAACTTAAAATCTTATGACGGATCTGTGAAGTAGTGTATGACAACGGTCGAAATACTATCGTATCATAAACATCTTTTTTCAAAAATTAAATTTAACTAGAGTAACTGTTAATAGGAGAATCGAAAAATTAGCAGATTCAGAAAATTCCTTAAAAAATCGCGTCAAAATTTATTTTTTACTCAATTGCAACTGATGATAGTACCGACATTCTGATACAGCACCGGCTGAAACTAACTTTACACGTATAAGTCATATTAATTTGTAAAAAGCTTTTTCCAACTAAAAAACAGACTTTTACCAATGAATAATTGTTACTATAATTTCAATTCTTTAAAACAATCCAATAAATTTTAGTTATGCAACCTTTGCATACTTACGTTAGCCCGTTAGTTACGGAAGATTGAAGACTACTTTAAAAAGGTAATAGAGTTAAAGTGAGATTTTTCTGATTTTTTTTTTCTTCTTATTTCTGTTAGGTACATTGTATCAATAAATATAATGTGCTTGATCACGATTTTTTCTTTATCTATATTTATCTACGTATTACAGTATTGTTTTATGCAAAAGATGATTCTAAAGTAATTCCCTAGTTAATTATGATCATCACCCTGAGTGCATAAATAACTTCCACAGCTTAGAATTTTAAGATACATTTTGATTTAATTTATCGTTAACTATTAATAACACCGTGAATTATCGCTATACGTGATTTCTGCTTAATTTAATATGTTTTTAATATGTTTTTTTTTTAATTTGGTTTTCCATATGGTATAGTGTTAATTGCGAATTTTACATTTTAACCTTTTTTTCTGTCGTTTTCAATATAAACATATAACCGGGGGGAATATTTTAAGTTTTTTAAGGCCAAAATAAAGTTCATCACTTTTAGAATTTCGTACACATATTATAATCTACGGAATCATAATACAATAGTTTAGAAGCAACAAAAAAATCAAATAAAATGCAATAACTGACAAACTGATAGATTTATAAACTTCGAAATTTTGCACATAAATCGCAATTAAATGCCCTTTAAAAACAATGCATAATTACAGGGCAGACGATTAAGCGGCAGGCTCGAAATCATAAAAAACCGTCAACAATGTATAATAGGATACTTGAAACAACCTAAAAAAAATCACTTACGACATTCATAACATGCCCTAGACGACCCATTAATAGTAAAATTCAAAATGTACAACAAAAAGGAAAAACTCTTTCAAAATAAAAAAATCAACAACAAAAAATTAATTTAATTTCCCGTAATGCAACGCACTTGTTCATCTAATTCTTGAAACATTTATTATACTCGGTTTTCTTTTTCGATTTTTCTATTATCTCTTCTCAACCGCGCAAAAACACGTTCCCCGGAACAGTTTCTTAAGTTAACCGAATAAGAAGAAATCACAGGAATGGCATTCGTTCTGTTCTTCGCCAAAAAATCACATTTTTGCATGAAATTCAGGTCTTTTGGTATCAGTTTTGCAGCGACACATCTCAAGCCGAAATCATTAACCAAAATGTCTTTTGGTCGAATCCATAGACGATGTTTAAGTCCGTTGTCAACTGTCTGATGGTCAATTTGAGGTTTTCAGGCCAACATTTCTTTGATTTTATGGATGTTTTCCTTGGTTTTCGATGTCGACTGCCGGCCCCTGCGTTCGTCATCCTTGACAGATTCATGACAACTTCTAAAGTGTTCGTACAACGCATAAACATTTATCTTCCACAGCTTGCCAAAACACATTTCTAATAACATTTTCGTGGTTTTCGCTCAGTTGAAAACGTTTTAAATTCGTTGATGTAAAGTTAATTCCATTTTTAAAATCGTAAAAAATCGAAAACACCCGCAAAAGGAAGATGTACACAACACAGCATAACTTTTACAAATGTCAAGCTATGACGTTGATATTAGGCGGGAATATCAACTACAGATATGGCAACCTACCAAAAAAAAAAAAACAAAAAACAACTCAAATCAGATGATTGAGAACGTCATACGATGGTCGTTCCTGAAACTATTTAATCAAGGTGGTATTTATGATAATGCATGTTGGACAAGTTAAGATAGAAAGAAAATCCTTACTAATATTCTGTAAATAAATTGCGATTATACACACAGGCTCTTTTGAACAATATGCGAAATTAAACTTGGACTTTTAAATACTTTTTTTTTTTTTACAGTCTACCTATTGATAAAACCGTTACGAAACATGTTAAATTTTTATTTTTAAATTGAAAAATTAACTTACTTAAATTATGTTTTATTATCAAGTTCTATACTTCTAAATAACAATTTACAATAGTATTAAATTTAAAATCTGAATAGGTAATTAAAATCATTATACCTCATTTGAAAAATCAGAAATTAAAATAATTTTTTTCATAAAGTTTCAATTAAATATTGCTTAATCCTCTCCTCCTTACAGAGTGAAAGTAAAATGAGAACGTAACAAATGGAGTCACAAGTAGAAAATTAAAACTATACCATTTTTTTTTTTTTTATTTAAGTTAGTAAAATGCAACGAAACAAAATTATATTTAATTATTCAGAAAAGAAAAAAACAACTATTACTGCAATTCCATACTAGGAAGTTTTTAAAATTGAGTGAAAATTAAAAGGGAAAAAAAATGATGTCACAAAATTTCCAATTTGTTAATTTACCCTTACCAACGACTTTATAACCCGTCATCAACGAATGACTTATTTTTATTAGTATAAATTTTTAAAAGCCTGTTTGTGAAACATAAGTTGAACATTTCAACATTAAAAAATAAAAAAAAAAACAAAAAAATAATGCACACGGGTATTGTACATTAATATGCAGTATATAATATGTACCTCTGAAATACGCTCAGCAGAAATTCTCTGGACGGTACAGGTGATGCAAAATGTGCCATAACAGAAAAGACAAACTAAATATTATTGAAATACGTTTGAAAAAAAATTAATAAATACGAGTTTCAATAGAAGAAATATACCGAAACACACTACACAACTTTACATTGAAATAAGACGTTTGAAAAATGATAAACAAATGCAACAAGTCTCAATAGTAGAAATATCACAAATCTCACTACACAACCTAACGCAAAAACAGCATTTCCCGTAATCACTCAAGTAATGAGTAATTACAAAACGTTTTAATCGAATATTTCATTTAAACATCTCGAAATATTTCGATTGTTAAAAATGATCGAATCTAAACAAATATTCATTTGCTGATCAAGCCCTTCAGCGCAGTTTACACTAGTAGAAAGTAGAGTACACTAGCATACTAATTTTACCAATTAATTCTAGCCTACCATTTTTGACTGAGTTCTGCTTAGACGTACTCTATTACTTATTATTTGTAGAAATTTATTTACGAATTTTTTCTTTTCAAGGCGTAAATTTCAAATTACAATTTTATAACGAAAAATCGGCGAAAGGTTGTGAAAAAAACTGTAAATATAAGTGAAATTCTATTAAATATAATTGATAATATTTAAAAAAAAAAAAAAAAGAAAAGGGAATAGGTAAAGAACTGGATAAAACAGAGAAATAGTCATAAAGCTTCGGCAGTGTTATTAAAAAAAATTAATTTCAGAAGATATACTGGAGTCTAGATTGTATTTAACATTACAATGGTTGCGCGGAGTATTGTCACATGAGTGATCGCGCGGACTACTATTGTAGTCCACCACAATTATTCATTTTTTTTTAGTGATTTTAATGTTATTTTTATTGATTTTTTGTGTTTATCATATTTTAGAAGTTTTTAATAATATAACCCGTATTCATAAATACTACGAGTAAGATTGTAACATGAATAACAGATAAATTAAAAAATAAAGTGCACTAAGGTATGGTGAAAATATATCAAAATTGAATAAACGTAGAAAACTTATCTTCTAATTTAAAGAAGACATGTATTACACACTACTCGGCAGTGTTCATTACATACACATTTTGCACATTTATGACACACGATTTTCTGATTGATTTTTTTTTAGCTCGACTACATAAATAACAACGACCCGGTGTTCTCTTTGCCTCAGGAGTAGTATATTCATTTTTATCAAGCTTCAGCAGTTGCTAACCACATTCCTTGATTTGCCTGGGTATCATCTGCTGGTTAATTCGTATTTCAATAGCCAGTTTCATCAATTCGAAAGCTAACGTTTTTAAAAAATTTCTTCGGTGTATAATATTACTAGTATTATTATCTGTGTATATATGTTGAGAGCATTATTCCGCCGATATTCAAGAGATTGGAAAATACTGTTAGTTGCCGACGACGGGAGTTTCTAGATACATCATATCAATACCGCATTTAGTTTCATTATAGGTTGCGACGATTTCAGTTTTTTTTTGTTCGTTTGTAGATTGATCGATATTTTTGTCAAAATGCATTGATGATATCAGAATAACTGATTTATTCAGGCTTGGAACATAGGAAACTTGCATACTTTATCAAGTGTGTAACTCATATTTTTTATTAGAATAAGAAAAAACACAAAAAAAGCGTATTAAAGCAGAGCGAGATCTGCTCATCACCGCGACCCGGGTCATTGTGTCTTTTGCATCGATTAAAAAAACAAAATTCACTTGTTCACTACACAAAGTACAAAAAAGTACAAAAGAACTCAAAAATTTTAATTATTTATTTATTAAGCGACTAGAAAAATAATATGATAAAACACAATTATAACTTCACACAGCTTCGAGCCAAAGTTACAGTAACATTCGACGCATAATACAAAAATACTAGCATTACACGTCAACTACTCGTACTATCACGTTACTGGTGGCGCGGAATACCATTGTAGACCGTAGGGAAAAATGTAAAACAACTTAAGAAGTATGCGGAAATTGCTAACAAAAACAACACAGTGTTATGCGTCACACTCTAACACAAGCAGGTAACGAAAACCTCATCACCCAAATCCTCGAAACTTTAAAATAGCTGACAAAACAAAAGTGCTCGACTACTATTGCAGTTCGCGCGACTACTGCAGTCTTAAGAATGACAACAGGAAATTTTGAAGCACTGCTTGACAGGGTCATCTTAGAAATAACAAAAGAAAATACTCTATCGAAGGATGTATGAACAGCAGAATTGAAATTATAAGTAACTTAAAATTTTCTAACAAGTGTAAACAGTTTCGGAACATTAAAAGCAGGGCTTAAAAAGCCGAATGAAAATTTGATCTATTTGACAATGCTGTACGCTTATTTCAGTGATGATAGTGTAGAAAAAGTAGGCACTTCAGCCAATTAAGTAGATTAAATTTTCATTCGGCTTTTCAAGCCCTGGTCGTAAGCTTAGTCCGAAAGTCGCATTTAAGTTTCCGTAAGCTAAAAGCCTAAAGCTTAAGTTATATTCAAAATTTTAACAGTCAAAAGACGAAAGTTTAGCTGTATTTTTAAATAAGCCGAATTAAGCTTTATATTTGGCTTAAGCTTTTTTTTACAATTTATAACAAATAGTTGATAAAGATTGTAATTTGTGGCGCCATTTCTTAGATCAGCTAAAAGCTAAAAGTTGTTTATTGCCTAAATAAAAATTGTTTTCATGTGTTGTCCACAAATTGTTTTTTATATTGAAGTGTATATATGATCAATAGTAAGCTCTAAACTCTGATTTACATTTTGAAATTTTACAGAAAACTAACAATTTTGTAATAACTATTGCTATATCAAAGGTATATGAGTTAATTATGAATTTTTCTGAAGTTATTATTGATGGCGGCTGTATTAGCAGAGACATTTTCTTACAATTAGACGTAACAAGCTAAAGTATTTGCATGGACACATATGTTTATTAATAAAGACAGTGACATGATCCTAACTGTTTATCGTTACTTTAATTTTTTATTCTTTTTGTTTTTCTGTTTTAACGTTTTTGAGTTATTCAAATATAAATTTATTTCACCCGCATTTGTAAAAATATGCTGCGTCATTAAATTTCTTATTAAGATTTCATACAATTGTAATGTATATCTTAATTGGATGGTTTAAAAATACAAAAGCTATCAAATATATTTTGTAACTCAGGAGTGGCTTAACTCTTTCAAAAATTAAAATAGAAAGTAAAATATTAACCCCCATCATACATAAGATTTTTTTTTTTTTTTGATTTTTGAATTTACGAGTATGCCATATTTTAATAATAATCTAAACGAGAAATTTATATAAAATTTTCCGTTTATTGCTTCTCAACACCATTCTCTGTGGAAGAAAGTATGTGATGTAGTTGATACAAATTTTATATCTACATATTGCTTTGTAGGAGAAACTATATATAGATGATCCCCAAATTGTACCACTATGCAGCTATTATAGTTTAAAATGTAGTACAAATTTAGTGTCCATGTGCTTGAAAGAGATAATTAATAATTGTGAAATTATTCACATAAATTACAATTAAAATTCTCTTTAAGATAATGCATAATTTGCGGATGATGACTAATTACTATGAGCCCCCAAAAATTATAAAAAAACACTTCAAGAATATGTAATATGGAATTAAAAGCAACCTTAAAAGAAATCATACGTTACTATCAGCCAACCCTTTTAGAGTAAAATTGAAAATATAGAGAACTTCAGTTACAGTTTTAGCTGAAGTATATTATACTGATAATAAAAAATTTTGTGCCGCACTGTAACAGGCAGTATTAGTAAAAATTGATCTAGGTGGCTAACTTTACGATAGCCCCTCCCTACCATAAATTTGAGAATTTCTAAAAAGTGATTATGTCCGTAGATAGCAATAGTTTTGTACCGAATTATGCCGATAATAAAAATGTTTGTGTCACACCATAAAAAGAAATTCGTTTTAAGGATACCGGCAAAAGGTTCTCCAAATTTTTGGATTTTTCAGGAATCATTTTATTCGAAGATTTTTATTGTTTCGTGTCAAATTATTGCGTTAGTAAAGTATTTTTCTAGTTTTGCCAGTCCATCAAAATTTTTTTTTGTAATAAGTTTTTGTGAAGTAACATGCAGGTAGATTTCTAATAACAGCCTCCTTATTATGAAATTAAAATATGATTACTAAGATCTAATTTATTATGCGCATCATAAAACGGCACTGTATTTTTACTAACAGTTTTATTTATATGCTACGTGTATTTTGTCGATATTGTTTGTTTTTATAATTTTGTGTAAGGTAAAGTAAAGTAAGTGCCATACTCTTGATAGGGCGTCGGGATTGTGAAGTTGATCAGATGACAATACTGGGTCCAGTTCCTTTCTATTTGGGATCCGCCTTTACTTTCCCAGATTTTTCTGGTACCCAATTATTTCAGGCTGGGTAAGCTTGGGAGCGATTCGGATCCGGAATGGGACAAGCCTCGACCCCGTGAACTCTGATTTGGTAGTTAACCAATAGGCTACCACGCTGCCTTAATTTTGTGTAGTTTTATTTATTTGAGAGATTTTTGATGTAAATTGAAATAACCAGTTATTGTTACTATTTCTGTTTTTTTACTTTTTTCTGACGTTAATAATGTACGGGTCTAATAAAAGCAGCCTGTGTACAGAACACGGCCATGTTTTCTTGTATACAACATAAGAAAAATATGTGTATAACTAGAATTTAATCAGTTTTAAGATAACGTAAAAGATGAATTCCTTTTCGAGTTAGAGTCGGAGTCTGAAAATGAAGAAAAAGTACTTTTATTATAACTATATATTTTATAGATCTACACCATTAACATAGTTCTGTTTTTGCAAACAATCTGACGAACAATCAGTCGCACATGCGCTGCTCAGATGTGCGCAATTTAGTATTAACCGATGATAGGGCAGCATAAGAAACAGACTAGAAGACATTCTATCAAACAACTCCTTAGCCATAACCGCAGTATAAAATTTCAGAAAATTTACCAAACTGACATCTCGCATTTAAATTAATAACCGAAATAATTGAAAACAATAAACAAAATACGTGCTAGCAAAAAAAATGAATGATTTTTCTTTTGAGCAATTACTATTCCATCGAATATCGACAGATTTTAGCTTTGGTTTATGTAAACAACGAATATATGAACTAATTTTGTTGTTTCTAATGAATTATGCCACTAATTATTAACCGTGCGTTATTCTATACATACCGTATTAATAAATTAGTACCTGGGCGACCGAGCTTTGTTCGGTATTTTTTTTTTTGTAAAATCATGTTTTTTCGGAAAATATACTTAGATACTAATCACATACTTCTTAACTTTATTTTAATCTTATACATATTCACAAAACATGAAATATTTACGAAACTAATTTACGAACACATTTATGAATTTAAAGCCTCTTTCCATACAACTTTGCTTTTCAATACTGAATGCACCAAAAATGTAGAGGTCGTTCGAATTCACTTTCACCGGATTGTTGGAAAATGTTTTCAATGACAGCGCGCGTTGATTGTTATGAATATATTTCTATACGTTTTTGATTAGAAAAATTATATTTTCGGTATGTAGGGTCGTCAGCTTTATCTCTATCGGTTTATGCCTTATAAAAACAAATATAAAGCGTCTTGTAATTATACCTGTAATCAGCTGTTTTCCCACCAAATGGAAAAAATTTCCGACTAATTCACTGCAAAATATAATAATAAGGGTATACTGCACATAAGGGATTTTTTAAAATGTGCACAACATATTCCCTAGTATAATTCACTTTCACAAACAAATATATAAATACAAAAAACATTTAACATTCGCATAAAAATAGTCAAAGTCCTTCTTTATTCATTAGCCGATTTTCTTTTTCTTTTTTTTTGTTTAGTAGCGATTAAACAGCAGTTTTTTTTTTCTTATTTAATTATAAAAGTAATACAAAAAAAATAAAAAATGAACTGTTTGTTAAGATATTTTCGATTCGTTTATGTCTTTTTTTTGTTATATTTATGTATATATATATATATATTTTTACTGCATGCGTACCGCATGATTTTTGAACCCTCGTTATGTGACCGCCTGCTGATCAGCTGAGAGCCAAGACCGATGCCTTTTTTTTGCTTATTCGCTCCTCGCCGTTTCCAGGTATTCGACTATCATATGTTTTATTGCTTTGCACTACCAGTATTCACGTCACCGGTCCGTATACAAAGACCCTACCAGAGCTCATAATCGACGACGTTCGAAAATCAAAAAATAATACTAAAGGTAGAACAAACTATTAGATCGTCGTCGAAAGATCGCGCCACCAACCCTGATTCGTATCATACTGAAAACATTAGGTAAAGGTCGCCGGTTGATGAAGCCCCTCTCAAAAAAAAAAAATCTTTATTAATTTCCACTACATTTTAAAAAGTTATTTCATTACTAATAATAATAGTTGTATTTTTTTTTTTTTTAATTCCACTATCCTAAAGTCATAATTTAGTACAACAGCGATTTTTAACAACCTGCGGAAACTATATTTGCAAAAACTATTATGTACAAAAACATTAAAATATTTGTACCCTCTGTCAGATGTTCTACATTTGTAACCATAACAATCGCATAATCCAATAATAAATAACCAATTTACCAATAATACAGCTTTTAATAAATAAATAAATAAAGTTCATTTGGACTGAATTCAACTGTAATATACAAATATATAAATAAACATATATCAAATCGTGTATCTATTATTATTAATTAATACATTTTTCGCTATATCATTTAATTTCGTTAGCGGCGTGTGTAGAGATTCAATAAAAGAATAATAATTATTTATTTTTACTTTACTATCAGTTATACTATTTCAAGCTTTTTGATACAACGCTTACTAAAATTCTTCAGTTTATCTATATAATTGTTGATATCCCATTGTATATTTCTTAAATTCTCTACATATATAACAGGAATCTGTACAATTTTGAAGTGTGAACAATTTTTACAAAATATTGTCTGACTGCATGAATAATCTAATTCCTCTACGAAACATAATTTACGAATCAATGATCCGATAGTACATTGCGAATTAATCTGCGTAATACTATTGTATATAGTAACTGATTCCGGGAAAAACCATTCGTAAAATGTAACACCGAAAATTGTACGTTTCTTTATTAATTAATTTAATCATTTTTTAAATTATATTACATTTTTTTTTTTTTTTTTTAATTAAATCTACGCAGCGAATCGAATGTTGTCAATAAACGAACGATATAATAAGTAAATTAACGTATCGAAAGCGTACGTTTAGTTAATGTGTACTTAATTTTTCCAATTGTTATTGGTTTCAATTACGGTAAGCTGCCGTTTCTTAATATTGGGGGTACTGTTGCATTCTCGGTCCATATCGGTGCATAGCCATTCTGAATTCCTTTACAAATACGAAGACCGTTTTCTTTTTTTAATTTGATCTTTCCAGTTTTCAACCTCTTCGTATTCAGATAAATCACATGTTTTATTCACTAAATCAGCTTTCAAAACGTTTTCTATTTTAATAGATTATCGTTTTAACAATGCTAGACAATTAAATACATGCCAGTTTTTGTAATAATAAAATTATAATATCCACCATTAAGAAATATACGATACTATTTAATATTTGTATTTTTTTATTTTTCATTTATATCGAAGACAAAATGGCGATTCAGCAGCCGTTATTTAAATTTAAATAACAAAATAAACAAAAGGTGTTTATATGATTTTACATTTACATAATAGCTAAAGAAGCAATTCGACATCGTTGTTAAACAATACAAATTAATAATGAAATTTTGAAAATTGCAACTAAATTTCCCCCAACTAATTTCGATAACTAGAATCTGCATAAAAATACTGTCAGCTTGCGCTAAATATTTCATGGCGCCGATAAAAATCTTTTTTTTTCTTTATTTCAACCTATTGGTTCTTATCCGTTCTACAGTTTCTTAAATTAAACTAAAATTTTAAATTGTAAAAATGTGTAATTTTCTTATTTCATAAATAAAATGTCCGAACAAATAATTAATTGGCAGATTTTTAAGTCTATCTAAACATCTTGGGATGTTTGTTGACACCAAAGCCTGAGAACTATTCACATTGCACATTGGGCGGCGTGGCCCTGGGAATTGTAATTTACACATAATTAATGCAGAGCAAAAATCAAGAAAGTTCATTAGAATAGTAATATTTCCACACAACATTATTTTATTAGAAATTGTCTCAATTTTTTCTATTCACCCCTTCGAATCGCAAAAATCTCTATAAAAATATTACAATCAAAGTATTCACGCAGGACGACCTTTTTCGGTGCAACCCTTCTCATAACGCCAAAATGATTATGAAATATTACTGCTATGATAAAATATGCGGAAATTAGGTATGAATTTAACAGACATAGACCCACTGAATTTAAGTAATAAACCTTTTTTGAAGATCTAAACAAAGCAAGGCAAAAATTTTAATTTTGATCTATTTTACATTCTTAATTAAAATTTTGTATTAATTTTCTAATACCTTGTTCCGTCCTTTTTTTTTATCGTTTGATAATTTCTTAGTTTCCCATTTTTATTACCTTATATATAAAATAATGCTTTATATTTTGTACGATTGACTTTTTAAATATGATATAATAATTTATTAGTATGAATGGATGTATTTATTTTCAGCAGAATAAAAAAAAAGAAAAAAAGAAATAGAACATATTAATACAAAAATAAACAAATTTTACCATTAATCACTGTATCTGAAATTCTATCAGGTAGTTGTTCATTTCTTGTTGATTTTCTGCTAAAATTGTTAAATACTTCAGGTGTGCTCGATCGGATGTTATTAAACTATTAAAAAAAAATTATTTCTAACGTTTTTGGTTAATTAATGTAACGCTTTAGTGGGACATATCTTCGACCGAATAAAAAAAAATAAAATTGAATACTTCATTACAAAGAAAAAAATTAAATACTTCATTATAAAAAAAAAAAAAAAAAAAAAATGGATTTTATCGGTATTTAATATATTGGAATTTCTATCAGGTATTTGTTCATTTCTTGTTGATTTCTTACTAACTCCTTTAAATACTTAAACTGAGCTTGATCGGGTATTATTTAATTCTAATAAGAAATTTTTTTAAATGTTAGTTGCTTTGTTTTTATGTTTTAGTTTAATCTATGACAAAATGGAACATGAATATTTTCGTTAAAGTAAAATAGTTATACAACTTACTTGTTCTTTGTGAACTTTCATCTACTAATTCTGGACGTTCATTTCCAATTATACCGGAAGAATCTTGCGTGGAATGATGCATTGAATCGAGGCTTTTGTTACTTGTAGCAATTTTCATTAATCCTAAGTATTCTATAGACTGTTGAAGGAATTCATCAATTCTGACAGGTAAATTGATATTTGAACATACGTGATTTTTTATTATATTAAAATTATTTTCCACATTGGCGCTTGAGGCTGTTTTGTGTGATGTAGCGTACATTGGAAATAATACATTTCACCATAACGGAAAAAATTTCAAGAATTCTATTAATTTCGGCACAACTGCTGTCAGAAATTGACAGTTATCACGATCGCTAGTTGCGATCAATTTTTCTGCTTCTTGTTTGATTTCTTTACCCCATCATTCAATAAAATTATTTCCTTCGTCCATTGCAGTATCTATTATTTGAATTTCATTAGGCTTTTCTGTATCCAGTATGTCCTCTTCTTCAACGCCAATTAAATTTAATAAGTATCATTTACTTGCTGCACAGGGTGTTAATTTTTCATAGCCGTCTGTCTCATTTAATGCAACTATAAAAATGGATTTAATAATTTGTCGTGTCTGATTTATATTTCTAGCCTGTATCAATTGTGCCCTAGACATTTTTTTATAAGACTGAGAATTTTTACGTAAATAAGTTTTCAGGCAATTCCAACCGCAATCAATTTTTACTACGTGGGCTACATCGCAGCGAATGTAATAGCCTAGCGGATTTTCTGCGGTTTTTTCTACCAAAACTTTAAAACAATAATTTAAAAAAGCTGTTAACGAATTGAAATTTGCAAACGCTCGTATAATTGCTGACAATAAAGCGATGGATAAATCGCTTACTATTTCGTTGGGAACGAGTGCACCGTCACGTAACAAAAATCTTAGCCAATTCATAATACTGCCCGAATCACGCCTTTCCGATATCGTATTACTCACCGAATACTGCACATATTACTGGTAGTGTCTTTAATCGTAATATCATATAGCAATAACGCTCCTGATTTTTCCCGATTTGGTCATAATATTTTTCGTGCTATGTCGCCTGTTGCATCAATTGAAATGTTTAAATATGGCGTTATTTTAACTTAATTATTATAAATATGTATCTGCGGGGTACTCCAACAGTGAATAAAAAACCGATCTACACCTACATCTTTTAGTTATTAAATGGCGATATACATTTCATTGAATATAGAACATCTTTTGAAAAATATGTTTTATTTTTTTCTTCAAACTTCGCTGTTTGTAAAACATTTTGATTGGGCAATATGCTTGGTTCACAATCGTTAATATTCATTAGGATATTAGCTTTTTTTTTAAAAATATAAACACTACTAGCCGTTAATTTGTTTGAAATTAATAATTTAGACACACTTTTATTTCCACGAAGATGTCTCTTTACGGTACTTTTACACTCTTTAAAATTCCTTCGACATTCACAAAAAATTATTACCCTTTGCTCATTAGAGTTGGTTTGTTCTGTAATTTCCCTATGATTTCTGAATTACAAGCCAAGGGCATTTGCCATAGAATTTAAACAATACCCAGTTTCATGTATTTTCGCTTTTTTAAATATTAACGTACACTTTAATTTTGTGTGATCTGAAAAGTGCGATGCAATCACATTTGACCATTGACGGTCGTTGATAACACCTAATACAATCTTCCGTCCCTATAAATCTATTCTTTAGGATAAATATGAACCCACACTCTTGAAAAGATAACGTAATAAGAAATCTAATTGAATTTAAAGTTATTTTCACCATCTACAGAAAAACGTGTACAATCCGACTCACCCGAAGATTCTTGCACGTCACCAATCTTTTCAGTCGAGTACAGTAAATTTCGGAAGTTACGTCTATTTTTTAGTATAATAGTGTACAGGTATTTAGGAGAAAAGGTGTTTTTTTTTTTTTTTTTAAATTATTTTCCAAATAGGATGAGACGGAGGATTAATTTTTCCATTAATAATAGAGTAAAAATCGCATTTAGAACTTTCAAAAGTTGGTAATAAAGATTTTAAATTCTGCGGACAAGATTTTTCGGCATTGATATGACTCTTATCTTACTTCGGTCTTCGTATTACGGGCGCCATTTGATATGGCTCAATGTAGTCCCTTCTCGTGGAGCCAGAATCCTCTTTTCCAATATGGATTAAACTTTACGAAGAAAAAGAAGAAATAAAAAAATAAAAATAAAAACAAAGATGTTGTGGGTGCCAGTGGCAAGTGACGGCTTGCCACCACCGGAAAAACTCTGCCGAGCAGAACACTAGGCCTTCACCGACGAAGAAAAAAAAAGAAAAAAATTGGATCGCGTTATATATTTAGACAAAAATTACAAAAAAAAAAAAAAAAAAACAGGGAAAAATAAAATAATTTATAAACATAACGCGTGATTAGCAACAAAAAAAAAAAATTATTATTACAAACAAAATTTTGATGAATTATGACAAATGCGCACCACGTGAAACAAAAGGCTCGCGGAAAATGAATCACGACTCGAATGAACAAAAATACAAGCGACGACGTGATCTCCCGACAAAATTAACTAACATCGACTGAACAACGAATTAATCTAAATTATCGAATTATAGTGCAAGATGTACGAACTAAGATTTCGGTACACGATGGGCTTTTACCGAACGACATAGTCAAATCGTTGAAATTACCCGGTACCTTATCAATTAATAATATGAACGCCGTCGATTTTTCTTGAACATTTCTATATTTTATATGTATCTTAAAGCGGCCACTATCCTGTCTTTCTGGGATTTTATAAGTTCTCTCGCGACTCACGTAGCTATAAGCTTCATATTTATACGCTTCGACGGTAAACGCTATAGATCTCCACGTTTTTCTACCGCGCTTCACCCCGCGAAACCAGTTCGCTCACGCAACACAGCCGACAGAACGGCTGCGTACGAGATAACCACGCTTCTCAGTCGAAATAGCGTCTTCGATCGCAATTCACCGAAATTTCTGCTGCCTGAGAAACCCAAAATATAAATGATTTAAAATCGAAATAATAATTTCTACCTCGGACAGCGTTATCTGAAAGCGTATAAAACGTAATAAAAATACTACAACTGCCAAATCCGTCTCAGTATATTTAAAAAAGAAAACGGAATGGTTAAAAATACAAAAAAAAAAAAAAAAAAAAAAGTATATAACGATTAAAAGTATGATTTAAAAGAAAAAATATACAGTTCCCGTAGAGAAATTAAAGTAATAAAATATTTAAAAATAACCTATGTTGCTAAATATAAGCGATAAACAGGCACACGAACAAAACTCAAATGAATCCTAATTTTTCATTCGTAACGTTTTTATTTAGTCGTACATGCCTACAGTATCCGTAAAAGAATTAAACATCATCAATAACGCTAAAGTACTTACACGTAAATATTCCTTTCATTTTTTTTTTTTTTTTCTGTTCCACAAACAATTCAAATATTTTCTCGAACATTAACTAAAAGGTACAACGAATCGTTTACGCGACAGTTCCGAATAAAAAAAAAAATTTTATAATACATCTGTCAAAAAGATGAAACATTCCAAACTCATATTTACGTTGCTGACAGACGAACGAATGTGTGATTTTGATTACACTGCAAAAACTTATCTAAACACACGAACCGTACTTATTAATCAAGTCAACTCATAGAGAGATTATTAGGTTTAACATCCTAACTAAACAAAATTTCTTGTTAAAAGGCCATCAATCTGAAAAAAGTTTGATGACCGAATAATTCCAAAAAAAAAAAATCGCACACGCTTACGGCTTAAATGACAAATACCGTATTTACTCGCGTAAAATTTAGGCACCGTAATTTTTGCGCACATTTTTTTCGGAAAAAGTAATATAAACCATATTTTTGCGTTATTAAAATCCATCAATAGCTACTAACGTCACTAGACAATGTCTAATTTCTTAGAAGTAAATTACCGGTACTCGAATTTATCAATTACCCTAATGTAGTTACACCTATTATTGTATAAATATATTAAAGGTAACTGATCTCACTTAATGTGGTGTGTTTTGTTTAGGTAAGAGGTAATTTTGAAATACACACCTACTATTACGTATAACCCGCAGCAAAATGCAGGTTGATCTGATTCTCCGCGTAATTTACGCGCCCCCTTTTTTGGGCAGGTTAAAAACGGGAAAAAAGTGTATAAATTACACGAGTAAATACGGTAATAATAATTAACCGTTTGGTTTTTTATTAACCCGTACAACTTGGCACAAAACTAATTACTTTTAAAAATTTTCAAATTTTGAGGACGTTATCAAGTTAGCCTCGCAGATTAATTTCTACTAATACTACGTGTTACAGCGCGGTACATAATTTTTTATTATCAGCACAATTATTAGGCGCAAAATGAGCACAATTTGTTTAATTAAATTTGATTTTAAAATTCCGTCCACGAACTTGACGCAGCTGATTTTTAGTGTTATTAGTAAACAATTTTTGAAGACGGTTATTTTTTTTCTTATTTAAATAAAAAATTAAAACATAAAGAGAAAAAAGAAATTTCTTAATAATCATCATTATTGACTTTTTTACGGTGTACTAAATCTTATAAGATATCAATTTAATGTCACAGTAAATTAATGGTTTTTAAATTGAGATTTACCGTTATTTTATTGAATTCATTTTTTATTCAATTATAATAGTACTGAACACCCTGTTTTGTATTGTAAGTACCTACAGAAGTGTACGTTCTCAGATATACACAATGAGCGAGTGTATAAGGGTATACATTTTTTTTTTTTTTTTTTTTTTTTTTTGGAAATATGCAAATTCATATCGTTTCCCTTAAATTTTTAGTAATAATATTCGACCAATGGGCGAACACACTAGAGCTTTATTAAATCGATAGAATTAGCCGGAATATAATACAGATTCTAAACTGTTTGAACTTTTAAATTATGCTCATATTTTCGGAAGTAATTATAAAACCGCTTCGTGTTTTTCGTTGACAATATGATTATTTTTACAGCGCTCAGAAATTTCAAACATGCAAAAAATACCTCGCGTAAATAGCATAAATGATGCCATCGTTTGTTTAAAATGGTTTCCAATTATATTCATCAACGACAGTCGTACACGCAATCCAAATTAATTAATAAAAAAGTTCTCAGATTCTATTGTTTTACTATTAGTTTTTATTAGATATTAAAATTGCACAAAGGTGAGGGACGAAATACAAATATTATTTTTAGGAATTATTTATAACATTAGGAATGATTAATACAACGCGCTGGAATGTGTGTGTAAGGGTATACGAACGCCATAAGCGGTACGTGTGTAACTTAAGAGTTACGCAATAATTTTTATTACCGTGTATATAGAATTAGATGAAGTCAAAGAAAACATGTAAAATAAGAACAGTAGAAAAACAACAAAATACCAATAATTATTATTAATAAACTAATACTGTGTCTTCTTTTTATTTAAAAAAAAATAATATATATATATATGCTAAATAAATATAATTAACAGAAAAAATACATCGAGTAATTGGCTAGAATTAAAAACAAATTACAACACCGGTGCGCTATTACATTATTTAGTAGCACGTTCCTATTAAAACGCGTTAAATAGAGAAAAAAATCGTATAAATACTGAAAAAAAAACCGCTAAAACAACGGGAGAACGTGTAATTTTAGAAAATTGGAAAACCGCATATGGTTATTTGAACGGAGCAAAAACTAACAGTCAACAGCGGAAAGTCGCACACCTTAGAATTTCGTTTTTAATCAAATCAAAAAATTTCCATCATGTAATTCTGCAGATTAAAATATAAAGCTGCGAAAAATTTTCATCGGCAGATTCTTCGAAGGAAATTGTAATTTTTAATTCTGTTTTCAAATCAAAACATTTTAATACGTGCCATTTTTTTTTTTTTTTTTTTTTTGAATTGATATACATTTAATAAAATGAAAACGCAACTTTATAATTAAAAAAATTAGTACATTTTTCGGGGTTTTTTTCAAACATCACTACCCGAAAGAATATGTTAATATGTAAAAAAGGCCGAAAAAAAACTGCTCGTCAGTCGAAAACCAACGGCGTTAGAAGTGAAACTTTTTATGGAATGCAAAAACTGTCAAGAAGAAACAAAAAGAAATACGCGGAATAATAATAATAATAATAAAAAAAAAGTATACTTAAAACTAAGAAAAATGATTTGTAATATAAATCAATAACAGCGTGCAAAATAATCTCGAATTAAACGCTACACAAGTTTCACTTGCACGTACATATCTATTGTTACAGGTACACGTATATAATCAGTACATGCAATTGTGTAGTGTTTAATTCGAGATTAACTGCAGATCGTTATTGAAATCACAAGTATCATTTTTGTTTTAAACATACTATTTTTTGTTTCCTCCTTTAAAATTTATTGCATTCCATAAAAAGTTTCACACTTCTAACACGCTGTTAGTTTTTCCGACTGACGCACAAATTTTTATGTGCTGCTTTTATTTATCATTTTCATTAATAATTATATACACATTTTATAACACTTAGTTTAAAGCATTTTCTCATTTCCACTCGTTAACAATTGCACTTTTTGGGTTTTTCAGCTAAGTTTCTATGAAGATCTTTGCCGGGATTAATGTCACGTCTCTCTTAAAACTTTTCTTTTTCGAGACCGCATAATGGATTTATTATTGGCAGTTTTTAAGTCGTTCACTTTATTATTTTATAATGACCGGTTTATCCGGGCGGGTCCGTTTCGTGTACCTGATCCGACCATTCTTTTTTCTGACCGCTTTGATGTCTAAAGGAGCATTTAACTTTTCTTTTCACAGCAGTGTGTATTGCTCTTTCAAAATATTTCAGTAAAAATAACACAACCCTTTTGCCTGTTTCTATTGAACTGTCGTAAATTTATGGCATGTAGAGTTACAAATTAGTTGGCAGGAAATAGAAATATGAAGAAACAATCGAGTAATTGTAAAAATTATTACATTAACCCGTATGAATTAGCATTATTGATTTAAATTAAACAAACGAAAAGAAAAAGAAAAAACAGAAACATTAATGTGGCGACTATTCTCGGCGTCTTTTCTTTGTGCGGATCTTCGTATACTTAGTCTGTCTCTACGTTCGAGTAGCGGACATTAGAAAAACTAGTTCAACAGATTTTGTTAATCACTGTGCACGTTATTTTATTATGTGTTGTAAGAAAAAAAAAAAAAAACAAACAGAAACACCATAGAATTTTGTAATCATTTTTAATACTTTCAAGTGTTCTATGCAACACGTAGATATTCATATATCTTCAAATTCTTTGAATTTTTTCTGACTAATGAAATTTGCTAATTTCTTCGGTTTTCCAGAAAGTGAACGCTCGGCAATTATAAAAAGACAAAAACCAACAATAAGGGGCAGCAAATTTAAGTAATAAATACACAGAATCCGATAGCGCAGGTTGTAAATACGTTTTAAAAGTAGATTAACAGATTCGACGATCTAAATGAATAGAAATTATTAAGCATAAAACTATTGCACAAATGACGCTGAAACAATAAGAAACGTAAATCATGTGGTACGAGTTATCGAGAAAAGGGACTGGAGTAATAGAAAAACACCGTGAGCTTGAGGTATGTAGTTTGAAACACGTATAACTGTCAGCATTATATAAAATAGAAATCATGACTAGGAGAGCAAGTGCGTAGCATTGTTATGAGAAAATTTTCTGGAGATCAAACGAAAACTCTTCGAAATTTTTGCCTTACAGAGTAAAACTGATGAATATACA
This sequence comes from Icerya purchasi, assembly GCA_039619475.1. Lineage (NCBI taxonomy): Eukaryota > Metazoa > Arthropoda > Insecta > Hemiptera > Monophlebidae > Icerya > Icerya purchasi. The sequence goes on from CM077115.1 coordinate 539,776,093, forward strand.
ATTTGATGCTACAGAAAAAGAAAAAAAATATATTAAAAAAAGAAATATATATATATATATATATATATATATATATATATAAATAAAAAAACAAAAAGAAATTGACTTTTCATATGAGATTAAAAACTTTTGCAAAACGGTTATAAAATTTTTCGTATTTAATATTCTTTTTATCTCTTTTTTCAATCTTAAACTCGTTACTTTCTTAACCATAAAAATAATATGATATGAAACGTATAAAACATAATAAAAAATTGCCAAAATCGAGAAGGATGGTAAAATACAAAAGTAATATCATCGATATTAAAATAGAGAAAGTGATATTACAAATTAAAACAAAAAACATTTTTTCTTATTGTTAATTATATTGGCATATAAAAAAAAAAAATCTAAATTAATATGAATATTTTAAAAATGTATCATCTACACAGAATTTTTATTTAGAAAAAAAAAAAAAAAATATATATATATTTTTATATATTGCTCTAGCATTACAATCAAATGCCCTATTAAATATAAACAAGTTGCCTGCAAAACTTATCTTGATAGTTTTGCTTTAAGCAATTTGTTTATAAAAACAAGGAATGCAAAAACATTTTTCAAGGAATATCAGCCACTGTTTACAGTCCATTCTTAAGAGCATATCGTCAACCGAATAAATAAATAACGTATTCCAAAATATTATTAAAAAGGACTTTAGCTTCCTTTGTTGAAACCAATAATTTTAATTATGCGCGGTGGTACATTTGTAACTGACATAATTATTTGCATGAATTTCGGCGTGAAAATAAAATCGGATATATAATTTTCCATATATATATATACAGTTATCAACATCCAAATATCGTCTCCTTTTTTATGTAACCGAAACTTCCCTATAGTTAATGCGATGAAATTTAATCACGGATAGGTTATAATAAAATGTTATATAAAGAATTCAATTTACGACCCTTAGATATCAGTGTAACAACATTGTAGCGAAAAAATTATTAATATACAGAATGCATATAGAGATAAGAAGCGTAAATAACAGTTTTTTTTACTAGTACAACTTATTCATCAAAAACAAGTTGGCTAATTCAGAAAAACAAAAAGAAAAAAGAAAGAGGACGATATTTATAATAAATTGTGCGTTTGTAATATTATATCCGTAAGCAATTTGTATGTTTACATTTTTTTATAAAACAATTTCGACGTATTATTTTTCGAAAATTTATTGACATAAATTCCATCATAATTTTGCTAATAGTAGTAATACAGAATTATTAATAATAACAGTAGTAATAATAATAGTAACAATTTAAATGATAAATGATAAAATATTACAAAATAAATAATATAAATAACAAAAATACTGAAAAGGAAGATATTAGAGACAAGAATAAAAATAATAAAAAATTAGTATAGCATTATTTCCCCTTTTCTAGAGTACGAGGAATTATACACCATATTGCCTTATTTATAAAAAAGAGCCTTATAGAGTACTGGTTGTAATGGTGTTTGCAGCAATCGATGTAGAATCGGTAACCGATTGTAAATGTAACTGCAAATCAGCGGCGCATTCCTCATGCTCGCTTTCAGTATCCGCTGAGGATGACGTTAACTTATACGAACTGTTGTTATTTTCGAAGCGCCGATGTTTCCAACTTTCAAGACGTATTACCTGCACACAAATTTAGAATGAAAAAGAGTAATCTATAACCGATCCGAATGGGGGGCCGGCACACGAAGTTGTTATTAAATTGCAGTTTCGTACAAATTATTAATTTTTTGTAATTTGTTTTCATCGTCAGTTCTAAACAGCAATGTTTTTTAGAACACATAGTATCATCGTAGTACAAATTTTCGATATTGTTCACGTTTTTTACTTTTAGAATAATAGAAATAATGAAAATAAAGTAATTAGCATGGTTTATCATTATCAATAAAATTTGCGTTCTCTTTATATTATAGACGTTACTGATAGTAGCGACTATAAAAAAAAGAAGAAAAAAAAAAAGACTTTTGTAGTTGAAATTTAGTATTATAAGATCACTTACATTTTCACTGATAAATCAATAAGACCACGAAGAAGCTTTTATATTTAAAAAAAAATTGTAACGTAAAACTTTAATTTCTGAAGTTTAGAAATATATATTTATATATATATATATATATACATACATACATACACGCACACACACACACATATATATATATAGGGTGGCTGTCTTTATATTTATTTTTAAATAAATTTTCCCAGATTTTCTCAGTTTTCCTGATTTTTAAAATTTTTCCCCTGACTTAGAAAACAATAGCTACAAAGGAGAAAGACTATATAAGTTCCTATCCAAAACTTAATTGGATGGGACATGGAGATACTGTATTATATAATCTCCGGATATTTCGCGAAATGTTTTTTATGGTATACTGTGATTAAAAAACAAAAATGCAATTATTAATTTGTAGAAAGACAAACGTAATTATTATATATATATAGATAGATAGATAGATAGATGTATGTTAAAATTCTCATTTAACTACTTTACAGGTAAATAATGCGGACAAAATCTCAAATCACAAAATGTAATTTGTCTGTTATACCAACACAGCATAAAATTCGTCACCACTGTAATCTCATGTTTCATCATTTTGATTGATAGAAAAATTTGAAAAGATTTTTCATTAACTATTTAGGGTAAATACTACAGTTTCATAATAATTTTTAATGCATTCAAGTTCTATATATTATATATCACGTAGGTATTTCTGCACCTTCTTCGAATTCCATGATTTCCCCAGTTTCCCAGGAAGTGGGTACGCTGTATATGTTTCACAGCTGTATGATAACCTGACACCGCTATAGTTATGACGCATTTCGATTTATAATCAAGAAGTACGTTTCTTCTTCGATTTATTGCAAAAAATAAATAAACAAACATATAGATAAATAAGAATCGAAATAATTGAAAGAAAAAGAAAAGAAATATAAACGTAAATGGGTTTATTTAAAAATGAAAATTAAGCAAAATAATTTGAAATAAAATTTCTTGCATTACTGCCTAAATTTTAAATGAATAAATCTGAACAATTGTTAATAAAAAAAAAGTAAATTTCGAATTACTTGATTTGTAAATTTATTTTCACTACGAAATTCTACCACATTTATAAATGAGTTTTTTTTTGTTTTTTTTTTTTAAATTAGATAACGTAATAATTTCTAAGAATAATTACCACCACCATCACCACCACCACCACCACCAACGAATGCATTTTTCCGAATATTAAATTACCTTTTCGTGATTAAACTACGATACATGTATTTTCCACACAGTCACGTTATAATATACGGCGTAAAAAACCCAAGTAAGCGCCTTTCACCTAAAGAATAGTGAAGCATGGCGAAAATTGAAAATACAATGGAACGGAACAATGTTGCAGCACCAGGAAAACCCGGTATATCTGGGAGTTTCACTGGACAGAAGCTTATCATATCGCATGCATCGTGTGAAAAAACTAAAAACAAAGTTTAAACAAGGAATGGAATAATACAGAAGTTGGTTGGATCTTCATGGAGCGCCAAACCAGGAGTTGTACGTACATCTGCGGTGGCCTTGTGTTTTTCGGCTGTATACCCAGTATAGGCACAGTCGAGCCATGCCAAGAACGTTCACATAGCCTTAAATGAAACGGTACCTATTATAACAAGCTGTCACAAGACAGCAAAAGTAGATAACTTATATTTACTAAATGGTGTACTGCACCTTCAGATTTAGGGAGATTGCTACAGATGTAGAGAAGATAAAGCAAATTCAGGATCCTTACATTCAATGTATCTGAAACTACGAAAATCGGGCCTCTGAAAAGAGAATTGGTGGATAAAATCAGAAAGGCTGAAAGACGACTGGGAACGCTGATAGAATCGGAAATTCCGATGTATACGAAAAAACACAGAATTTAAGGATATCGTAGCCAAAATTACAAAAAGCAAATGGAACTGGACATGATATGTCGTAAGACTAACAGATAGACGATGGACAAAAGAAGTACTGAACTGACTACACAGGAAAACAGAAACAAGAAAGGCCTCCAAGAAACGGTCAGATGATGTAACAAAACAAGTCGGCCATACGATACGCGAGGATCAAGATATACAACAGTGGCAGAATTCAGGAAAGGCCTGCGTTAAATGTTGGCTTTAAAAGGCTGTTTGAAAAACAAAAAAAAATCATTATGATGTGTATTTTTAGGGGTTTTTTTTTTCGGTTCAAAATTGTAAAATTTTAGTACTTTAATGTACTCAGGAATTTGTAAAATATAAATTGTTTAATAATCAAAAATATCTGTGATAAAAAAAATAGACTTAAAATATACTTGCATTCATCATCTAAAGCGAGAAACGGTTAACATTGCTAATTTGACCGCGTATTTAAATTGAACTAAAAACTCGCGTTACTTTTCGGACAGAAATTAAAAATTCTAGTCAAATCGGCTTACCTTTTCACCTAAATTCTTTCATTATCAAACAAGTTCAAGTATATATTGCCGGGTAAAATAGATACATTTCGAAAGAAAAAATAAATTAATAACCATTTTCAATAACATCTGCGATCTTTACGGAATGGTTATTGCCGAAAGTATGAGCTCTTGAATGACGTGGCAGTATACGCAGAAATTAATTAATTTTCAGTAAAAATATTTAGGATGGAGATTTTGAAAGAGAGAGAAAAAAAAAAAAGGAAATCTGTTTGATCTGTCCTCTGCCACTAAGATTTAAAGTTAAATTTCACAGTGATGTCTATATGAAAACATATTACTTTTGTCTCTCCGCAAAAACATGATTCGATATTAATTAAATTCTAATTTCCGCGAAAGGCGCGTTTTCATTGGTCGGGAAAATTAGAACAGTGCCGGCGTCAAACATACAAACGAGTCTCCGTATTGTTAACAGATCATAATAGATAAGAATCTATAAATGTATTTTAAACAAGCAATCAAACATATGACACGCTAATAAAATGGTATTTTGATTATTATTTCACAATTAAAAAAAAAAAAAAAGAGTTCACATGCTGTGCTATTCGACTTACAATTAGTGGATATGGTGTGCGTTATATATTTCCACCATTTCCTCAAAAAAAATTGTCTGGGAAGGTGTATGATATAGTTAATCTACTGCGAGCTGTTTAGTGTATCTGTAGTTCTTACGATGTCATTCTATTGGTCCGCCCTTTCTTTTATTCTTGCTATCTTTCTTTCGATTTCAACTTTCAACCATCCGAAGTATGTCTAATTTGACAGTTTAACGTCGAGCATTTTCTTTTGCGCGCTATATTCATAATAGTGCTTCGCATTGCACAACTTTTACTGCCTAATTTGCAATGTACGAATATCCCTCTCGATAGCACCGTAGTCGACGTTTTCTTTCCATATTACTCACGATCAGTTCAGCACATATTTCATTTACAAGTTTGACGAATCTATTTCTTACTTCTATAGATACGCCTTTCTTAATATTAATAATCCTCGCTCAGTTTTCCCGTAATTAGTTTCGTTCCTTGATCATTGCTTTCATTATATTAAATAATACTGACGACAGAAGAGAAATAAACTCACGTTCTAAAAATATATAAAACCAAAAAAGTTATATAGATTATTTCTCAATTCTAAGTATACGCGCTAATACTGAATGTAGACAAGTCCATAACTTTTTTTTATTAAAATTTATAAATATAAAATAAATAAATTGCTTAATAACAAATGATAAGTATAAATTAGTTTACTTTAATAAATTAAAATAAATACCCCAATTTAAAGAAAAACATTTTCGGGCATAGCGCATCATCAGCTAACAATACGGAGTACACTCAATTATGAATTAAAACCTAGCGTAATGAAATTCTCGGAAGTTTCAATGTGTGACAGCGGAATTCGAACCCGGTTCTGCTCGAACGAAACACTACTGCCTAACCAACCACACCACGATAGCTGTCTTAATTAAGGTATTTATTTTAATTTATTAAAGTCAATTTAATTTATATTTATACATTAATACAATTGATATAAATACAGTAATTCCCGATACTTGTTGCTTTCGTTACTTTAACATTTCTTCTATTTATTCGAAGCAATTTTCCATGAAAGAAAGTAAGAATTAAAATAATTATACTCATAAAAAATAAAATAGTCTTTTCGAAAATATGTATTTGAAAAACAATCGGCATGGATGTTGTTATTTCGAAGCCGATAAATTAGGTTAAGCGGAACTCGAAGCAAAAGAAACGGACTTGCTAGGAAGACAGGCGAACTAGAAAAAAAGTCTCTAAAGAAGTGAACAGACTCATTACTTATAATTCAGCAAGCAATTCAGGTAGTGAGCAGAGCATAGATTTCTGTGATAGTTATTTAATATTTTCAAGCGTATTACTCGATATTAAATCCTTTAACTATCTGATTGTATATTACACTGTTAGTATATTTTTAATGTTTATGACAATATTCTGCAGGTAACGTGAATCCGTGCAAAATTCAAATTGCGCAATGTTTATTTCATCATACAAGTGCGGTCCAACCATATATCGTTCATTAAATACAATAACGTCATAACTTAAAAAACGCTATTTCGCAGAAAACGCAAATTAACATTTACATTTACTATAATTTGAACGGTGTACACTTTTCAAAAGCAATGCTTATTTTGTCGAGTTTCTTATTTGCAAATATGGCGTTCTAACCTTTAATTGTACTCATAAAATGCATTCCAACTATAATACATATAACTCAAATTCGCTATTTTTTCAATTATGACGTTATTGTATTTAATGAGCGATATTTCTGTACATTTTTCGTTGTTTTTTCTATACGGCTATTAAAGATCAGTTCGTTTTTAATAATTTTGACTTTTCACTGTCGGATACAAGAGACTCAGAGTTGATCAGTATGGCTGACCTAACAACCACTCGGCCACCACAATGAGTAGATAGCTATTGTTATATATTGTACGCTTATATAAGAATTTACCGAATCAAACTGTTAAAAAGCAGAACAGAATGTATGCTACGAAACAGAGCAAAAAAATAAGTTTTATTTTATAAAATCATGTTAAAAGTTTTTACGTATATAAAAGATCAAACACACGCGCGCGTTTGCACATATGAGTATATATGCACACGCACACATAAAAAAGGGTATGATAAGAAATATTAAAAAAATCCTTTCGTAGCTGAATAAATATTTTGAACAAAGAATACAAATTATCAAATTTTTCATATTTAAATTTTCAATTGATTTCATGTGTTTTTTTAAATAAACATTGGAATGCATTAGCTTGCGGGTAGAAGTCCAATCCTATATATGTCGTCTATTCTCCCTCGATTTCGAGTATGAGATTATCTTCTAATTCAAAGGAGAAATAGGGGATAGAATAGCCGCGCAATAGATAAGCACGTAAGTAGGAGCGCAACCTACCTTCCGTGCTGTCGACAACGCGAGAAAGGTACCAATGGCGAGGCGAACCAAGACGACTGGCCTTTACTCACGTTGATGCGATTGTTCGCCGGATGAATATTTTTATACGACGCTAGCGCACTCGCACGACTACATTCGGAACTGACTACAGTCGCTTGATTTATCGATATACAAATCTAATTCAAATGTGTCTAAATTGCTGTGTACTAAACTAGCGCCGCATATTTTTGTCATCGCCCGGATTCGAACCCGAGACCTCCAGATCGGAAGTCAAGCGCTCTAGCCACTAGGCCAAATGCGACGACAAAGTTAGAAAGCAAAAAAGCAATGAAATGAACGGCTGCTTTATAATTTTATTCTTTTAACAACATCTCAATTTCTGTACTTCACTTTGTGATACATATTTTAGATTGTAGAAAAAAAAAAGGAGCATGCTATTAATACATTCATGCACTTAGGTAACGCAGTGCTCTGCAAATTTATACACAATTTTTGTTTTGTACGGTTAGAGCATTTTCGTAAGTTTAAGATACAAACAAATTTTCAAAATTCAATTACACAAGTTTTATCGACACTTATTAACATAGAAATAAGCAGTTATTTAATAGCATGCAACACTATCATACGAAATAATAGCAACAACCTTTTTCGTAAATCAATCGAATACATACATTTTATGCACATTAATTATTAGAGTCTACCTTTTTACAATTAGAATATTTTATGAGACAGAATCTAAACTATTTAATTACGCCAACTGAAAAATGGAGATGAAAGAGAGATAGTAGTAATCAGATACAGGCACTACTCACAAAATCTGTCGGGTAACAAATTTTTTACACTGTTTACGGTGGAACACGGTTGCACTAGGTTTTTTTTTGTCTTTTTCTTTGTTATTATGTGGTTTACCTGTAATTACTTGCTTTGGCTGTAGAAGCTTAAGAACTAATCGGAGAACTTGTTAAATTAAATTATTTTACATTCGACAAATTTAAACACCGGGAGAAAATAAAAATAGCGGAATAGTATCGAAAAAAAAAAAAAATATATATATACATAAATTATCTCCACTGTGTCATCAGTGGTTCCCCACTACTAGGTCAGCGTTCGACGCTACAAACATTACTTTGAAAATTTTATGTTGAATTTTTCGTAAACTTTGAATTTGACTTTATTATACGTTTTAAACACGAAAGAACGTTTACAATAAAAATACGCAGCTTATATGTTAAGCTCTATACTTTAGAAATCATCGAAATGTAAGAGAAAAATTTTTGCAAAATAAAATGAAAATAAAAAGAAAAAATATACGCACTTAACTACACTTAAAGCGAAACTATTTTTTTTTTTTTTTTTGTGCAATAAATTTAAAATAATATATTTCTTAACACGATGAAAAAAAAAGAAATATTTACAACAAAACACATACGATCAAAGCAGAAGATACATTCACTAAATTGTTAATGTGTAAAAACACTTACTCTATCCTAACCACTTCCAAGGTTCGACATCTGGTGTTGTTGGTGAGAGTAACTGAACAAAGTGCGAAGAAAATTATTATTCTAATATTATTTTCTGTAGCCAGTTAATAATTGTGAGTATAATTTACATATGTATTAAAAAAAAAAAAAAAAAAAAAAAGAAAAAAAAAAAAAGGATGTATTATAAACATGTGCACATATACATACAGTGTTAATAAAATAAATAATAAAAGTGCGTTGAAGTATTTTAATCGTGATACCAGTGGAACGCGAGTACCGATGAGAAAAAGCTGATGACAGACCAATTAAATATAAATTTCACTATTTTAGGTCAATTAAGGAGCATAAATATAATTTATTTTAAATATATGCAGCGATGTCAAAAGAAACCGGTCGCTAAACTTGGTCTACAGATTCATGCTTTAACATATGATTACTTGCACAAATATATATCCATGTGCACGTAATTTGTCTATAAAGAAAACCGTACTTTGTGTACTCTAAAATAAATTCAATTTGTGCAGTTGTTAAAATTTTACTTGTACAAACCTAGTTTTTGATGTATAGATGTGGGTTTTATGCGAAATTTTATTTATTATCGTATTTTACGCGTATTTCATGACAATCATGCTGTGTATATTAAGTAAGGACGACGCAATATATAGACGATCTAGAGTATAGCAGAACATTTTTAGTGAGAATAGCGTACATTTTTTAATATAAGCTTACGTGTGCAGATATTATTTCAAAAGGTACTATAAAAAAACTTGAATCCGTAAATGTACATTTTTGGATGAAAATATATGAAATAAAAGAACAAGTAAATAAATAATAAAACTAGGCACTTAGAAATATTTATATGAAAATGTAATAAATGTTAACGATACAATTTTAATTTAATAAAAGTTAAAAAACATCAATTTATTTCGATTGCATATTCTTAATTACACTACATTATATTCAGACACATCTACTGTACTTGTGCTCAATGTTTGTAATCGATCTTTTATATACAATGTACTCAGAGAAAAGTATTTATTATTACGTCTTTCTTAGAAACGTTCTCGTTAAAACATAAACATAAAACTATTTTTCATCCCCTCCCAACTTATATATTGTTTTACAAACAAAAAAAAAAAAAAAAATTATTAATCTACTCGTAATAATACAGTACAATTACATATTTTAGTGCTGCAGATATTCTAATTATAAAGCTAAATTTTATGGGAATATTGATGTTCACTACGAGGAACAGAAGTATCTTTATAATAAACTGGATAAAGCTTGTAATGAGAAGAAAAGAGAAAATTATTAAATTTGAAAGAGAATAAAAAAAAAGGATAATAAATATAGATAAAATTTAATGAAGAATAGAGCATAAAATAAAAAGAAGACTAAGAAAAAAGAATTTACCGTTAGAAAATAGAATGAGATAAACAATAAAATATAAATGAATAAAAGAGGATGAAAAGAAAGAACGGTTTTGCAACTATAATTAAGATTATCATGAATTTTGTTAATATGTTTTAAGTGCCGAATTTAACAAAAAGGAATTCGAATGAAAAACCAAAGCTCGAACTGATTAATTTTTTATAATTACAAAATAGTGCATATGGAGAAAGATGGTTCACTAAATAAAAAGTTAAAAAACAAAATACCCTTCTATTTTTAATCAGTTCAAAAATTGACTTATATTTTTATCAGTTATCTCATGTACTGCATTATTTGTCGTGCGTTGATTTATTTTGAAAATATTTTCGAAAGAACTAAAAGTAATTAACACAATATATGACTCTCTTGAAAGAACTGACAGGCTTTAAAAGTACAAAACATTGGAAACAGAATCAGCGAAGTTAACATTTAAAGAAACAAAAAAAGAAATTGCTTCTAAAATCTTGTTTGTCATGAATTGAAAAAAAGAGTAAAAAGTTTATTAAATATTAAATTATACGTTTAACTTACAATTGTATAATTTAATGTTTAATAAACCTGTGATTCAATCACCGATTTACGAAAGTACAAGGTTTCATTTTATTTTTATTTTTAAATGTTGAGTTTGCTCTTTTTGCTCTCAATGTTTCATAAACAAGGTGAGCAAAATAGTTTCATTTACTGAGGTAAAAATTATTCAAATTTTCATTTACATAATACTAAATTGAAAACGAGAATATTTCTTCCTTTTTAAAGTTTTTTCAGACAACATTGCTGCAAATGTGTTCTATTTGTGAGCGCTGAAAATTTTTTAAGTGCAATACACGAGTCATAAAGAAAGAACGCACTATTATCCTTTTTCGAACTTTCATCATACTTAGAAAGTTTCGTTAAGAAATCGAAATATGGTTTCGTTACTTTCAAATAGCGAACTTTCCATCGATAAAAAACATACCCGGGAAGAAAACTATTTCTTTTTGTAAACTTTTCGTTAACAATTTCAGAGGTCTAATTTTTGGAAATTCCACTTTTACTTAACTAAAGAAATTCGCCTGATGTACACATTTTATAAGGTGATTTAAAATTTTGAATCATAACTGTCGCGTCACAAAGAAAGAGAAATACTGTTTTTCGCGCCTTCTTGAACTTTTCACGAATTTTAAAAGTTACGTAAAGGAATTAAAACAAGGTTTCATTACGTTTAAATAATAAGTTTTTTATCGATATATTCAGCGCGACTGGAAAAAAAAACAAAAAAAACAAAAAAACAATGCACTTTGAAGTATGCATTTTAAATAACTAAATTTGAAGCTGTTATATCGATTTTATTTTTCGTTCAAATTTCCCTTTTATTATATGACTGTTTATAATGTGTTTCGACTTTTTCAACTTCTAGCGCTAGGAGCTACTGTTTACGGAAACAAAGTATTTTTTTTTCTTACTTTTTTTAGATTTTTTATTTAATCGAGTATTGTAAACGTTTATTTCTTAAAATTTTGTTATATATTTTGAATTTGAAATTCAACGGGTTAGTATCCGGCGACGTTATGAATTTTTTAGTGATTTTTTAGGCAGTTTTAAATTTCTTATTTTATATATACTTTTGATACCTTTCTTGTGATTTCTGTTATCTCAGATAATCGAACGTTCGATAGATTTATACCCATTATTTTAAAGAGCATTTTTATTATGATATTTATGCGTACAATTATCAGTTTGTAAGTTAAACTCTCCCGTTGTTATTACACATTTCAATTTGCACCTTTTTTTTTCCCACCTCTAAACCATCTTACTGAGATTCCATACATGTCTAATGTATAAAAATGTATTAATGCAAAGAATATTAAAATAAGTTTGAATGAACGCATGATACAAATTAAACAACTAAGTTGTTTTTTACATTAGAACAATAAATACGAATGAAAACACGAAGAAGGAATTATGCAGCTATATCTGAAAAGCCTGTGAATTTCAAAATGTATATTTCAAAAACAGATTATACAGCAAAAATAAAACCGTATTAAAACATTCGGTACTATAGCACGTTGCATTCTACTTCAGATCACAAATGAAGTTTTATTTAAAAAAACTGCGGTAAAACGAAATTACAGCCGAACTTTAATATTGCCACAAATCCGCCATATATATTCGTGATATTAGTAAATTAGTATTAATTTTTTTATTACATGTACACAAACCCACACCTACACACACATGTATGTGTACCTTATGTAGTTTCAGCCACACAACTAGTACACTGAAATTATGTAAAGTAAACGTTGTGTTTATTTCTATTTTTATTATTATTATTATTAATATTTTATTAAAAAATCGCTATAGTATTTATTTAATTATCTGGTATATTTTGGAAAGTCATCTCTAATGTAAATTAAACCAAAAAACGTCTAGCTGCTATATATGGTGTGAAGAAAAAAAATTGAGGGTGAGACAAACTTTGATGCGTAAAAGATGCACCATATGAACAAATGTTTAAATTAACATCAATGTGTTAGTGTGTATGAAATCCATTAAAAATTATATGAGTGTTGTGTGTTATTTCTTTCTTGGATGATATTACAGCTGACTGGTCTAAGATTTTTCCGTTTCTATATAAATATAGTAAATTATTCTATCGACAGATCAAATCGTAGTTGTTAGTAGTCAGTTTTTTTCTCGAATACTGTCCCGGTTGTTAAATTTATGCTGATCAAACATTTCAAATTATATTATAAATAAAATATTATAGGTAAAAATATTAAAATTTAAAAGTGGATTTGTATACTTACTTCTGCTTTTAGGTCTACAACTTTATCTTGTAACTCTTTGACACGATCACTGTCATCTACGTTGTTTCTTAATTCGCCTTCAGCCATCATTTCTTGATTCTATATTAATCAAATCAAAAAGAAAGAGGAAAGAAAAAAATTAGAGAAAGCTCCGTAATTACTTACCGTTTAATTAATTAAATTATTGAGTAAGGATGAAAAGTATAAAGTTCTAAAATCCTATTTTTGAAAATGTTATTCACGAAACCTGTCGCACAAGGTTTGAGTACAATCAGTGTACGTACTTCGGAACCATAAAGATAGTTGTCAATGAATTAAATTTAGTAGACTTAGGTAACTTTATTCACAAAGTATAATCGTCTCGGTAATGAAAAATCCTTGATTACAATGAATTTGATAATAGCAAACAAAAAATGCACTTCTTATTTCTGTTAACTTTATTTAATTAGACAACTGAAAATTATTTCTATTTTTAAAAAACTAGTATACGTCAAATTTGGCTACAACTACTGAAATTAGCATTTACAAAAGATATCGCTCATTACAGTTATATATTGCTACCTATACATTATTAAAGACAACGTGGTATTCGAAAAATTACCCCCCCCCCCCCACTCTTAATTATAACAAGGAAACAAATATTTTTTACTTATGGTTATACATTAAGGTTAAAATTTGTACTGATTGAACATTATACTAACATCGATAACGAGATGAAAATATTAACTTTATAAAGATTAGACATGTTCCTTGCGTTCATTTTCCACTAACCGCTTTCTTATAAGTATATATTTCCTCAACCCTTTTTGTCTTTATCGCATTTGTTTTCGTATCGATTCAAATTTCATTGTTCGTGGAAAAGTCGTCATCAATACACTAGGCGGCATGGCTGACCTCATTATAAACCATCTTTCCGACTTTCGCCCCTTCTCCACTTACACCATTATCATATAAAACAATTTTTTGCTTTTTTTTTTTTTTTTTTTTTTTTTGGGTTTGTCTACAAGGACATTGGCCCAAGAACAAAGGAAAAATGATTCAAGAGACTCAGATCTTTACACGATGAGAGATAGCCGACAAAAGGAATCAAGAGCCTGGACAACAGAAGGAGAAAGAAGGGAGAGAATGAACGAAGCACTGTATGGAGTGGGAATACCAATTTGTAAAAGGGCGGTGTAGAAAGCAGCTTGATCGGTTACAAGAGATGAATACTCGAACATTATGTGATCGGGATCACACACAAATTACATATTGGAGGGGGGTAATGGACAAAAAGGAGACGGCACAAGAGAGTAATGGAAAAGTGAGGAAGGAAGCAAGCTGTGCCCAAAGCGCTGGCAGCAAATCGCAGAGATGTTGGAGCGACGCATGAAAGGAAAGTCAAGAAACCAAGGGAAACGAGAAAGGGAAGGCTGAATAGACAAGAAAAAGGTCAAACCATAGATTGGAATGAGCAGCTGCAGACAGAAGGGTAATATTGGAAGAAGAGAAAACAGGAAGAAACCTATCGGAAGAGGAAGATAACCGAACGAATGAGTCAACTACTCATTACCCTCAATTCCGGCATGACCTAGTATCCAAAAGAAGTCCGTTTGGATTAAGTGTGAAAGGAAAATATCACGAATGAAGGAGCGAATAAGAAGAATAATGTAATCGGTTGAGTGAGGAGGGAGAGGAGATGCGATAGTCTGCAGCACATAAAACAGGTTTGTTAGTACTATCTCGGAATATATTTTCAGTTATTTCTTAGAATACCAATTCGTCTAACAATCATCCTGCTCCTTTTGCAAGTATAACCAAATAAAAGATATACTCATTTAAAACTTTGTTTACCCTACAAACTACAAAGAAACAGGCATTATCGTCAATCACATTTTGCTGCGGTTGACACATTAATTACATCCAATACAAACAAAAAACAAAAAAAAAAAACATGAGATTATTAATTAAAAAATAAAAAATCTACCTTTAACTCAAGCCGAGATATTTTTTGAGTAAGTTCGGCGTATAGTTGAGTATGTTCTGCATCGCGTATTTTAGCCATCATTAATTCGTCTTTCATCTAGATTTAGAACATATACGAAATAATGTTTAACAGAAGTAGCAACAATAAAAACAACGATAATAATAATTTAAAATAAGACAATGGATGGAATTTGAATTTAAAGCCAAAAACAAAAAAATTTACAATATTTTCTAAAATACTAACTTGACTAAAAATGAAACTTCTTAATATTACATAATAACACTAAAGTCTGAAAATGATGAAGTTCGAAATCAAAAACAGAAAAAGTTACGATATTTTAATTTGTTATTTTACCTATAACAAAATATGTTAATATTACACATCGGGCGATACGTAAACTTCTCATATATTAAATGATAAGAAAGCCCAGGGAAAAACCCAAACAAAAAAAAAAAAAGATAAAAGCACAAAGATTTTTTATCTTATTGTAATTTGTTTCAGGATTTTTTTAAATGATCATTTTAGATTTAATAACATTATTCTTGTTACAACTTTTTTTAGTTGTTCTTCGTCAGTTGATTTTCGTTTTTTTATTGTTTTAATTAAATGGTTTGAAAGATAAAAAATAACGTCTTTATAAACGAAAGTAAAAAATTATAGAGCGCCCGTGAAAAATCATGTTTATGGTGTTATAGCATGGGAGGTAGCGTTGCATTCTTTTTAGGAATTTTATACTGAATAAATTTAATTTTTATCCGTTGAGTAATGTACAATAATCAGCAAAATGGGCGTTAGTCGCCGCACCCGCGGGGCAGCAGTTGAAAGTTGTTAAAAAAAATTATGCTTAAGCATTTTTATACCGTGCCAAAATTCATGAGATGGGTTTTCAGATCATTTTTAACTAAAAAATAATAATCAGCTGTATTGAAGAGAGGGCATTATACGTCAGTCACCTACGTGAACCATATTAAACATTTCATAAGGTATAAAGTCATTTTATACCTTATGAAATCTATGCAGCTGAATTTTTCCATATATTTTTCAAAAAATAGTAAAGAAAATCGTCAGTGGTATTTTTAACGGGGCTAACACCGTTAGTCCGCGTCATAAACATTCTGTTGCTCAGTGCATCTAAGCGTTGCATAATCACTTTAGCAAATGAACTGATGAGCTTTACACCCACAAACGTTCGGCTAACGGTGATTTTTATTTTTGTTAACAATAAAAATACTCCACATTTTTTATTTCAATTGGTATTACGAGTATATTGATTTAATATAAATAATGCCATTTTATGCTGTGAATAACGAGTTTTTAATTGATTTTTTATGCTTATTAAGTTCATCACGGTTTTAAATTATACATAGAATGATTAATTCATAAAAAAAAAAAACAAAACAGGATATTGATTTCTTTAATTCTAGATATTTTAATTTTTTACTTTGTTAACAAACTTTAACATTACACTAGAAAGAAAAAGAATTTACGGTAGATACCGTCTTACAGTTGATTATTATTTTTTAGTTAAAAATGACCCGAAAAACCATCTTATGAATTTTGGCACGGTATGAAAATACTTAAGCATAATTTTTTTTAACAACTTTCATCTGCTGCCATCTTTAGATGCCCCACGGGTGCGGCGACTGGCGTCCATTTTGCTGATTATTGAACATTACTCAAATGATAAAAATTAAATTTATTTCGTATAGAATTCCTAAGAAAAATGCAACGCTACCTTCTGTACTATTACTGCGTCGACAAAGTACCTCCGTGTCGAACTAGGCTTATCATTTTCAATGCACATCCAACTATCGAATAAGATCAATTTTAGAAGTTTACTAATAAATTGTAATTTTATAGCACTGCCTCTCAGACTATTATTAGTACATGCAAATAAGTTAAGAAAACACCGAACGACACTGCCTTGTATATACATTGTATACGGATTTTACAAGAATACTAAAAAATGAACTCTTCTTAAATGTGAGGAACACGAAATGCAATTTTTTCGACTGTTCAGTGAAATATGTGGTTTCAAATTAAATTATGGGATTGGTATAGTTTTTTTTTTTTTTTTTTTTTTGTTAAATCGTTGTTTAATACTTTTTAGTAAGTCCATGCACATGTAATTACAAAACTTACGCAACCTTTATTCGATGTTTGATTAAGTTTTTGTATATCGTAAAAATTCCGTTTTGTATTATTTAATTGAATCCCTTAAGAATTAATTTTTTTGTATTGTTCTTAGTTTATTAAAAAATATGGAACCAAACAATAAACAATTATTCAGAAGAATTGAATCAGTTTACTGAACGATTCTTCCAATGAATGATTATCTCTATTGCTACTGTTCATATTTTTCGTTACTAGTGAAATCGTTTTCACATTTAAATAAATACAAGGTTAAAATTCTATTATGATACTTCTTCGTTCATTTGCACACAAATTATAATTTAGTATAATTTACTGTGTGTAATGGTGCTACTAAAATATTTTACTTTAGACTCCAGATCCGTGTATTTATGATGATGTTCCCTTAACTTGGCATTCAAGTCCCGTTCTCGATTTTCCGCGCTTTCCAACTGCTCACGTAACATTTTATTATCTTCATCCTGTCGTTTTAGTTGATTGCCACTTACTTGAACTTGCGTTTCTAATTCCATAACCTACATCAATAATCGTTAATGAATAACAAAATAAAAAATAAAGTTCCATTTTACCTTGCAATTTTTTTTTTTTTTTTATGTTCATAACAGTAATTATTAATTTCGGTAAGTAATATGTTAAAATATTATACCAAATATAAAATAGAACAAAATAAATAATCGGGGCTTATATTAAAATAAACCAGAGAAACTATAAAATATTTTATTTCAATGAAATCGTGTAGTAATTATTAAAATTGTTTAAATAAAATTGCATTAAATAAAGGGGAAAAATATTAAATTTTGTCCAGATTTGAGAGTAATTTGCAACATTATTTCACTAAAATTAAATTAAATTAATTGATATTACTAAAATGAACCATGCAAATATTTTGCGCATTATATTGAAATTGGAAATTAAAATTATTAACATATAGATACGAGTTCCGAACATAATATAATTTATAATATATTAACCGGGACCGAGACATAAATTGCTGTTGTAAAATTTTGCACGTTTCATACACTTTAGAATAGTCAAAAATTGCTTCAAGATCGTTCATTTCATATTAAAACTAACAAATGTATGATACATAAAAGTACTTTTTTCTTAGATTGATTCTATAATCATTAATGCTTTAAATGAATTCTTTCGAAATAAGTTGATAAGTAGTAAAACAAGTAGTTATTAATTTTAAAGAATGGAATTAATGTTGTTTTTTTCTAAATGGATACGGTGATTGGAAATTCGTGATAAATAATTAACTGTTATTTCATCCTTTTTCGAGTAAAATTTTTATAAAAACATATAAAAATTTTTTTAAGAATTCTTTTGAAAACTTTTTAATCTTGTATTTCAATTAAATCTGACTTTATTTCATCCAATCCTCGTTGATTGCCGTTCTATTTTTATAAAAAACATTACTTCATTTGTAATAAAATGCTTTTAGTAGCAATAGATAATGCGATCAGTTTGTGGCCTACAGGATTAAAGTATGTCCGCAAAATTACTATTAAGATAACTTATCATCGACAATTTTAAATGAATAAAACTCGTGTTTGCATTCGTTAAAAATACAGGATACAGAAAGGTTTGAAGATACAATATTATCTTCTTTTTTTTCGCGACAATAAAAATTCGTTTGTTAAAAGGTGTACCCATTATATGTACACGTATATATAAAAAAAAGTAAACACCTTTTTATCCAATAAAGACATCAGTGCCAAAATATTACCAAAATAAAGACAATAACATGATACAAGAAACCCGAAGAGCACATCTAGAGCGAATGACTTAAGGAATACTCAGCGAAGAAGGGAGAACATCAAAATTGATACAGTCTAGAAACGGCTCAGCATACTGAATGGAAATGTTCTTTTAAGTTTTACTAGTATTTTTTTCATCTCATTTTTGTTTTATAGTTGTATTGAAAAATAGACTTTTTTAAAAAAATATATGGCAAACGAAACGAGAAAAATGAAATAGATCTATTAAATTAGCATTAAAATGTTTTACATATTGAATTTTAAAAAAAATGTAAAGTATAGTAATTTCAAATTTCAAAAATTTATTGGTCAAATTAATTATTGACGAAACAAAATACCGGAAGATTACTAGATTCACCCACGTCGACTATGTTCATCTCGTCCCCCGAGAATTGACTTCTATTTCGAAGATTATGTAAAGTATGTTTGTAGGGCATAAATACGGATTTTCGTTTGACGGACAGGGCACAGTTGCAATCGGATTGGGGAATGCGCCCACCAGTATAAAGTCAGCGATTTCTATAAGAGTATTACTCCAGTCACACTCAAGGAAGCTTGGTATTTTACAAAGAAAATTAGTGCTCCGATATCTCGGCACATGATCACAACGTTGACTCGGCTTCATTTAAACCGTTGTGCCCTGCCGCGCATTTGCACAGAATTGGCTTGGCAGAAATTAGCACCTGTTCACACTCGGATGATATCGATATGACTTTGGATGCAGATCACCTTTTTTTTCAACTGTTCCTCGTACAGGGCGGAACAATCGCGTTTATTTTCTAAACTTATTTTGTCAGGCCAGCGACCTCCGTATATTTTACGCTCTCTACTTTTTTCGGCGGATACTAATATAAATTATTGTTTATTTAATTTTATTATAAAATGTCGAATTAAGTTATAAGTTCACAATATTATATTTGCTTGACTGCGCATGGACTCATTGGTTCCTTCCGAAGTTTAATATATTAAGTAAAATAAATAACAAATAAATACCTTTACAAAATGATTTACTTTTTTTCCCCAATCAACATAAATAAAAAATTAAAACAACATGAATAGTTAAACAAAAAAGGCTGATTATACGGTAATTGTATTAATAATGATAAATTAACTCAACCTTCAGCCTTAATTCTTTCAATTCAGTTAACACTTCCATTTCACGAAGGCGTGTAGTCATCAGTTCTTCTTCCAGTCGTTGATTTTCTGCATTATTCCGACTTAGTAAGTTTCCGATTTTTTTCGGAGTTGAATCTGGAGCTGGAGGTGGCTCAAAAGAACGATCCTAATTAAAAATTCTATTATATATATATATAAATCTAATATTGTATAGAATACTTATTTGAATGTTATTTTATCGATGAGAAAGAAATAAAAAAATCTGTCAAATATCAGCATGATTATAAATAAAATGTATTAATAAGAAAAAGTGCATTTGTCACATACTACATCATTGATTCTTTAATATACATATACAATAGTACAGATGTGTGTTTTAATCATACCGCCATTCAGACAAATAAATAATCTAGATAGAATCTCAAATCATTAAATATAATTGTTACTTCTCGTCAACACAGATAAAATTCATTATTACTTTACTCTCCTAAAATCTAGTAAGACGTTTTATTATTTATATAGAGGAAATATACATCTACTAGAATTTTGTAATTAGTTTTAATACTTTCAAGTTTTATATATTACATAACAAGCGAGTATTTTTGTATCTTTTTTAAATTCTCTAACTTTCAACGAATTGTCTTGATTTTTCCGAAATTAATGAAATTCCCGTCTTTCCAGAAAAATACCAATTAATTTATACGGTCACATAACGTTATTTCATTTTGCTTCAAAGCTATTAATAAGATAATTGCGAGTAGTAGCGATCAAAATTACCTGTAGATGTCGTTGCCACTGAGCACTTATTTCATTAACGCGTTGTCGCAAATCTTTGAGCGATAAATTTGCTTCAGCCTCTCGTAATTTAACTGCAATTAACTCTTCTTGTAAGTGGGCAACGGAGTTGTCGACGGTAGATTCCCTTAATGTTTTCTTATCCTATATTATCGAATTGCATTTAAGCATAATTGTTACATTTACCATTTTTGCTTTACTAAGTATGTGCACGTAAAAGTGTAAACACGTGCGAAGAAAATTAAAAAATAAAAAACAACAAAAAAAAATCTGTCAATTTACGGATTTCAGAATGATAAATACATACGCAGGTGTAGATTTTATTTTAATTTTTTCTTGTAAAATAAGTTCAAAATACTCTTAAGTAGTATGCTTTAAATATCCAGGGAGCTATAGTAAAACCATATAAAGGAATTCGATACAATAAATAATACCTCTTCCAAATCATGTATCCTAGCCCGAAGATCTCTGATAAGTGCATCATTTTCAGCTTCACGTAATCGAACTTTAACTAATTCTGCTTGCAAACATTCTATGATCTCCTCTTTCTGAGAAATCTGTTCTTTAATGGAATTTTCATCAATGGACGACTGACAAGAATTATTCTGAAAGAAAGCGCTATAGTCGTAGTACCCTTTATAAATACAATAAATATTTATTTAAAACTGATTAAAAAAAGGACAAACAACATATACGGGATGTATAGTATTAATATATTTTGAACAGCTGGCTCAGGAGAAATAGAATTAAAAATATCAATCGAACTAACCGCTTCTGTAATCTTTTAGTTATTCGAATGCTTATATACGATTAGTTATCAGTTAGCGTACTTTTAGAATCGAAAAATAATGTGATAGGAAAATGCTCGGTTTCCGTATATCTTAATACATTCGCTGAACAAAATTATCTAATTGCATCGTTCATTACCAATTTAAATTATTTTTAAATTTATCTTTTCGCGTAACCATCAAGAACATGGGCGTAAATATTTAAATTTTGAATATATAAGCCATTTTATTTATTAAGATCGAAACTAAGATCAGTTTCTTGAAGGAAATAAACTAAAATCGAAAATTGCGTTCTATTATCAGTGTTCGTTAATTACATGAAATAATTTTATATACAGTCTGTTACTTTTTATGTTTTTACTTTCCGCTTAGAACAGGATTTTTACAAAATTAAAGAATGCATCTAAACATTAAATTTGAATCGTTCAATAGCTTTTTTTTCATCTTCATTTTTATTGAAAGATACAAGTTTAGCGGTCATTATTTTAAAATAAAATTTATAAACTCGTTGTAATATTAACTTAATATTTAAAAAATTCATATACTTCGCCCACAGAAAATAAAGATCCTATAGATTATCTTTTGAGAATCAGGTTTTAAAAGCTATGTGATAAAATTTATAAATGAAAAAATAATCGCCCAGTTGTTTTGGTAATTACTTCGGCAAGAGTAAAAAAAAAATATATTTGTATCCTTTAAAATATAAAAGTAATGAAATTTTTATAGAAATAAATACCAACAAAAATATAAAGAAAAATCACAGCATCTTGTAAAAAAGTAACACGGTATCTGTAAACAGCACTACATAAATTAAACTTAAATAAATTACCTATAAATATATTTAAAAAAATTTATATCAAACATATCAGTTCCTAAAATAAAGATTAAGTAATTCTTCCTATATAAAAGTATCACATTTTAATGCAGTTTTATAAGAATTACTTGCTTTTATATATTCTTTAAGCAATACACTAACTTATCAATGCTGCGAAATAATAATTACGGTATTATTTTACAATTAATTTAAATGAAATTATTTTCATTTCAAAAAATACTACTGCAATAAAAATGCATTAAACGGATAATCAATACATTTAACAGAAGAATAGAAAAATATTAAAAATGTTGTAACAACATGCCAAATTCAGACCCATGATTTTTATTGACCATAAAAATCCTTAATATTCAAACTTGTTTATAAATTAACAGAATGAATGAAGAAATGAATCAACAGAAAAAGCACATCGAGTAAACGAAACGCATTTGAAATAAAATGATTTATTTTAAATACACAAAATAATGGAAAAAAAAAAAGTGAAATGAAAAGGAACGTTAAATATTTAAAGCGATTTAAACTTATATTACCGGTGTTTTGTTAAGAAAGCATTTTAGCAACAAACTAACTTTATATTTCTTTAAAAAAAAAAAAAAAAAAACAAACAAAAAAAAATAAAGAGTATCATTTTCTTATTTTTTCACGACAAATGAGAAAATTAAACAAAAACCAACTAAATGAGCTCACAAAGAAAATTTAATTTCCTTATTATAAAAATAGATCCGGTTTTTTATTCAACAGGAAAAGGTCTTTAACATAAGTTACGAACTATGGCTTCCGGTTGTGAAAGGTTTTTTATCTGTCAGACGAAACCGAAATCCAGTCTAGAGTTAAAAATTTACTTAAAAGAACCGCAACTTGAGTCGAATACTATAAAATTAATCAGGAGTACAATATACAGATTTAATTAATTAAAGTAATAAACTCACATTTTGTGATGTTAACATTAATGAGAGTACTTTAATTTCTTCTTGAGCATTTTCTAGCATATGAGATGTTTCCAAGTGATTGTGTCGTAAAGCAGCTAATTCTCTTTGCACAACGAAGATCGTTTCTTTCTCTTCAGCACGTGAAACTTGTCCACGCACTAACCTATCTGCTAATTCGCTAGATTCTGCTTCCAGAAGTTCCACTCGCTGTCGCAATAGACGATTTTCTGAGCGAAGTCTCTAGAAATGTAAAATGTAGTGAAAATTAAGTTAGACACCATTGACCAAATAATATTAAAACGCTAATATTGACATTTAAATGCCGAACTTTCACAATACACATTATATTAATGAAGTAAATAAATATTTAACCAGCTAACATAGTACGTATGTTCTAATCTCGGCACCATAATTAAAAACCAATATTTATAGCGCCTGAACCAAAAAAAACTTGTTATTTTTACTTCTTTGTACGAAGTAATGGAAGTATTGTAATCACGAAAAATGATTAATGCTATATTTCAACGGATATTTCGAACATCCCCAATTACCTCCTTATACGGAGAAAAATAAGTACTGTATTTGTGGAGTATTTTGAATCTCACGTTTTAACAAAAATATCCGCTCTAGATCCGTTTTAAGTCGTTTTTTCGTGACGTCTGTGCGTATGTATGTGTTTATCACGTAGAACTCAAAAACGGCTGGTCGTACCGAACTGAAATGTTGTAGGTAAGACCATCTTGATATCTAGTTGTGCACCTCCCTTTTTGGTTAGAATCAGTTGTGCGGAAGGGGTACTTTCGTTATAAAGCTGTAGCAGTACCAGTTTATCAAGCATATACTTTATATATTTTATGATTTACCCTTTAAAATACTTGTTTATTTTTAATGTTTGTGATGTTGGGGATTAGGTAGCGAAGCCCCACCCCCCTACTCGTACAAGGAAATATTGTGCTTGGCCACAACAGATATTTTTCTTTAAATATTTGTTAGTGCGATTTTTTTAGAACTGAAGAAGAAGGAAAAGGTCTCTAAAAATCTATTTTTTTGTCCATACATCTCGTTAAACTGATTCCGATGAAATTCGTTTCACAGAATGTTAACTAAAGAATTTAAAAAAAGTGATATTATTGTACCAAAATTTTAAATGCATCGTTCAAATAAAATAACTCAAATAATTTCCTAAAACAAACTATAACCATGATTTATTAATGCGTCCATAAAACTAATTATCAAATAACTAGAACTTTTGTACTTCCGCAACGTAAATTTTTGATAATCGCGCCTTTTTTCATCAAGACTAACACTTTATCGACATAATTTTTATGTTATCAATTGTCCCGGTTAGTTAAAATTAATTAATTTAATCTTGTAACGGATTTATTTGGGAGTCCCTAAAAATGTAATGATAGGATATTAGAATAATATATTATTTAATAACGAACTAAATTTAAGAGTCACTTATTGTTAATATTGAATTTAGCTTTTTCACTTTAACAATAAGAACACTAGGTCGACATTTTTTTATTAATGCAAAAATCATTTGTAAAATAAATGTTATGACTGATATCTACTAATAAACATTTGACCGTTTCAAGTATGCAGTAATACATAAAAACAACCGAATTAAATTCTAAAATTACGAAGTCATTCCTGCTGATGATTTAAAAAATTACCATTAAATTAATTACGACAATAACTATACGCTGCTACAGTAGTCTGGATGTTTTTTAAATATATTTTTTGTGACATGCAATATTTTACAACTTTTTTACTCAATAGTAATTATGAAGAAATATGATAAAAAAAAAACTGACACTTACTCTCAATTCCACCATTTCTTCTTGTTCTTTAGTTTTCATTATAGTGTACTCTTTCTCCAACTTTTTCATTTTTTTAACATTAAATTTCATATTGTACGCCAACAACATCAATCCATCGGGATCAGCATCTGCGCGTTGTGGCAATTCTTTTTGAAAAAACTATAAATAAAACCTTTAAAATCAGCAGACTGTTTTTATTTTAAGTTATAAAAAAATAATATAAGTAAACAAGTAAAAATAGGTTTTACTGAATAATTATAACGATATAGACATAAAGTAACCATTAAAAACAATCAATTTTATTTAGGTTTTTATTTTTTATCTTTTAGTCGAAAAGAAGTCTTATTGGTGTTGAAATCTTAACTATCAATTTGTGACCTTTAATAAAGTAGTAACCTCAATATATCTCTTCTCGGTAGATTAAGAAACGTTTTTAAGATTACTCAACTATCTCACGGTACACCGGCATAACGAGAAATTAATGTACACTATGTTGAACTTTTCTTCTTCTTCTTTCATTTAGCTGAAATGTGAGAATTACTTAATTAATAAAAAAAAAAAAAAAAAAAAAAAAAAAATACTTCGAAGAACAGCGACATTGTTAACATCACGATTTCATCAACTCCTACTGCAGCCTTTGATTTATAAAAGGTCTATATCGTTTCATAGAAACCGTTCATTTCCATATATATGTTTTTATGGTGTAACCGTCGAGAAGATGGTTATTTTCTTTGTATCATCTACTTTTCCTTCAACCATTATTTCATTTCAAACGAATGATATTCTCGAGCAGCGTGTCTAAATGAGTTTACTTGCAATACATTTTAAATCAGTTCTCAAAGGTACCATTATTATTTTGCATTTTTGTAATTAAAAAATTATTTTTAATCGTTTTTTCTTTATTTTGTAGATACAGTTAATTATTAAAACCTTTATCGTTAATTACTATCCGTTATTAACATTATTAATAAATGATATTGCTAATGTGGCCGACATAAATACATGAATTAAAATAAATAGCGTGTAAATCATTCAATAGACAAAAATTCGATAAACAAAAAGTTAAAAGTAATAAACTAATTAAAAAATGTGCTAGCAGCGATGCCGGCGATGAAGAATGAGATGAGGACAAATAGATAAAAGTTTCGATAGAAATTTACCGCCAATAAGTATGTTACCGCGTAAAGTTAATTTTTAAATATAATGATAAATAGGAAAATTATCAACAATAAATCATCCGTAATGGTTAAGTTACTTTTAACATTCCTTCCATATCTAGTGACAGTAAATCTGATTTGCCAATATGTAACAGTGCTAAAGCAACTTGAAATATAATCGTTATTCCTTCCGAGAGAAAAACGTCTATTATCCTAAAAACAAATGATACATATACTTGAGGAGCTTCAATTAATTTATTAATCACTATTTTTATAAATTGTTAATAAGTACATTACCGGTACATATATATATATATATATATATCTATTATATAAAGCTGCAGGGAAAAAAATCGTACAGACCCTAAAGAGTTAATTTTTTTTACAATTAACGTATTTTCTTCGGCAGATCACAAGGAAACTACAAGATCCTCAAAATATTAAAATTAAAGGCCCCAAATTTCAAAAAATGTAAAAATCAAGTTTTAAGAAAAGCATTTTTAAAAAATTCCATATCCGGATCTATATGAATTATGGTATTAATGTTCTTTTTAACCTGCATACTAAAGTCTCTAAAAAGAATTAAATGTAATATATTCCTCTCACATATATTACACTGCTAGCAGTTTCAGTTTTTTTGATATTTTAATCTAAATCCTACTTTTTTAATTGATGCATTGGTGTACATATTTTTTCAAAAAAAAAAAATTAGTATATGTGAACGCTGCAGATTTTATGAAAATTTACGAAGTAATACAGTTTAAAGTCCGAAAGAACAGGCTGCAAAGCGGTCAGCGAAACCAATCCCCTAGTATATATATATATATATATATACACACATATATACACATACTGATACGGATTTGGTGTTAATCGCCATATTACGACGATATCCGAATTATAAATTAATTTTTGAGATTATTTATTTATTTCGTTTATCTCGAATATTGTCCTTTGTTCTTTTATCCACGGTGGATTCGCGCCAATAGGGCGATTAGATTGAGCTGTATCGAGCAACGAGAAACTGATATAAAATTTTGTGCTGTCGAGGTAATTATTCGAAGCGGTTAATTGTAATGTTCGCTCAGTTCATGTTAAAAGTTTCAATAGCCGCTCCTATACGCAAAGCATTAAAAATTAAATTTACTCCATCCGGTTGATGTTTACTAGTCTGTCACTACTAACATAACCATATTTTCGTATATTCTACTTTTATAATTTTGATTGACTATTTAGCAGAGTATTCATTTTGCATTGAGTGTTTTATTTTCTTTTCTTTTCGTTTTATCGAATCTGGTCTTTTGAATTAATCGCTTTTGTTCACGGAAGACACTGGGTTAGTGAGTGTAAATATTTTTTTGTGTTTACCGTGTATATGTCTGAATTTGTCATTAGAGGGGAAAAAAAAATTAAAAATCAAGAAAGTTTAATGTTCAAAGCGAAAAAGAAAGCAGATTCGTTTCAATATCTATGTATATTAGTTCCTTTCAAACGAATATAAGAAAAGAGAGTTAAAATTTAATGTAATATTTACACATGGGGATTTTTTAATGTAATTTCACAAATCAATATTTGAACGGTACGATTTCAAGCGGAGCGGAAGGAAACACAGCAGCTGTGACTTTTAAAATGCCGTTGGCATTTCTTATTTATCCATCAGGAATTCCTGTTTTGTAGCATTTTCTGTTTAAGATCACCGCCGCCCACTCAAATTTTATGTATCTCATTTGATATATCTTAAAGTCGACATTCTGGGTTACCATCTGCATAGATTTATGTGAGAACTCGGAAAAAAATATCTTCTTCGGTAGTCGTAGTAAACATGCATTCACATAACGCATAATTTATTGTAAGTTAGTTTTGTCAATAAAAATTAAAAACGTACCAGAATTTTATGTCTTGCGTTCGCTTATTTTTTTAGAACTTTTTACCGACTTCCAAAAGAAAAAAAAGTTATGTCGCGTATGTTTTTTTCTTTTAATGTTTCTCCACGTATGTAGCCATGTAGACCGATTTTAATGATTCTTTATTCATACGAAAGTATATCATTCAATGGAGGTACTGTGTGAGTACCGATCAAAATTGGTGAACATAGCCTGAGCAGCCATCATTTACAAGCTTGTTACTTTTTAAAAAGTTTATTTATAGTAAGGTAAACAATTTAAGTATTAAGTTAAACATTTTGAAATAAAATGTTTAAACAAAAAGAAATACCGACTTCAGATTTACCGTAAACATTCAATAACAATGCGCTAAAAAGTAAAAAATCATTATTCGATAAAAAGTAACGTATTTCAGAGTGATATACGTTAAGAGATGATATTATGATAATTGCTTATATAACATTAAGATTTTAAAGTCGGCACAAAATTCAAATTACAATAATAATTAAAAACTGCATTAAATATTCATTAAATTGTTGCTAAATATTGCAATTTTAATTTATTGCCTACTCCAAAAAGTATTAATGTTGTATAAGAATTACGATAATATCACCTTAAGCTATATCACACTCTGAAATATATTTCTTGTTAAATAATTATTTTTTACTGTTTAGTACACTTTTATTAAATTTTTATGGTAAACCTGGGAGTCGGTATTTTTATTTTTAAAAACATTTTATATCGTTATAAAAAGAAAAAAGCAACAATCATTAAGGATTTCAATATTAATCATTTTAAACTATTTCCATCTGCTGTGTTTAGTGCATTGATAGTTTATAGCAGATCAAAATAATGTTAAAAAACTGTATTAGTGAAATTTTAAGTTTCCTTCAGTATTTCAATCTTAGATGACAGCACCTTGATAAATTTTTTTTTGACAAGTTACCATGAGTTGCGACCCTTTCGAAGATCGCTGAAAATTAACTGTAGAGCGTAATCGCTTTCAAATGCCAACATAAAAATATAAATCATAAACGGCAATCAAACATAGATTTCACATTAATTTTGTTTAATTTACATCTAGTGTAACTTTTTAAACACATTATTTTTAAACATTTTATAACATTGTACTTTATTTAGTTTTAATTCCGTAAACATATCAAAGTCCAATATTGAATGATGAACATTAGCTTTAAGCAGCAAAACAGAATGTATGAAAATATTTCATCAATCAAATAAATAGTAATTTTCATTATAAGTACTTTCATATAAATTTTAGATCCTAATTGATCGGAAAGAATTATATGCTATGAGTAGCACGGGTATGTAACTGTATATTTATTTATGCGTTCGCATAAATTCCCTAAATGTTCGGTATTGCGAATTAAATACACCAAAAATATATTGTTTACATTTTTAGCAAATTGTAAAAATTAGAAATAGTGTCGATTTTACAAGGAATTTTTTATTATATATTATTATTACTATTTTTGGAATATACTTCTCATTTCAATTTAACACTGACCATTAATTAATATAACGAAATAAAAAAATCAAAACAAACCTGCATGCAGTCGGTAAAGAAAGAGCTGTGGTAAATAGCGTTAGGAACCAGCTGCTTGCATACATGCTCGTATGAAAACTTTGCGACTGAAAATGCACATATAGATCTGGTAATAACTCCTGCAAGCAAAAATAATCAATTAGAAAATAGACTTTCTTCTCTAATAACAGTAAAACGATATTTAAAGAATCCAAGAAGTTATAATTTTGGAGCGTTTTATAGTTTATCATATAATTGTATTTTAAATTTATTAATATAATAGCTGTATCCATCATTTTTTTTTTTTTTTTTTTTTTTTGTCATAAGTAGTGAAAAATAATGTAAACTAATTTATATATTTATTCCCAATCAAAAATACTCATTTTTTTTTTTTTTTTTTTTTTTTTTAAATTTAAAATCTGTATGTACATAAGTATTTGATTAAAAATAAACATAAATCTGATTTACTAGAAAATATTTTAGCATTCTGATTATTAAAAATGATGAACAAATTTTAAACACAGCTGAAAACTATTATAATAAACGAATATGAAATATAAAATACCTTACACCAATAACCTTTTACATATCATCTATTTTTAAATTTCTTTCTTTTTAAAAATGTACCTACTAGTCATATTCATTTATGCAACACATTTTAACCGGTTTTTAAAAAGAACTTTGAACTGGACTTTTTTTCAATTTTTCAAATAGTTTATACCGAAGAAGAAACTGGAAAATAATGTGAATTTTAAAAAATTCTGCGGGACATTGGTATTTTCTCTCATCTATTAAAATACAACATTATTGTATGTTCTTTTGTATATTCGTGAAAAATGATACTGACTAATTGTTCGCTTCCTTCATGGTCATTTTCTAACCAAGTCTGTAACTGCACGCCCATTCGTTTTCTAACCTTTTCAATAATTTCGTAATAATATTTAATTTTGGTGTTGTTTACTAAATCAACTTTAATTAATAATACATAATCAAAAATAATAATCTATTTATTTTGATAAATTAATTCGTTGCATAGAATAGCATTAAAATAACTAAATATACCAATAGCAGAGTAACTTTATTTTTTAAAAATAGGACCTCGGATCTAAAAGTGTTCAAGGCAGCACAGCGAAATTTTCAATTTTTAAAGTTTTTTTTTTTTTTTTATTTATTTAAAAAAATCGGCAAATCATTTGAAATAAGTAGGTATTTATTAGGCATGTACCCGGTAGAATTTATTTTTACGGGAAAAATTAATTTTGAAAGAATATTATTCTTTTAAACATCTCATAAAGGATATTAGTAAGAAATGTTCAACATTTTAATTACAAAATCAGTTTTATTAATCGATATTAAGTAGACAACTTGAAAAAGTTAAAATTTAATAAATTTTTCTGGGACAAAAACTGGAACCGAACCGAAAAATTGTTTTCAGTCGAACCAGAACGAAAACTTAACGGTTGGAAACCTTGCATTTTATTTTCCTTTGTTATGTTGGTTATTTTCTTAACTACTATGCAGTAATTAATTCTTTTTCTAAATAAATGCCGTTATTTTCAAAAAGTTTTTTTTAACATGGTACATACTCTTGCAGCGACCTGTCAGTCGAAAAACAACAGGAAAAAACGTGATGAAATAGCACAATGTTCTTTGCGCAAGTACTGGACACTAGTACTAATTCTTCCCTAGCGGAGAAAATTGGAACTGTGTGACAGATAAATAACGCACAGATTGCACATTTCATGATGAACAACATTGGATGCTTCGGAGGCATTCTAAAACGCTAAATTCTAAATCAATTTGAATAACAGATTAAGGTGTAGGCGGCTCAGCGTGAGCAAGGGCGTGTACCATATTTTTATATATAAATAAGGGGGCAACACCCCGGTAGGGTCAAGAGGCAGAGCCTCTTGCAAAGTGCACAGCCCCGAGTTTTTTCAGTTTGTTTCAGGCCTTTTTAGATTTTCATATGCCCTTCGGCTAATGATGCAATAGCCACGAAAGAACCCTTAAATTCATTTATACATATATACATATTTTTGTTATAAAAATTATTATTGTTTTAATTTCATATTATTTAATAAACAATTATGCAATTTAATACTAAATACAAGTATATGATTAAATTCACAAAAGCACGTATAGAATAAGGAATAACATACCACCTAATGAAATCGGCGAAAATCTGCTAAAAGAAGATTGATTTCAATTCTTATATATGCTACCAGTAAAAAGTGATTAGCGGAGCATTTCTTTAAAAAAATATTTCATTGTTTACCTGTACAAGGTTTTCAAGTTGAAACATACAAAGACCTAGCTCAGCCATCGTTGGTTTGAACATATCTCGCATTTTATAATCTTGCATGATTTTTACAAATACTGCAAATGTTTCTTCTTCCGGCATCTGTAAAATTATAAGCATACATTATACAGTCAATTCTAAATTAGCAAAATGCACTGTCTTCTCTGTGCTAATGGGCAGAGATTATTAAATAAATCGTTTCGAAGTAAAACTGTATACATCAGATCTAGTTCAATGCAAGTTTCTAAATAAGGTGTATAATCTCTATCATGACATTTATTGATTGCTTTAACATTTCAAAATATTTTGTAAAAAAAATGTTAAATTTCAGTTTTTCAAATTTTATTTAATACTGTAATAACGGTAAACGAATTGATAATAATAAATTTACAATTACGTAACTTAACCATTTGTACAAATTCATATTCTCTTACGAATGTATTAATTACACATATTCCCATTCTTTAATTCGTACTAAAGTAATCTACAGAACCTCCACAAGGCAAAAATAATTCACAAAATAAGCGACAAATTCCCCCGATGGAAACTTTAACACTACTTTATATTTCCTATAGGTCGGGATGTATTTTCACGGCAAGAAATTACAATTTCGCCGGATCAAAGTTTTCGCGGAATTCCATGTGTCTTGCAAAAAATTTACAGCATTTAATTTTCTTTGTATTTTTCAACAGTAAAAAAATTAAATGTTTTACCCTTTAAAAACGAAAATCACAAGTGACAAAGAACCCAATAATGACAAAAAGAAAAAACAACAAAAAACAACAACAAAAAACACAGACCAGTTAAAAAATATGAAATTACTAAAAAAACAGTTTTTTAAAGAAATGTAACATTCTCGACATATTATCTGTTGCAACACCTCATCTCTGTAATTAATCAAATAATCAGCCAGCAAAGACACTATTTCCACCGGGATAGAGATATTAATGCGGTGTGCACTTTAAACAAGTATATAAAAAATTCGGGTAATGAAATTCACGTAAGACAATTGGAAACAATTACAAATAGTGGTCCAATATGGAAGATTACCGCGAATACAGATGAAACGGAACACAGGGCTACTTCCGAACTGAGTCGCGACAAAATTAATGTAAACGTAGTAACGCGTCTAAAACTACAATGACTTACAAAAATATGCTCCAATATATTAAAAACAAAGTATTTTACGAAAAACTATCCAATTGAATTCATTCGAATTTTTAGAAGTTGTAAACGCCGTTTAAAAAGTAAAAAAAAAAAACGCCTTTTTTGCATTTTTGGCCATATTTAGCTCCTATGAGCTAATTTTTTTTTTTTTTTTTTTGCCTCAGATTTACAAAAAAATTACATAATGAGTACTCCCCAGCATTTTGGATACAAAGAATATAGAACGAAACATGTAAATCTCATTTTTCTGCTGGTTGTTTGGTTGGTTTTTCGGTTTTATGTCTCACAATATACTAAAATAATTTATATTTGTCTGTCTTCATTAAAAGGAAAAGAGAATCAGCTCACAATTGCAGAAGCAAACCACTTTCTTCGAGTAATAATGGTCCCCGTTGGATGGTTGAAGTTATCTACGATGTAGTAGGCCAAAATTGGAAATTGTTTGAGGATGCTAGATTGTACAGTAAAATCGCTTATTTGTTCCACAATGAATTTGGTTCACGATCTGTTTACCGTGTAAGCACCAATGAAGTTTTATCTTAACTAACGGATCACGATAATACAGAAAATGTTGTATATTTGGAGGTGGTGACACGGAAGTAGAATTTCCGGGAAGTTTCTTTTGAAAAACTGACATATGCGAACATCGTGGATTTTCCATAGTTGACGGAAAAAAATTTGGAATTATTTTTTACTGACACTTATCGATTACAGTTAGTAATTTCATATTTAGCTGAAATGACGGGCGATTCTGAAGAAATCAATTTTCGGTGTCTGAAGGAATCACCAGAAATTATCAAAATTCAAGTACGATCTCGTCACATGAGTAGTCAGACATGTAACTGCTACATACAGTATATATCGAATAGTACTGAACATAGTGGTCCTCTATTACTGTGAGTGTGCCAATGGTATGCGAACCATTGGCTGTTATGTACATGTCGCTGCGGTAATATATTACTTATCACATGCGTGAAATCTATCAAAGTTAATAAAACCTGCTGAACATGTTACAAAACTTTTCATACACCAGTTATACAAGAAGACGGCGATGAAGACGATTAGTTGTAACTGTACATTAAGATTATTAGCTACTATATTAATTATTTGTATATTCTTTATGTTTAAAATATATAACAATACTGGCGGTGCCTTTCCAGGTTAAAAAAAAAAAAAAAAAAAAATTCTATTGCTTATTTTTAATTTACTTTATTTTTTACATTATTGTAAGAATAAATCGATCTGAAAACAAGACGGAAATTAGTTTTTAAATTTTCCTTTTTATATTATTTATATTTAAAATATTGTAAAGAACTGTTAACTCGTTTAAGCTAAAAATAAAAAAATAAAAAATCGTAACATGTGAACAAAGTATTCGAAATAATTTATTCTTCGATTTAACCGTTGCTCTCATTTATTATTTTGTCGCATCAGTATTTTGTAAGATATTAAAATAAAAAATCTATCCAAAAAATTAGTAGAAAAGTAAATAAAAACTTTTTCATTACATACTCCTTGTGTCCAGAATACTGGAAAACACTTATAACGGGTTTTGCATAAACTTGAGACTGAAAAAACTTTTTCCAACTGCTTATTGAAGATAAATACGAAAAAAAATGCCAAAAAAAACCCCCAAAAAAAAACGGGTTCTTTAGTTTATAAGGGGTGTTCACAACTTTTAAAAATCTAGATAAATTCAATTGTTCCTAATACATTGGAGGATACTTATAAGTCATTTTGGTTGAAAATCAAGGCGAATACGAATCATTTAGTATTTAGTGAGCCACAAAAATGGAAAACTAACAGAAAAATGAGATTTAAATGTTTTGTTCCACATATTATGTCTAAAATACTGGAAAGTATTTATTATAAAACCGAAGAAAGTGGTTTGCTTTTGCAATCGTGAGCTGATTCTCTTTTCCCTTTAATGAAGGCAGACGAATATGAATAATTTTAGTATATTATGAGACGTAAAACCAAAAAACCAACCAAACAACAAACAGAAAAATGAGATTTACATGTTTCGTTCTATATTCTTCGTGTCCAAAATGCAGGAGAGCACTTATGTCATTTTGTATAAATCTGAGGCCAAAATAATTTTTTTTTTTATCAGTTTATGTCAGCTAAATATCGCCGAAAATGCAAAAATAGTCGGTTTTTATTATTTTTAAGGTGCGTCCACCGCTTTAAAAAATCTGAAAAAATTCATGGCGGTAGTTTGGCATAAAATACGTGATATATAATTTTTCCAGCGCGGTGTTGATTTTAGATTTTAATTGTAGGGGTTTGAAATATCTTCAATTTGAACCCAACATGAATAATGTCGGCCAACTGGTTCTCAAGATATCGTCAAAAAACTCGATTTTAAATTTTGCCCCTAGGGGGCACTCCTTGGAGGTTAGCGGGCTGAAACTTTAAAGGTGATAGTATTTTCCGATTCTTGACACGATAGTATAGTTTTTATAACGATTGGTTTTTTGGAGGCATTTTTCACTATCTTACCCTGCTATGTGCTTTCTCTTGCTAAAGTTATTGGATAGCATCCTTATTCTTTTGAGTAATATCGAATTAAAGCATAAACTGGAAAATTTTTCATCAACCGTTAGGCAAATTTCAAATTTATAAGCTCTCGAAAAAGTTAATATCGTTATCGCTATGAATTGTAAAATGTTTTTTAATAGTTCATTTTTTTTTTTTTTTTTAACACGCGCAAAGATATGCAATAAGAAATAACAATTACAGATATTTTTAATATTATTTAGCAATGAAAAAATTATCATAAAGTGTAAAGATATAAATGGTGCATCAGGATCGTCTAAAATGAACACAAAATTGTAAATAAAAATAATTGAAATGATTTCCAATGTATTTTACACGTTTTGCTTTTAACATGTATCATTATAGAAATGGTCTGATATCACTTAAAATGGAAAAAACCGTAAAGTACCGAACATTTTGAAAACTTAGTGGGAAAAATTGATGGAAAATAAATTTTACTTAAATTGTAATTAAAAACATAGAAAACAAAACCAAAAAACAACAAAAAACGGCCTAATTTATTTATCAGATTAAAAATGGAAACTTTTCCTCGACAAAATGCAATTCATGCATCTTTTGTCATTTTCGCTATCTTAGCGCATTATCATCATTTAGCCCTAATGTTCATTTTTAATAATTTTTAATGCGAATAATTCCTCTCTACTACACGGATAAAGAATAATGAATAGTAAAATGACCACAAATAAATACGATCCCGTAATTACTTTAGTTTAAATTAATAATCGACGTAATCAAAAAAAAACTTAGTTTTAACGAAGCTCGCTCTTTGCGTTATGTGAAAAGAGAATTTTTCTTAATGTTCATAGCACGTGTACAAATTTCGTTTTTCAATGATAATTTTATTTTTAATCATACGATATCTAGCTTCCGATCATTTAATGTTTCCTTAAAGAACGAGAAATGCCCGATATAAGAAAAAATATTACAATTAGCCGACGCGACAATTACAAAAATTATAAAATGAAGTTAAACATAAACTAACTTACTTGCATCAGTAACAGACCAACGATGAAACCGGACCCTTGGCAGTATCCTACTTCTCTATCGTGCAAAGAATACGCTTTCATTACGTTAAATAAACTTTCTTGACCTAACCCATCCTTTTCCTTGAAAAAATCGTGTTCAGGATATGTTCTTGCGATATCTCTTCTAATCACCTGTTTTCAAAATATCAGAAGCATTTATAGAAATAAATAATTTTAGGCTCGACAGAAATGATATAATGACTATACACACTTACGACTAAATTAAAGGGGAAACAAAAAGAGCACTGGTCGTTAATTATAATTACGCATTCACGTATGTATAAAAGCAAAGGGCTTCAATAAAAAGTCCACCACATTTTGCTGCTGACACGATTCTCCGCGAGAATTATAATAAAGTCGAGAAAAAACTTTTCGATTTCGATAATGTCTATTAGACTTACTCACTTTATTTGTTTATTAAATTAATGTTGAATGAATTGTTGGAATTAAAAAAAAATTATAACTACTAATATGGCAGCGTGGTAGCCTAGTAGTTAAGGTGCTTGGTTGCCAAATTAGATGTGTCATAGGTTATCGAGACTTGTCTCTTCCCGAAACCAAGTCGCTCCCAAGTTTATCCAGCACGAAATAATTGGGTACCAGAAAAATCTGGGAAAGTAAAGGCGGCCGAGAGAAAAGAACTCGTTGGACTTTAGTACATACAATCTCGACGCCCTATGAAGGGTACGAGTCTTACTTACTTACTATGACCACTAAAAGCTGGATTAGAATTCAAATGTATGTTTTGTTTCATTCCTTTCTTTGTTTTGGGTAGACCGTATTATCAATATATTGCCTTCCTGTAATAGAAGTGCGAAAAATGTGTGTCTTTTTTAAATTAAACCTCATTTTATTTAAGTTATTATAAAACATTGTATTTTAGCAATTTTTGAAACAAGTTTTTCCATTATTAGTGACGTTTCTGGCAAATTGAGTAAAGAACAAACACATCCTGCGCTAGAAAAGTTTTTTATAGAACAAAATTAACGTAATAAAACGCGTATTTCGGAAAGGCCTTATAATTCCGACGCCACTTCCCAAATGAATATGTATCATCACGTAAAACAATTTATTTTTGAAAAGAAGTATTACCAAGAATTTATTTTTCTTCTAAATTCGCATGTGAGTAATTTACGTTAATTTTTTACAAATGTAAATATTTATTTACTATATATTTCTTTCTTCAACAAAGTAAAAGTGGAATCTAATTAATTTGAAAAAGTTTTTTAGAAGTGTAATATTAAAATTTACTTTTTAAATTGTGCAAAAATCTGCAACGTAACTGGGGACAATAACCGGAATAAAATTGTGAAAAAAAAGGAATATAAAAAGTTCTTGGTTTCCAAAATTTCCATTAAAAAATAAAAAAGGATTCGAAACAGAATAATCATTTTTCGTTATATTTTTTATAAATAACACGCAAATAGGTAATTAATAAACTGCGTGTTTATACAATTGATAAGGAAATTAAATTGAACGTTTTTCGGGCACGGATTGTTTTCTGAACCTATATATAGTATTTTGTAAGTGTACTTTTATTTACGATTTAAATAAACCATTTTAAATCTTTTTCTTTTTTTTTATTCGATTGGCACGAACTTTTCTTTCTTTTTAAAAACGTTTTTGTTTCTTTATTAACACTGTTACATATAAATAAAACAAACGGTAGTATCAGAAAAAAAATTTTCAAGACGTTTTTTTCAAATAGCATATCGGCGTGCGGCCATTTTCTTGATAGTGTAATTGGTGAGATATTTTTTCATTGTACTCACTTCTTTCAATTTAACGGAAATGTTTAAGACTCCGCAAAAAAATTGCATTTCAATATGTCAACATATAGTTAATCATTTTACCGGTCGATCTAAACCTAAATATGAGTCTTTTCGCCGAAACCGTAACCAAAAGTTGTAGGGATTTAAATACCCCGCGAAACTTTTCCAAAAAAATAAATAGAAAAAAATTCATTTTTATCGGATTAATAACAAAATATCACGAAATTTTTTTTGAAGATCTACCGCTTCCAAGTATTATTTATTATGTTAGGACAGTTTACATCTTGGATTTTTTTTTTTTTTTGTATTTATAAAAAAACAAATTAATGTAGCACAGCATACAGAAATCTTAAAGTTATTCATTTGAACAATAAAACAAATAGTAATATTTGAAGACGTTTTTAATCGCGGAAAACCTATTTAATGGATCGTAATCGCTATATGTTTTGGACTACATCAGTATAATATGCTCCCGAATATCTGTATACAGGTTTGCTTTTGCAATTTGATCCAAATGCAGTTTTTTAATTTATTAGTTAAAAAGGGAACTGTAGTTTCAGAAGTTATTTTAAAAAGACCAATTTACAGGATCTTCGATTTTAAATAATAGGTGAATATTGTACTTTAAAATAAAAAAATATTTAAAAATGCTGCAATTTTTATATAACACATATTATCTTCGAATTGTTATGATAGTATAATTTAAAACTTTGCAGGATTTTCATATTACACTTACATTTGTTAATAACCTTAGCAGGAGGAATATTAACTCAAAAATATCTGAGCACTATGTAACATATATTGTGCCTTCAAAACCTTAACACAAAATTCCCAAATTTCATATAGAAAAAGAAAAATTCAATTTAACGAAAACATGATTACATCAGGAAATATGTAAATATGATTGGCATCAGATCGTCATAGAGGTAAACAAGTCAGAAGAAATCTAATCACACATAAAGACAGACTTCAACAAACTATACCACAGATGTAAACATGAAGAAAAACAAACAAAAAAGTGAACATACAAACCAAAAAGTGCATGGATAAATAGGAAAATCATCAACCTGATTTAAATTAGAGATGCCTACTGCAAAAAATGGAAGAGAAACGTTCGGAAAAAAAAACTATATAAAAATTATAGGAAAAACATAAGACATAAGAAGCACTGAACAAAAACTCTATAAATCACAATTAGAAAATACAGACAATAATATATAAAAAAGGCGGAATATATCAAACAATATTTTCAAAACGAAAAAAAACAAAAAAAAAACAAGTATAAATGAAAGTTGTGGTAACCAAAATAATGCAAGCAAAACTTGCTTAAAATATTTCTCCTCTGACCCTTTTAATATTAATCACCAATACAACAAAAAATCTTCCATCTCCAAATATTAACTTCACAGTTTTTCACACCTAAGACGTCACTAGAATATACAGAAACTATTGTTAATAAACAAAATGTAAACAAAGCACTCTCGGAATAGACAAAATAATAATATACGACTTAAAAATACACGAAGATTTATTAAACTCGGGTCTTAAAATGGAAGTCATTAGGCCTATATACAAAGCAGGAAAACAGAACAATCATAAAAATTATAGACCGATCACATTAATCTCCAGTATTTCAAAAATACTTGAGCTCTATGTAGATCAACACTTACAGACTTATATAAATCTAAAAACATACTGTATGAGAATCAATTTAAATACAGGTCTTCCGGTAAGTAAGCAATTCATAATAGCGTTTCTTGGCGTTTAAAAAGAATTTGATTTAATAAGATACGATATTCCAATCGAAAATTTAAGAAAGATAGGAATCACAAAAGTAAGCAGTTAAGATGATTCAAAAACTACCTAAATGAAAGAACAATGTTAATGAAGTTAGAAGAAATTATTAGTAAAAAATAATTAATAAGCACGATGTATTATGACAAAGAACAGTTCTATACTCTTTTTAATTTACATAAATCTCGTACACAGCTAAATCAGCACTGTTAATTATATGTCTATATATCTATATCTATATCTATCTATCTATCTATCTATCTATATCTATATATATATATATATAGATGCAGATGATATAACGCTTGCAGCTGAATAGATATTAACACATTGAACAAATGGACTCACTATGAAGGCTTAATTTACACTATAGTAAAAAACAATTTATATTAGAACACCTAGTGGTAGGTTTAGAAATTATACACAGCACTACAA
The DNA here is from genome assembly GCA_039619475.1 of Icerya purchasi. Taxonomy (NCBI): domain Eukaryota; kingdom Metazoa; phylum Arthropoda; class Insecta; order Hemiptera; family Monophlebidae; genus Icerya; species Icerya purchasi. Next base: position 539,817,037 of record CM077115.1, read on the forward strand.
ACTTGCAAAGCAATATATAACCAACCATTTGCCAATGCAACTCATTAGAGCTTAAGAATGAGCACAACTACCCAGGGCTGACAATAGATAAGTCATTAACGTTGAAAAACTACCTAACAAAACTTGTTTAAAAAATTCGAAAAATTGTGCTAGCTATAATAAGACTAAAACAAGTAATGTCATTTCATGTATTACGATTAGCTTGTAATGTCAAGAATTCAATATGGTACTAAGGAATGGAGAATTAGAAATCATTAAAATAAGTCATTTACAGAAAAGTGCCTAAAACATTATTCTGTCTCATAATTCAAATGAAAATAATGAAAATAAAACACGGTGGAATTTAACTTTTAACATCCAGTGAAATCACAAGAATCGATTTTTTCAATATACCGCCATTTATAAACAATATTTCTGTTTGTTTTTGCAAGTTGTCTCTTTCATAACGAATAATACAAAAAAGAATAGAAGTCTTAAGATAAATGAAATTAATGAGAGGTAAAATCATCAGCGCTCTAGGGATTTTCCTCGGAAAGGGACGGGGAAGATCAAAAAAGATAATTTGACTCGAGAAAACAATTCACTACTACATTAAAATAGGAAATTATTTTTTTTTAAATTATTTTCGAATCAATTTTTTTTAAAAAATGTTTAGCATAAAATTTATAGTGGAATATTAAAAGTTTTACATTAACAGCGTTTAATTCACGCGGAATTAGTCGTGAATATTTTTATTTCTAGCGAAATTTAACGTTTACGATTTTTTATATTTTATAAAAAAATGATTTTAATAGTAATAAAAAAAAAAAAAGTAAATTTTCCTAATTATTTGCGTTTGCAGATTTTATTACTAAATGAAACTATATTATTTTTCACCAGTTTTCCATTTTGATTACTTTCTTTTTTAAATTCTCAGGAAAAGCAATAGCCACCACTACTTGGGCTCTGTGGAATGCATAAATCACTATTATTTTCTAAAAAAAAAAAAAAATAAAATAAAAAAAAAAAAGTAATTTTTAGACATTCATTTTTAAGATTGTAGCGAGTTTTCATAAGAAATATTTAACGCACCACAAAATTTTCGTCAAAGTTCTACTCGTTTTGTCAGACGATTTAAACGATTATCGCCATATTCGCGTACTTTAAATTTACATTAAATTCAAAATAATACCATTGTCGTTTGTGGCTGTAATTGTTTGATTACTAGTGGTTAAATTTACAGCACAAATTGAATATAACAGTGGACCAAATAGGCTATCTTCCGATATGGTCAATAGTATTTTACGTTCTTCCGAGAACGCATCATCGATTCTAATAACTAAAGTTTTGTTCGACAAATACGATTTAAAAATGCATACAAATTTGCCGAAAAGAATTTCTTAAGCTTGTGAACTTAATAATTAACATACACTGCGCTATTTAAATTCCCAAAATTACTAAATAACTTTAACAGTGGAATCTTAAACAATATTAACCAGTGTTCATAACACAAATTGAAGAAATAAAAATTTTGCTACGATTGTACTACAGAAAAAAAAGCGAATTTTAAATGAGAACTTATATTAACGTAATTAGCTGCAACAAATGTTAAGTGCATATAATTTTTCAAAATGCACAACATGCACCAATAAAACACTGGCGGTGACAAATATACTCGTTTACTTCATAAAGTTTGTAACGTTTTTTTTTATATTAATTTTATATATACACGCAAACAATAAATAAATAAATTAACATACACCGTCGTGTTTTTATATCACGCTACAATTACCTTTTCACAAGCCGATGTGTCCTTAATGTAATCTGCATACTGCTTTTTGACTGGAGAATCATGAGCTGAACATAAAAGTTGCCAAACTATGCCACGAAAATGATGCGGAATTCCCTTCCTGACCAAATTCTAAAAATATATTTAATTTTAAGAAATTTCAATTTTCCATGACGAAATTAACCTATTTTTATAAACGAATATTTGTTCTCTTAAATTTAATGTAATTAAGTTCGTGAAAAATGTGCTAAATAATACATATGCAATATAGATTTTACTGCGTGTAATTTTACAGTGACAATTAATCAGATATATATTGTAATTAATATACGGGGCGTGTCAAAAAAAAGGTAACACTTTTCGCAATAGGGGGTGAGACACTTATATTTTTACCTCAGTTTATTAAAAATTGTGACTACGGAGAATTCTTAAACTGTCCAAATGCATTTGGTATCGAATTATTATGGTCTTAACACATTAACTTCAAGCAGTTTTCGCCATTGTAATTGCATTACTAAACCGTGCGTAGCGAAACAACTGTACAGGGGTTATGTAAAAGATAGAGCGCATGAAAGAAAACCAAGAAATTTAGTTGAACTGAGGGCGCGCATCAAATCAGTTTTTGAATAATTAGAATCGAATGTCACGATGATTCGGAATGTGATTTCTAGTATGCCTGATCGCCTTCAAGATTGCATAAACGAAGAAGGAAGGCAATTTGAACATCTCAAACAACGTGCAAAATATCATTTTTTTTTTTTTATTGTATGAAATTTTTTTAAAAATCTAATTTTAATTCAACAATGACGCTTGCTTTTACTCTGGGCAACCTCGAATAACACATGTAAAAACCCATTTTTTGTTTTATTTTAATATGTAACTACGATTACCTAATATATTTTTGCGGGAAAACTAGTGTTACCTTAATTAGGACACATGTTACCTTATTTTTGACACACTCTATATATATATATATATATATATACTTTGTTAAAGTCCCATAATAAAAATGGATTTGTTTGGTCCGTCAACAAATTACGGCTTATTTAAACTAATAATAAAACGAAACAATTAATAAAAATTTTGAGACAAAAAAAGAACTATGCCAATTGCATGAAAAATTACGGGGTTCAAATCAATCGAACACGGATAAGTATTGTAAAACAAACGGTTTGTTGCTTCCTGTATGTAGCATCGAACAATTAACCTTACTTTTCTTTCTTTCTTTCTTTCTTTCTTTTTTTTTTTTTTTTTATACAACGCAACGGTGAGCACGCAGCGCGCTTCCAGTTAGTTACTGTTTAGTCAATTGTGATTTATGAATTGCAAACATTTAATATAATATAGTTTATATTGTGAACAGAAGTTTAATTAGAATATATACAACGTCATCGCGTAAATATAAAATGAACTTTAAATTGGACACGGCCATTATAACATGTAATTTCTATTACTAAATGCAAGTACTGATATTAAATAACCATCTGCAGTAGCAATCGTTTATTTGGTTTACTACAGAAGAATATATTCAAAATATTTATGCGAGCAGTTAATAATTCAGCCATATTAAAAATATAATTAACAGCGTCAATTTAAGCAAATTTTGACGAAAAGAAATTTTTCTTCACCGTCCTTTCGCTGTATCTGTTAAAGCTCTCATAAAAAATAAGTAATCTCAGCAGCATAGATTTTATTTAAAAATGAAATTATATCGGTACATCGTAAAAAAAAAAAATGAACGAATAAGTAAATAAACAAACTTCATCGAAACAAAGAGGAATATACAAAATATCATTCTTAAATTACTTCAGATCCTAACTACAATAACAGCTGACTGAACCATTTAGTAATAGAAAAGCTTAAAAAAAAAAAAAAAAAAAAAAAAGAACTTTTTGCACAAATACTCGAATCTTGATTAAACTGGCATGTAGAAAGGACACAACTGTTTCAATGTAACGTTTATCAGAAAGAAAAATAATTTTAACATTTCCTCGACGGCTAACATTAAATTTGACTTCTCTTTAGCTTGAAATGTGCAATAATCTTTTCTGAAAAACTGTAAAAATATACATTTCGCACGGAGCGCAAACATCGCTAAAGCGCTAGACTATTAAACTTTAGGTTCCGGGTTCAAGAAGTAATTCCGCACTCGAGTCGCTTCCTCTCCGTCTATAATCGAACGAGGTAGAAAAAAATTAAAAGAAGTAAATATAGGTTTTAAGAAAAAAGGGTGATTTAGTAGTCACGATTCTTAACTTCATACTCTACAACACTTTATTACAGGTGCATTAAATAAATTAACAAGACGAAGAAAATATAAGAAACTGGAGAAAGAAAAGAGCTTTAAAATGAGAAGGTACTGAGATGAACAAAATTCAGAAATTGGCAAATCATGTGTACGGAGAAATAATAGCTTTGAAAGGGAGCGCAGAAAGAGTTCATGCAAAAAAAAGAGGGGAAATGAAAATATTGAACAATTATGACGAAGAAAAAAAAAAAAAACAGAATGGAGAAATTTGGCGGGAAAAAGAAGGACTAAAATTCAGGTGCAGTATGATTGTGGGATATCGAATTTGGAACTAATAGTAGTAAGTAGTGGTGTTAGGTGTAAACGGATGGATTTCCGTCTAACCGACATCTGCGGAATGATGATATCAGTTTTTTATAAATAAAGTGAGGGTCTATTTAAATTTTATATAAATAACTCTATTCAGTTGTATTACATAGATATAATTTTATTGCAATATATGTTGCATCGCAAAAAGTGACTAGTAGGTTATAGAGGATGGTTTCGAAAACATAATCCATTTTCTTAATAACCGCATTCTACCTACCATCTTCTGTACTTTCATCACTTACAAGTGCATCACGGCTAAATTCTTTAAAATTAAATGTTTTATTTTAATTAAATATTGGAAATTAATAAACGCGCACAAATATGCAAGGCCTTACTCGGACTAAAAAATTTTTCTTCTTAATAAAATTATCCCAGTCATTAACAATTTGGCCCCATAATGTCCACAAGTCTTCTTCGTAATCTTCACTCCGTTCATGACTCGAGCTAGTGCCTGTAAATCATTTTAGAAATAAAAGTTATGTAACAGTTACATTTTATTAAGCTGCAGATGGAAAATAATACATACACATAATGCGAGGGAAGGAAATATTTTAAGAGATTTTATATGGTAAAAAATAGTGAAGGAAAAGGAGTCAGAATGACAATGATGATTTAAAGAAATACGCGTACGATACACAATATACATGTACGCGCATATTTATAATCATACTATTTAATAGGAAAATTTTAAAAGACTATCATAAAAAAATGTTACGAAATTCATAAAATCTTAATCTTCAGTTAATCATTATCGTAATTTATGTTTTTGATTAAATCACAATTTCTTCATTATTATGGAAATTAAATTTTTAGAATGGAAATTCAAAACGTTTACCGGTTATGCTAAAACTCTTTAAAGCTTAAATTGCAGGAAGAGAGTAATTAATAAAAATAGAATATACCGACTAGTTATAAATATTATGTTTTTACAAATTTCTTTTTCATTATTATCCTCTCACATTATCATATAGTGTTACATCGAGTGAGTTTGAAAAAAAGACTGACATTGAAAAGAGGAACAATATTTATCCTATCGAAAATTAAAGAAAATTATGCAATCGGAAACGAGTTCAATCAAATTCAGGCCCATCTAAAATTGTCGCGATACTACAAATTCGGTTATAATTTTTGATTTTTATGAATCATAATGAAACTGTCTCACAAAAATTAATTACTTGACGCGAGGAGAGAAATAATATATATTTCTCATTCCTTTCCTTCCTTCTTCGTTCCGTTTTATTACTCCTTTGGCCATCCGGTTTGCCTACCTTCATTACCGCAAACATGATATTGCATTTTTAAGATTCCGTACACATATTATAATGTACGGAATAATCCTAATAAGGTGGTTCAGAAACGACAAAAATATCAAATAAAAATCAAACTCACGAACGGATTGACTTATGAGCTTCGAAATTGGATGATAAATTCTAACTGAAATTCTCTTTAAAACCATATCTATAACTTCAAGCTAACCGATTACCCTGGACGACAAAAAACTCTCAAGCAAAATCGTCAAGAATATATAATATGGAATATAAAACAACCTTAAAAAGCGCTTAAGAATTCATAACTCATCACCAGATGATAATCCTTTAAAAATTAAATTCAAAATATAAAACAAAACTCAGAAGCTCCGTTATACAATTTAAAAAAAAAAAAAAAAAAATGCGGTTAAAAAATAATATAGACCTCTCCTTTGGGTCTAAAAACAACTAAATAAAGAATGTTTACGTAAGCAATAGCCCCCAAGTAAAAAAATTGAGAAAACCAAAACGTATCTTAAATATATGCATAAAGGATCGCATTATAGGAAAACTATAGCCGGGCTTACAACTTTTTATAGTTAGACCCTCGAGGAGCCGAAAGTTCGAAATTTTCAGATTTGTTTTTTTCTTCTTCTTCCGGTCACGTGGTATATATTGATAGAAAGATCGCTATTTGTCGGGAACAACCCAATATTTAATTTCCTCAACGAAACTTTTAAAGTTGACGCAAAGTTCAAAAAATCTCGAAAAATTACGCGTCCGGTTTGCGACGCGAGTATTAAGGTTAAAAATGTGCGCATCCTCGTATATTTCTCTCGTTTGGAACATGCGGGTTCCTGACTATAAAATTGGGCCCTCAAGGCGCCGAAAGTTTGAAAATTTTGAACCCCCCCCCCAAGGCGTATATCGATGGAAAGATCGCTATTTGTCGGCGAAAAATGACTTATCTCTCCTTACTTTATGGCGCGAAAAATGAAATTTCTTTGTTTTGAATTTAGTATTACGTAAACGTAAATTATAGTCTTACATACGGAATCCTCGGCGCATGAAACATCATGCCTGACTGATCGAATAGGCGCATAAAATAACTGCTCTTCGATACTTCTTATAAAATTTCACCCTTGACAACGCTTGTGGAAAACTAATGGTACAAATTCCCCCCCCCCCGAATTGTAATCGCATCAATTTATTATTCTATTAACTTCCTCAAACTGAACTATAACATAAAATTATTCATCCAATTTCGCGACAAATAAGATAAATTCTAATCCAACGTACAAAATTTACAAATTAAAATTGAAATAGTAACAAGAAATGAACTTGATTATCATCTATTACAGAGAGATAATAAATAAACGACCGGGCGGCCTACATAAAAGGTCGATCAGCAACAATTGATAAAATGCCAAATTCCGAGTATAATTTTAAATGGATTTCGAAGAACATCGGAATTATATAGTGCGAGCATTATTGATTGTTAATGTATTATCACATTTAAATTGAAGAAAAATTATTCAGAAGCATAAAATACACACACAAGTGTAAACATTACACAGAAAAATTAATTAAATTGCAACGATATTATTATGTCGGAATAAATAAGGCGGTATCGTATTCAAATAGAATGAAATAATTAATTTCACAAGTCCAAAAGCTAATTAAGGTTTTTAAGTAAAGATGAAATTTTATCAAAACTTTTACTGCACGTTACGTGTATTGATTAATGTTGATGTAAGAACTATATATATATAATGCACATGACGCGCTTTCGTACGCAGCGAACATTAAAAAATTCTTTTTTATTATTTTTAACTCCCACTAATAATAAAAAAAAACGGCCTGTTCACGATTCATTACGAATTATTGTCGTGCGTTGCCTTTCTATCACACACTGTATTGGTCGCATTCGGTACTTCGCTGTTCGTAATCGTACTACGAACATTAAATATATACAATTTTTTTATATATTGCTAAGTAAAACTCGAATAGGGACAATACTATTCTAAAAATAGCGATTGGCAAAAACGTAATAACGCCCATAAATACCATCGACACTATTTACAATAAAAAGTTTATTTGTAACGGGAAATTCTTCAAATTTTATAAGAATATTGTTACATTTCGAAAAAAATCCATATATACAAAAAATGCAATAATACTAATATAAAATACTTAAAAATTCCAACAAAAAGATGATAAGAAAATAGTGCATTAATTTATTAAGCAAGAGGAAACAGCAAATTTTCAATTAATAAACTCGCTGGAAGATTAAAATTTAGGAATAGAACAGTTTTGTAAAATCAAAGAAACACACACACATACACACATATATATATGAAAATACAAATTCCTAAAAATTATAAACAGAAATAAATGGAATTTTATTAACGCTACCGAACATCAAATTATATAGTTTGCAAAATGTAGTGCTGAATTATTTAAAAACGTAAAAAATGAATAGTAAGTAATAAATACAATTAAGAGAATTACAAAAATATGAGACACATGAAATAAACAATTTAATAATTCAAAACTTCGTATGCCGGTAACACTAATTTATAACTTAGTGAAGAATCAAAAATAAAATTGCAAAAAGAGTAATAAATAGTAATTCTACTTCTTAGTTAATACGCGCTTTAAAACGATATAATTTTATGGAGTTTTAGTTCCGAAACACGTCGTGATAAATTAATAAATCATATTATGTTTTTTTTCTCTGCGTGTTATTATTAGTTTATGATTAATTTAACTTTCAACATTATTGCGAAATGACACGACGGATAGAAAAGATTCCAATGGTATTTTTAAAAACTCTTAACTACAATTAAAATAAACTTCAACTCTATCTACAATTACCACACTAATAACATAAATGAAAAAGTTTTTGTTACGCTCAGTTTTACATATAACGAAAATAATATAAAAATCAATTGATAGCATCGTCGCGCAGAACTTGCGTTTGAATACTTTAGGATCATAACTTGGAACGCATTTCGTTAACTGATGAAGAATTGAATAATTCTTCTTCTTCTTTTTAGCAGCATTCACTTTTACCATAACTTTCTACTTGATGCGTTATCGAAACTCCTGAATTACTTATAAGAGTTAGCTTAGCTTAATTGTAAAAATAAAATGCAATTTTTTCGTTAAAAGCAAAGCTATTTATTGACCCTTTTTCGAAAAATTCCTACATCCTCCAGGCATGGCATACATAAATCAATGCTGTATTCTCTACATTTCTGTTTTAGCATTGTAATTGTTAATAGGTGTTCGTTTGTACTGAATCCTGACCTGAAGCCATATATATATATATATATATATATATGAATATATTAATTACAACGTAATTCTTAGGCTACCTCTCCCCTCACCATTAGAAAAAATGTCTCAATTTTATGTAACGAAAAATGTCCCAATTTGATGTAACGTTTGTTATATTTTATAGGATTTTTGTGATTATTATTTAAAAAATGTCTTAATTTTATATAATGAAAGTTAAATGTTAGGATATGATTTTTGTGATTATGTTATTTTTTTTGTGTTAATGCTAGTAAGAATTACGTTGTAAATTTTGATCATTTTATACAAAGTACAGAAGAGAAAGAGATAGAAATGAAAGCAAGAGGGGTCAAGGGGCAGGACCCCTTGCGAGGCCAAAATGGCCGAGTTATATACATATGTATTATATATATATATATATATATATATATATATATATATATATACACGCAATGAAGATCGGTTATAACCATGTCGATTATAACGACATACCGGTTATAGAGACGAGAATATTATTGCTGGAACTGATAGAATTCCATGAAAGTATAGGTTAGCCTTCAACGATTACAACTCGGTTACTACGACGACAATGATTATAATGAAAAATCAATTATTACGACCAAAATTGTTGGTACGCAGATAAATAATTATCGTTTATATGACCCGTCGTCAACGCAAAATTTAACTTTAAAGGTGTTTTGCGGATAAGTGTAACACAAAAAAAAAACACGAAAAAAATAAAATTCGTACAAATTCTTTATTCTGCTTATGTTGTTTATCAGCATGTTAAATGCTTATTATCGTATTATAAACTCGACGATACCGGATGACAATCTCTACTGTAGGTCATTATAAAAAATATTGGAAAAAAGTTAGACTACTCATCTCGTTATGAAAAAATATCGAAAATTACAAATTTCTTCAAAAATAAGGAAAAGTTAAATTTTCGACGCAAATTACTTTTTTTTCCCTTTCCGAATTTGTTTTACACTGATTTAGGTTTTATTTTTTGTGATAAATAGGGTGTACACGGTGACGGCATTTATACTGTTGACCAGAAAAATTTAATCGAAGGTTTTACGCAGCTCGACAGGTGGAAATCAGTTTGTAATTACTGAAGAGTGACGTCATAAAGGCACATTATTGGACATGAAAGTAAGCTTAACGCATTCACTGTCAAGTATCCAGATGCGTCTTGGACCCAGAAGAATAATACCCGTCGATGCCTCTAAAGTGTACAACGCTATAATGGATTTCAATCCTCTTCTTTTGCGGTCAAAAGTTAGAAGATTAAATCTTCTATTCTTGACTTCCCGATAGTGTTTAAGGACGCTGTAGTTTATTCTTTAATATCTTCACATCCAGTATATTAGCGTATATCGGTGTTACACTGACAGTTCCTCATCGTGTTGTAACACATACTGCCTTAATTTTGTTCAATGCCTTGGTCCACAGTAAATTTTCACTGAAAGTCAGTTCCTCGTTAACCCTATATTTAGATTTGAACAGTAACTTCCCTGCCAGATTACCTTCGTAAGATCTCTTCATTGAACATTTTCGAATAATAAGCTCGGAAATTCTTGCTAGAGACTTTTAACACCTCTCTTCGACATTCTGACTGTACATGACGTGTTTTATTCTTTTTATATCGATACTCTACTGCTTTATGCTCTATAGTGTCGCATTTCTACAGATTATGGTTGAGATCTATTTGATTTTTTTGTTTTATTTTAGATATTCTGATGTAGCTTTCCAGGTTCGGTATAAGCTAAATTCAAAACCTTTTTTTTTTTTTTTTTTTTTTTTTTTTATTTTTACTTTTTAATTTTTATACGAGTTAATCTCTCTTAAACAACACACCATATTTAGAAGCGGAAAAATTTAATGCAATATGATTCGTAGAATTTTTGATTTTGAACTTCCTATCTCTATAAGGCTAGATTTTATTTATTCAATAGATCACTCAACACTTTTATTTTTCGCTCGGTTATTCCTTTTTAATATTTAGAAAAAAAAAAAAATACCACTTTTTTCATGTACAAAATGTAAGTACTTCCGTCCAAAAATTTCTATTTAAATCGCACGAATTTAGATAACCTGAAAAGAATTAAAAATAAAAATACTCAAAAAAAAAAAAAAAAAAAAAAAGGAGGGTCACCACCACGGGGGGAGTTAGTAAAAACTTTAACGCTGGAATTCTTTCACTCGTAAAAATTTCTGCACTTTTCTCTTTTAAACTTTTTTTAAAAGGTTGTTTTAAAGGGGCCCACGGCAATTTCAAAGACTAACCGCTCCATTTTATCGAATGGGTCCGCAGATCTACAGAAAACTAACATAGAAAAAAGAACTATTCATTAAAGTCACTAATCATGTTGCCCCCCTTATTTTGTTTTTTTAGTCGTTACTAACCATCGTCTCAGTTTTCTCGCGATATATTCACATTCAAAGATACGCTAAACGGGCAGTAGTTTTAGCTAATAAAAATTGTTCCGCGCTATAAAAAAATGATAATAATAAACGGAAAAAAATTAAATTAAAATTTCATACGGAAATTTTTCATTTAGAAATAACGCATAAACGCATATTTAGATAATACGCTTACACGCGTGTAATGTAAAATGTGTGTGTGTGTGTATAAGTATAATTGTATGTTTTCAATTTCATAAATTTTTAAATATATATTTTTTCAATTATAATTTTACCGTTCGAAGATTTGAAACCAATAAAAAGTTCGAAATATTTGTCTCTTTTTATAATGCGTAATCATTTAAAAAAAAAAAAAAAAAAAATATATATATATATAACAAATGATGCAAATTGGGAATAGAACAAAAGAAAAGCTGTGAATTTCCAAATAACAAAAAGAAAAAAGAAATTGGCAAATCCGCATGAACAACCAAGAAGAAAAGGAACTCTGATAAAAGGCCACTTGCTACATTAGAGTATTGTGCCATTCATAAATTTCCGTGTTATTTGTTGAAAAACAGTTCACGATATTTTTAAGTTTTAAACAGAGAAAAAAGAAAAAAAACGTATTAATAAATATTTTTACGACGCTGGTATAATTTTAAAAGTTACTTACCCGAGTTCAACGATATCTGCGATGTATCTGAGCTTCTTCTTGAATGACCGCTATTATTTGATATTGAATTAAGCGATTTTGAGTCAGATTCTATTAACCTGCGATAAAATATAAAATGTCGACCACTTTACCGTATTGAATAAATTCATTTAAGCGTGACTTTAACTAATAAAGATACTCTACTCGCATATGCATACAATTAATTTTACTGTTATTTTTTATTTTACAAAGTCGGGCTTTTCAAAAAGAAAAAGTATAATTTTATTCTAGGAGGTATCTGCGTATTAAACAGTTTAAATTCAACTACTCCCTAAATTAAGTGTGGGGAAATTCCGAATACAGCTTATACAATTTAATACTACAGGAGCTTCATTGTAATGGTTTAGTACCTTGTACTATGGCAGCAGTACTCCTATATATTTTATTACTCCAGAGCACACCATATTGAAATTGTACCTTATCCCCAATGGTGAAAGTTGGAACGCATGTTTTTATACTACTTTGATCTTATTTTAAATTTTCCGATTATTCCCGTTGAATGTGTATATATATATATATATATATCTAGTAAGATGAGAAAAAATAGCAATAGCTGCTAGAATAGCACTATCAGTTGCTATTCATTTATCCAAATAGCTGTTACTGCTAGTTCGTATTGCGCATGTGTCAGAATTAGTATTGCTATTCCATTTAGCAATTGCTAGTGCTGTTATGTCTAGCGACTACTATTGTAATTGCTGGTGGTATTGGATTTATCAACTGCTGGACAACTGTAATTGCTATTTAAAAGCAATTGCGACTTCAACGCTTATTTTAGTTTAACTTATTATTATTTAAAAGTGGAGAAATGAAATAAAGTAGTTGGAAATTATGAATTTTTTTATGTATATAAAAAAAAAAAATTAACTTTTAGTATTTTGTATCAGTATAGTGGAAAAAAAAAAAATAAATATATATATATAGATAATACACGAGAAGTTAATTACCTTTGAATAAAAGCAAATTGCATTTATTACACTTACGCATATATAATAAATCTAATAAAAAATTAAAACGTTAAATTATTATTGTAAAAAAAAAAAAAATGAATCAATAATTTAATCACAAACTACAATTTTTGAGATTCCGTACACATATTATAATGTACGGAATAATCCTAATAAGATGGTTCAGAAACGACAAAAATATCAAATAAAAATCAAACTCACGAACGGATTGACTTATGAGCTTCGAAATTGGATGATAAATTCTAATTGAAATTCTCTTTAAAACCATATCTATAACTTCAAGCTAACCGATTACCCTGGGCGTCAAAAAATTCTCAAACAAAATCGTCAAGAATATATATAATATGGAATATAAAACAACCTCAAAAAGCGCTTAAGAATTCATAACTCATCACCAGATGGTAAACCTTTAAAAGTGAAATTCAAAATATAAAACAAAACGCGGAAGCTCTTTGTTTTTCGAAAATCGTAATTTTTACTTATTGCGGAGATAGCTCATATTTAGACCGACATTTATAATTTTTTTTGGAACATTTGGTAATAATAAAAATTAATAAAAACGATTGCATATTATTTCAAATTGTGTATTTAAAACAAATTAATGAAGCGGTATTACTAACTGTAATAAATCGTTTATTTTCAAACTAATAACGTAAATATAAAATAATAGCTGCTCGTATTTAGTTATTTTCCCGTAATGATGAATCAGTAAAACTTTTATTCATCGTCAATAAAAATTTAATTCTTAACTATTAAAAACGGGGTTGAGCAAAAATTACTTTATTCTTTATTGTATTTTTTTCATACAACTATTAGCCTAATTTTAACGAAGTGCGCTATTAGATTGTAGTTATATCATCAATCGCACTTACTGATTATTCAAAAATGGAATAAAGATTGCAGTTAATTTATAAAAAGACGCCGTATCACTTGAAAAGTGGTACATACACAGCGGTCTGAAGGAATTCAATATAATTGACGGACTATGAAAGCGGAAAATAACAATAACCGGGAAAGATAAGACCATTAAAATCGGAAACGAAAACCACGAATATATGAAAGCTACTTACAGGAAGACCGAATAATACCGCTCATAAAAGGCAAACATATTATTACAAATAAATAAACACATTTTTAGGCATCATTTTCATTCCCACGTTTAAATATGTAACTGTCATAATTATTTTGTAATAAAAAAAAAGTATCGGAAACAATTATTGGACTTACTATGTGATTTTTAATCTGTTGGTTACTTAAATTGAGTTATAACAGACAAAAAGGTGTTACAAAATAATCTGTAATTTTACAACGATTTCGTGGCATTTCTTGCGAGAGGAATAGAATTTTTTTAAAGGTATTTCAACTTTGTTATTAAAATAAAAGTGTAATCTTCAATAGAGTCGATTGTTGTTAAAGATAAAATAGAACATTAATATTAAGAAATATTTGATTAAAAACAGTAAAATAAAGACAACAATTTTTATTATTACCATGCTGAGTTGAACAAAAAGACGTATTTTATCAGAAAATTTATAATTATTTCTGAAAATAAAGACAATGAAAAAGCTACAAACATAATTAGAAAATTGGTAAATCAAAATAGTTATGTATCCAATTGGAAATACCATATTCAACTTAAATTATTATTAGTAATTTATAAGGCGTTAATCTTTGGATGCCAAGCTTATTCTTTGGGTTGCAGATGGTTTCTGAAATCCTTAGATCATATACACCACTCAGCTTTACGTATCGTTCTCGGAATGCATCGAACATTTCCCCCGCTGAGCATTTTCGCCTTAGCGGGTCTCCCTCTATTATCTTACATTTGCGAATTTTTATACTAACTGGGACCTTTTTCATCGGTCCTTAAGCCACCATTCTTCTACTGTTTTGTATTCGTACCCTCGTCCATCCTATCTTAATGATTCATTACTAAAAGTGATAACTCTCCTTACACGTTGTGGTATTGATTTAAGCCCGCCACATTTAGTTCCCTGGGAACACAGCGTTGCATCAATCAACTTATCCCTAGTTCAATCACATTCACAAATAATGAATGTTACCAGTTTCCTCAAAGAGCAATAACTACAATAGAAAAATACAATTTTATCCGTCTGCATACAGACGAAGACAAGGTGAACCTACAAGGCCGTCTCCTACTTTGTGCGCCTATGGAGGTTCACAATTAAATATATTAAATATTACACAAATATTTATTGAAAAAATTTTATCAAAAACTATATATGTACAAATATATGTATGTATGTATGTGTCTGTGTGCTTGTGGGCATACTAATAATTTTCAGTTAAAAGTCTTGTAAACTAAATCTATTCTTCTATCTTTCTTTAAAGAAAAAAAATCTATAACAGTTTCATGAAAGTTAGGAATATTGTGGAACATTTGTTTTTCAATTGATAACATAGCTAAAGCATTTAACCTGTTTTCACACATTGTGCTACATAGAAATGTTTTAATTCGTTTTAGTGTCGAAAAACTCAGTAAGAATATAATTAGCACTTTTTATCCTTAAGAAAATTACAATTTTAGGTAGAAACTACGACACTATTGAAAATATTCGAATGAATATATACGGTCCATCATTAAAAACTAAACTATGTTCCCAATGATCGACTGTGTATACATATTCAAAATGTTATTAATATTTTTAAAAGTGATGTGGTTTCTACCAAATATTTTAATTTTAATAATATGAACCGAGAAAACTCGTTACATATTTTTATTGAAGTACATTAAAAAACAAACAAACGTTAAAAGTTTGCAAAATGTTTGTTCTTATTGTTTTTTAAGTCTATGTAATATTTATATTTTATCATTATTTTAATTTATCAATTATTACAATTATTTTGAATTTGCTTAAAAAGAAAAACAATTAAATTTTTATGCTAAAATATCCAGCTAATATTTTGAACGGTATCAGTTTTACATAATGCATGTCTTACCAAAAATAGTATAATAAAATGACAAATTATAAGATACAGTAGAAATTAGTTATAAAAACATTCAAAAAGCTGAATAATCCGGTCGTTATATCCCACATCAAATAAAGCATTATAATTTTTTAATGTTCAAAATTTACTACTAATGAACAGTTTGTTACGAAAATGACACGAAATATTTTATGGCATAAATTACGCTGAATAAGCAATCATTTATTTATAATTATAACTACATATATTTCTTAGTCAAAAACACAAACACACTTTTTTTTTTTTTTGTACATAAAAGTATGATAATAAAAAAACTTGAATCAGTATAAAGCAAGAGTGAGAGAAAAGAAACTGTATCAAAACGGAAGTGGTTTGATGTTTTCTTACTTTTGAAGAAATTTGTAATTTTTCGATTTTTTATTATAATAAAATAAGTATAGTAATATTTTTTTAATATTTTTTGCAATGGTCTTACCACAAGTTTTCATCAATGTTATATTTATAATAAGCATTTTACATGTTGACACTAACAAAATAAGCAGAACAAAAAATAAGGGTATATCTGTTCTGTTTATATAAATTTCATTTCTTCATTAAAAAAGATCGAGGATGATGTTTTTGTTAAATTCATCTGCATAAATATTTCAACGCTAAATGCTAATTGGTATGCCGTTATAACCAATTTTTACTGGATTTCAATATTTGGAAATTATAATGTTGACAAATAGAATCACGGTAATTTTAAACACATAACTGTTTTTAAATGTACAATATTGTACTAACTTGTATATGTATGCAACACAATAACACAATCGATATAATATAGATGCAATTATACACTTATCTTATAAAATAAAGGTAAAAATAAGCACATAAATATGCTCCAATCAAACTTTATTTCCTTCAAAATTTAAATATAGTTATAAATAGTAAAAAAATGTAAACATATAATCGTTTTATGAAAATTTATCGATTAATTCTGTTTATAATCAAATTCACTTCGTTAAAGTACTGCCCACCTACAAAATATAATCTTGCAAGAACAACGCCTATCGTTTGGTTCAGAATTCGAGTGTGCTCCATCAAGCCGATGTAACACATGCACTAACACAACATCATTTTTATCTTTCTGACACACTACTACATTGTACTTACATGATTTCCGATCGCACGTGCTACAAGTAGCCTTCACACTAAAAGAATTCCGGACAAAACTTAATTACTTTTTAAAAATGTAAAATCAATTTATTTTTAACATTAATTTTACTAATAGTGATATATAAATAATAAATATAAATAAAAACATTGGATTCTACTTTTTTAAAGTTGAATCCAGGGTGTTCACGTGCGAATGTGAACACATGAACGAGCCGCCACTGCTCAAAACGCTCCTGTGATTACGGACTCGTTATTTGCAATCAAGTCCCTCCTCACTTCATCCAATACAAGTGTTCTATGTGTAAAGATAAATTACAGCTCGCATAATTAGGCTATAAGATAGTGTTCTTGTGAGTTTCCGCACATGCTGGGGTGCCGGGGAATGAGCGCGCAGATTTGGCTGTTAGAGCAACGCTATCCACCTCCACAAACGTAAGTGTTGACCTTTCGTGCACTGTATCCAAATCCCTGCATATATATTAAGTGAGAACATCTTTGGCTGTCACAGACAGCATGGCTAAAAGCTATCAAACCAAATACAAAGCGTGGCCTCTGTTCGAAATGACACACACAGGGAATTTTCAATTCTGGGCAAGCTGAGAATCAGACATATTTCTGTGTCACACGATTACCTTTTTGAACGTGTCTCTCCTCCTGTGACATGTCCTTTTTGCTTGCAGTCTGTTCCACCAAAAGTCAGTCATATACTTAGACACTGCTTACACATGAACGTAGCTGCATGCCGTGATAGCCTCACAGTTACAGACGGCACATGAACTGTAATACAAAAAAAAAAAAAAAAAAATTGTTGAGTAAACTTGCCAAGCTTTAAAAACCAGAAATAATTATGACCACAGGGAAAAATAACGAATATATATCATAATCCTTTATTAAATGCAAATGTTTGTTTGAATTCCCTCCGCCAGAAAAAAAAAAAAAATTATTTCAACAATTTTATATTTGTAAAATTAACTCTACATATTCTAGAACACTTTATTAAACTGTTGTTGTTTGAAGAGTATTTCATTGACATTGAGTAATTTTTCGTTACTAGATGACAAATATTTTTTTAAATTACATATGTACAAATTTTCAGAAAAAGACGTCATTATATATCGTGTTGGACACTTAAAAATACGTCAAGTATTTATAAGGAATTATGTAAGCACGTTTATGTTGAAAAAATATATATTTAGGAGTCGCTTTAAAAAATCATTGAGCATAATAGAAATGAGTAGAAAATTGGCAGTGCGCCGATGCAGATAAAGAAATGTACGCAATCAATGCTTATCCCATCATTGTAAAATATTTCATTGTTATTAAGTAAAGAACTGTTTCGAGAATATTTCTTTGGGGGGTTCATTGATGTGGACCTTAGACTAAGAACTAGGGTAAGAAAGGAAAGTATAATTAGATATTTACGCGATCAAAGATCATAGATCAAAAGGATACAAGAAGCGGTACAGAGAAGGGAAGAAGAGGATGAAGGACACGCTCTAAGGAGTAGCGGCATCTATTAGTAAAAGTGACGAGTAGAAAAAGGTAATCGTTCAGCAGCGATGAAAGAGCATTCAAAAAAACACATGATCAGCATGACATGTAAAAAGAGAAGTAGAAGGATGTGGAGGACAAAATGGAGAAAATATAACTGAGAAACGGAAAAACGATGAAGAAAGCAAACGGTGTCCAAAGTGTAGACGACAGACTGCAGAGAGAATTGTACGCTGCAAAGAATTGAGAAACCAAAGATGAAGCGGCAAACCAGCTGAACAGGCAGGTAGGAGTCAGGATTTGAAAAAGAAAAAGAATAGCAATTACACCATAATTTAGAATGAGCAGCTGCAGAGAACAATGTGATGTGGGATTCAAAAACACTAGGAAATTTCCCGAAGCTAAACGAGCTAGCATATCTGCTAAGTCATTCGATCGAAGAGTGTCTCGGGATCTATAAAAGATCAATTTGCATAGAATTATGAAGAAAAAGTTTATGAATTAGAAAACGTATGGGAAGAAAAACGTAATCAGTAGAGCGAGAGAAAAGAGCGGATGAGATGGCCCATAAGACACTTTTGGAATTTGATATAATAAGGACCGTCTGAGAGACCAGAGAGAAAGAGATAACAAGAATAGCCCTTAAAACAGTAGTAGTCTTGGCGTAGAAAACTAAGCAGTAGGAAGGGAGATTAAAGGATTCAGAATAATCTAGCAAAGAACGGAAAAAAGTCGAACTAATTCCATAGGATCCTTAGAACTGCCAACGAAAATCGGAAAGCGTTTTGAAAAAATAGAGCTTCAGGTATTCAAGAATTCCAATTTAATAACATGTCGAAGGGATAGTTGTAAAAAAAAAATTTAAGTGTAAAAGAACAAAGAAAAGCTGAAGTTATTTTCCTATATGCTACTCTTTTAGCCCCCCCCCCCCCCCCCCGATAAATCTCGGGTGCGACAATATATATATATATATATACTGTACCAAACCAAATGAATAAATTTTTAAATTTAAATTATATACATAAAAAAGCGGAAAAAATAATAGTAATAATATGAATAACAATAATGATAATTAATCATCTAATTCAAAAAAGGAAAATAAAGAAATTTTAATGGTCTGAAAAAATATATGTATATATTTTAAGTTAGGTAAACGATAAATGTGTCGACACCGAAGATGTGGAATAGTAGCAACGTAATTGGGTTGCATAAGAAAAATTCCGAACAATCTAGCGAACTCGTCAAAACGTAAACCGTTGTATGTATGCCTGTGTTAGTAATAAAAGCGAGTGTGGATGATATCACGGTCAGTGGCGAGGCTTACAATTAAATATTTGTCTAGTAAAGAGTATCCGACATCTCAGCAGCTGAGCTTATGATAGGAAATTTCGCATTAAGAGCGATGCCTAGACAATTTCTCGGCCAAGTAAATTATTGCAAAAATAAATACATGCGTCTTTCGAAGCGCGAAATTCTTTTTTATAATTTATCGTATTTTGGTCTCGTTCGCAAGCTCTATACGTAAGAAAATTTCGGTTACTAGTCGCTTTAAATAATCACTTGTCAAGTTTTATTAGATGCACTAAAATATATTATTTTTTTATTATTTAATTTAATTTCGTTTCGTCCATCCAGATTCCCAGTCCAATCCTCATGATTGGCGTTCGCGTGACAGGCACACTGAGCGAGGGACATTGTGGGCCGCTCTGCGATGGCTAAGAAAGGCTTCTCCTTCATCTTTTGTTTTTTTTTTGTTTTCTTTATTTTTTTAAATTTTGAAAAACGTGTTTTCAATAGCGCTTGAATCAATTTAGATATAAAGAGAGCGGATACATAACAATACATATATATGTATGTATAAAATTTTGTTAGGACTAATAAAAAAACCTAACTGTAAATTTTTATATTAAGATATTTTTTTTTTTTTTTTTTAAAAAAAAGAGTTCTTTACAAATTAATAGAACAAAAAAACAACCCTTAAAAAATTAATATATCATTATGTAAAAACAAAAAAAAACAAACAACACATGCATTTCATTATTTCAGAATTTTTTTAAGACGCGTCATGTAACTCGACCCAAATTATTCAGAAGTATCGAAACTCGATTTTTTTACGAACCAAACAGTTGGCGTACGAGTATCTACAGATTTTTGAAGTATATTTAATTTATTTGAAAACTCAATTGAAACACAATCACCCCTACTAGAAACTTTCTTTCTTTTCTTTTTTTTTTTCCCAATAAAGCCTCCGATTTTATTTTATTTTTTATTAACTATTATTCCGCATGCTCTATATGTCATCGAAATTTATTGACGGCTTGACAGCGTTATTTACAATTCCTAGCCGATTTTTTCGCAAACTGTTTTCAATGCCTCTGTATTACTAAAACGATTTTCTGTTCCATTTTCATATTTTGTGCACCGTAAATAAATACGTGAGTAATATCTGCTGCCCGAGTACAGATGCCACATATTTCGATATTTGGAAAAACTCGATCTACTCATGATGTGTAATTCTCAGGACCCGAAATTACCTTTATGATGAACTAATTAAAATAATTATTTAATTTTTTCGTATACTAAATTGTAGATTAACTTATAAATATGTCTTTCGGATTTACCGCATATTCTTGCGAGTGAATTTAATCCGTTCAACGTTTTAATCTTCCCAAAATGTACATTCGATTTACATTAGATTTTATTTTCATTTTTAAATCTTTTTTTCATTCACAAAAAGTGGCTCAAAGAAGGATTAATTTAAACATTCCGCCGTTATTTTATACTAGGAATTCATTTTTAATTTAAATAAGATAAATACACACACACTAGTAATAAACTCATTCTACAAAAATACACGCCCTCTGCTAATATTTTGTATCATCATCATATTCTTCTCTCTTTAAGTTCTAATAATTAACATGATTACACATTTCGGTATACATTTTTTATAATAAATAGACTAAATAACCGTCGCAAAAAATGATATTTTTTTAAATACAAAAAATACCAACAATATCGCGAATATGTATTTCTCGTTATGAAACATCTTGATGTCATTTTTGAATTTAATATATTTCCGGTTATTGTTATTTGGCCTAGGTAGTTAGGTTTTATTGAAATGGATTCCTTTCCACTGTAGTATTGTAGGAAAAGAGACGGCCGACGAAAGGACGCGTAGAGCAAACAGAATAAGTAATTTATAATTTGAACTGGAGAGATTTTGTTACTATGGTTAGAAACAAAATGTATACGGAGAATGGAGCAGTGAATTTCTTATTCATAGCAATTCTAAAGGGAACAATACTTTAAGATAGTAAATTCAGTGTTTAAAATTGAGTGGTTTAGAGGAACGCACCTCGATAGGGAGTATATAAGGACAACTGCCGACTGGTCACTACCGAATCCCGGAACATTTGGTTAAAATAAATATTGTAACAGATAGCATTTGCCCTAAATGTAAAATAAAAGATTCTATAGATGGAGCATTTGATCAAATAAAAATTAATGAAATCTTAAAAATAATGAAAAGAAAAAATACATATCTGGTACAATACAAACTATAATTCGTAACTACTTAACAGATAGAAGAATTGGGTTATTTAATCAAGAAAACAAAATCCTATATAAGAAGAGTGTCAACTCAGGAGTACCACAAGGTTCGGTTCTAGGGCCAGTACTCTTCAACATAGCAATGAGCGAAGTTCATAATTTGCATTTCAGTCAACACTGCAATAAGCTACGCAGACGATATAATGTTAGTTGCAGGAATTAATAAAAAGGACGAAGTTTACAATATAAATGAAACAATAAAAAAATTGAGTAAAAACATTCAAAACTTAGGCTTACAATTCAACATAAATAAAACCCAAGCACTACTAATAAGTAGAAAACAAGACAGGGAAGAAATGATACATTGCATTGAACAGCACTTGTGCATAAAGATAAAGATAAAATAAAAATAGTAAAAGAAATAAAATACTTGGAAATAATCATAGACACAAATTTAAATTTTGGAAAACACATCGAATTCATAATAGATAAGATTAAAAAAATTTATTTCAAATTAAGATCACTATATTCAAATATGTTCGGTTTCAAATATAAAGATGGAATAGTACTCTACAAAGCCATTTTTGGATCAATAACAGAATACTGCTCTACAGTATATTTTCCAGTTTTACGAGAAAAAGACAAGAATAAGCTGTTAAAATTACAAAGGAAAATATTAATAGGAACAATCTCTGGTTATCGCACAATATCATGTACTACAGTCAACATCATAGCAGGAATAATAATACCTATAGACTTAAAGTTAGAAACCGTAAACCAAATCAAAACATTGATACAAGAAGAACTAATATTTTAGACAAAAAAAAGTTGCGAAAACAGATCAATAAAATTAATTCAAGTAGTTGCGACACTCTGGCAACACTCAGGTGTGATAAATCAAAAACTGGAAAAGTAACAACGCGGGAAATAGTAGTTTCAAACTTAGAAGAAAGACTACAAATGAAACATTTTTATACCGATTATACATATATAACTTCACTCAATTTTTAACCGGACATGGAAATATAATGGGGTGTCTATATGAAACGATTTAAAATTGCTGAAACAGACATCTGTATAGACTGTAAAGAGGAAACAGACGATTGCTTTCATTCGATTTTCGAATGCAATAAGTTTAAAAACGAAAGAGAGAAACGGAAAATAATAAAAAAACCAATAACCGAAATACATAAAAAAAACTTTTTTAATTTGATCAGCTTTGTCAACCATGTAATGAATAACAAAACAAAACACATCAACAACAAATAATAACAGTAACAATCAGAAACTCTGGCTGAAAAACCGCAAGGTACAGCGGAGTAAATAAATAAATAATAATAATAATAAAAAAAAAAAAAAAAAAAAAGATTGGTCTGGCAGTGCGAATTCGACGAAATCAGCAGATCTAATTTTGAAAAGATAGTATTAAAGCAATGGAATTCTCTACCAGTAATAGTAAGTCAAAAATTGTTCCGAGTCCCTGTTCCTATGCAAGTAGTCGATTGTACAAATATATCAAGGACGATCAAATTCAAATATAGTTTATAATCGACAGTAACTTCAAATATTCAGATTAAACTGGCCAACGGACGAGATCCCCCCCCCCCCCAAAAAAAAAATTATACTTCTTTCTGTTTTGTATTGTTTACAGTAATTGTGACTTGAAATTCATAATTTGATACCTTTTCATGCGCCAAAGTTTAGGTATCTTGAAAATTATTGTAATGCATTATTTACATTAACGATATCTTTTCTATATCTATGTGTAAATATTAAATATAAAATCATCGGCGCAACTCACATGAAATTATCATCGTATAATTGCGCTTTACTATGCATAATATTCTGCCTATAACATGTTATATCGCTCCGAGGATTGATCTTTAGGGTATTTCTTGTGATAATTTCTGCTTAATTTCACAATATTCATGTTTCATAATTATTATATCTCTTAAAATAAAACAAGAAAAAAAAAAAATCATTATTATAATTCTACCTTAAATTTTTGAATTCCTTAAGATAAAAATTATTGTACAAACTGTAATTTATTTAATTTTATGCAGCAATGAAAACAAAAAAAAAAATAAATAAAAATGTCTAAGATATTATTTCGCGGTGTTCTTTCGTTTTAGATTACTTCTTAAGCTAACCATGATGGATAATAACTAAAAATATAAAGTAATATATTTCGAAACATATTAAAGACCAAGAAGAATACTATTTGAAGACGATGTTTTAGGAGACCTTATCTATGGAATATCGTTTTTTCCAGAATGTATAGTTTAGTATTTCCGGAAAGTGTAGAAGTAATAACCTATGTTGATGATATTGCGGTGGTATTTGCGGAAAAAACGCAAACACAACTTGCAGATAAAATTGCAAGAGTTCATAATGCAATAGAAACATTTCTAGCAGAATTCGGACTGTCAATTAGCATCTCAAAATCAAATTATATGATCATGAATAACAAAGTGAATAACAGTCCCTTAAATATAGATCAATATGGTTTAGATATTAAACATGCTACTCAACTTAAATATCTAGGGATAATTATTGATAGTAATTTAAAATTTCATAATAATTTTCCTTTAAAAAAAATAAAATAAATAAATTTTTAATTATATTTAACAAATCATACAACAATCAAAAGGCTGTAAATTACAAAAAGGGAATAATATTGTACAAGTCAGTAATACTAAGAGCAACATATTGTATGGCAGTGTCATACCGATATATTAAAAATACAACGTTTTAAGAAAATGTTACATAGCTATCAAAGACTTATCATTATAAAACTAATCAAATCGTATAGAACGATAAGCTATCAAACAGCTGTAGTTATTGCAGGACTTAAACCGATAGATATGGAAATTGAAAAACATATCACTTTATTTAGTATTAAACATAACATTAAGCTGAATAAGGAATTTAGTAATGTAAAATATATATTCATAAAAACCTGTTTACCTATCGAAATCACTTAATGTTAAAAAATTAAAAATTATTTTGGAAAATTATTATATAGATAAATTTCAGCAAATTTGAAATAATTACAACGGTATTGCATATCAGTTTTTTCCGGATATTATAGAAAGATTAAATAATAAAGTTTTCATCCCAAATATTTTTAATGTGCAGTTTATAACTGGGCATGGAATATTTAAAGTGTACTTGTACAAGTGTGGAATTGCAGGTTCGGAAAATGGGTGTTAGATGCAATTTTCAGGACAGCGTGTATCATACCTTACAAGGCTGCAATAGCAGTAATATAATTACCGAGGGTACTACGCAACAACTGGTAACGGATAATTTCAAACAGTTCAATCACTTTACAATACAAGAGGTGAAAAATTGTAAAAATAATATTCATTTATATTAAGGCACTATTTACTATTAAGAATTACATTTTGTAAAACAGAATTAATGTGACCTAATAAATTTAATAGGATGGGGCACATTAATTCTGTTGCCATATAACTATATGTAATGAAACTTACAAAATACATTTGCCTCATCGGTAGTATTCCAAATGAGGACAAAAAAAAAAAAAAAAAAAAAAAAAAGACAATAATGAAGATACTGAAAATAATGCAAAGTTAACAAAGAGGGTGATGCGACAAAATTTTGAAAGGCAAATTCTGAGATAGAAGATGACGAATATACAGATGATGTTAGTGAAAAAAAAATTAAAATTATTTTGTTCAAAAGAATAAAATGGAAGAAAAATTTATCTTTATAAAGAGAACGTGTTCCAAGAGTCATAATAGGTTTGGTTAACATGACCCGAACTTGACTAAGATATTAAAATTGCTTGTTTATTGATTATAGTTTAAACAATGTCCTACAATATACGAAAATCGGTATATTGGGAACATTAAAACATCTTTTCAACGAGACACGAAAACAAATCTAACTGATATTATTAAACTGTGAGCTTTTGTAAATCTCTTGATGTTCGGCGAACGAATAGTTAACTTTAGAAGATTTTCGAAGTCCTGACAGAAGTAGAATTGAAAAATTTTATCTCTTATTTTACGCTACATGAACACAGGAAACAAATAGATAAAATTGCAGCTGTATTTCGCGGTTTTTTTTTCTTTTTTGCTTTTTAAAAATAAGTTGTGGGCCCCACAAGGCATAGCCCGTTTATGGGTGCTCAATACGCTTATCACCGTTTAGTCCAAAAAATATATTATAATATTTCAAGTATAATTAGTTTTTATAATTATAAAAAATTTTGAAAAAGTCGTAGAAAATTATCAAAGGTTTTATTATTGCGTAGGCGAAAACTTTATAATCAACAAAAACATATAGGGCTACTTCGAGGAAATGTAATTCTACTTCTTAGAAATATATGCGAGATTGCAGTCGAAAAGAAATGACCGCTTAAGCAACAATCTGGCCATGCGGTTCTCAGACTTTGTGTTAATTTATTTACAGATCAGGTCGAAAAAAATTTGCCCGCGACTGGGTTACCAATATTGAATTTGTTGATAAGTTGGAACGCAAAAATCTAAGCTATATTGCAGAAATTCAAGAAAAAAGAAGAAAAAAAAAGTGTAATGCCACCCGAGTTTATTATATAAGCACTGGAAGAGTTGTCAACAGTAGCCTTTTTGGATAGACTCTCATGTTTGTTTTTCTTTTTTGTTTTTTTATTTTATTATTATTATTTTATTTTACATATAAAAATTTAATGTGGTCAGCGGTGGAAACTATCCAATTAAGTTTTGGATTCCTCCACTCCACATTGTAATCTTATCTTAAAATACTATTATATTAATATAAATTAATACTGGACTTCCCGTATTCCAATTCCTTTTTGACCACCAATTTATTGAAAATATTCATTTTTTCCCGCACCAATTCGCCACAGTCTTCCGCTATCTCTATATTTAGGATGTTGCATCCACTCAGGATATGTGTTGTACACTGTCCTGCTCGTTGCATCTAATACATTTTTCAGTTCCCCCGCTATATTAAATCTTTTGAGATGGATTTTTTGAAATTTCCATGTTCTGATATAAACTGTACATTGTAAAAGTTTGAAGTATAATCCGTCTTTAATGGTTGGAAAAAAACTTTTCGTCATTCCGTTATGATTTATCCACACCGTTTCAAACTTTTCTATACATTGTTCTTTGATAAGACTTTCATGTTGGTATCTTACATGCTACGAAAAAGAAAATAAATTATGTTGGTGTTTAGTTTACACTATGAAAAATCAATAAATCCTGATAAACCTATCAATTATATTTTACAATAGCACTAAACGAAGGTAAAACATCTCCATTCTCTCTTAACCATATTCTTTGAACCATCACCGTGATTATTTCTAACCTCTAAGATCCGATTACTAGATATGGCAGAAATTCCTAAATCACTTGATAAAAATATAGTCTTCGTAAAATTACAACTAATCCTCCAAGAATATTCTAACCTCATTCAGTGCTATACTAAGGGTCTAAAACTTAAAATAAAGCGACTGGTGCATATTCTATTAACATATAAAAGGCAACCGTCTATCCGTTTCATCTGCAGAACTTGGAGTCATTTTCTTCAATCTGCAATATTCCCTACTTCAACTTCCACAACAAAACCTAACTATCTTATCCCCGTTTATTTTGCAACTCCTACAAGATCCATTATCGTGAAACCCAATTGCCCAGCGTATTAACGTTATCTTAAACACACTGTATTTGAACTTTATTTCAAAAAAAAAAGTTTATCTGGATCCCAAGTTATACAGGAATCCTTGGTGGTCATAATATTGCGGATCGGGCTACTAAAGCTGCTACACGTAACAGTGAAATTTCTGTCTATATCGGTCTTTTACTACTGAAGACCTCAAGCAACACTACAAACTAGTACTTTTCCTTTGGAAGCGCCATTGTCATAACATTAGAAACAACAAGCTTCGTGAATTAAAAGAAAATCCAATATCTTGGAACTTTTCAAATCGGAAGTCCCGTCAAGAAGAGATAGTAGTAACTCGTTTGCGTACTGGACACACCCGACTTACTCACACCTATCTTTAATCCAATCTCTTTCCCACGGACTGTCCTCATTGTGGTGTAAAGAGTTTAACAGCTGACCACAATTTTTATACACTCAAACACATTCTCTCTTCAATTCACCCTCAAAATTTCATCAAACCACCTTTTAGCTTTCATGGATTTTTCCAACTTCACAAATAAAATATTAACTTTCTCTAAATAAGCAAAAATTTTTCCATCCCATTTAATTCCATTCTCTTTGTATCTAAACCGTGAAGCCCTTATAAAATTCATTAAACAAGTAATCTAGATAATATTCTGTTAAAAAACATTATTTAAGTGTTTTTCAACGACTCTACAAATGCACTGTTATGAAATGAAGTAAACAGTTTATAGGCTTTTACCGAGTTTAAACATTTATTACCGCGGGTAGCTCAATAAATTTATTTCTTTGTTCCAAATATAAATATATATAAATATTTCTTTCTCCCCCTCTCTCTCTCTCTCTATACATATATACTTATATATATATACATATATTTAAATACATATATATATATATTCGTAATATTTTGTAATTAAATTACATGTTTAATTTGGTCTTCTGGAACGTAATCTTAAAAGATTTTCTGCAAAAATAATTTTGTTTTAAAAAATTTTTTCCTACTATTTATTTTTGATTTTACGATTAATTTTGTATATTTTCTCGAGAATAACTTTGAGTCAATTTATAGACAGTAATGGAATCTAATTCTTTTCCCCGCCAACTGTAATTTTTCTTGGAATTGATTAATCATTTAGTTTAGAATTCCCTCAATTATAACTTTCATCAGCCATCATTTTGAACAAAGCTTTTATTATGTTTACAACTTCATGTTGCAGTATAAGTTATTTTGAAATCCACAAAATTCTCTGTATCTTTTCTTTCTTGTCTACATAATGAGTAGAAATTATTAACATTGCCACCTATCGGATGTACCATTGTGTTCCACCTCATTCTTACAAAGTTACGCTCCATTAAAGGAAAAGATTCAACTTTTCGTGTTAGAACGCGATTTTTTTTCTATTTTTTCTTCTAATTATCACATTATTTGTAATTATATACGAGTATACAGCGGGTAACTAAACCGCTTGATACAAATTAATCGATATTTTGCTTCCCTCGAACCATTCAGCCTAGATAGTCGGATATCAAAAAAATTCCGTTATTATTTTAGTTATTTCTAAATGCGTATGTTACGTAAGTACGTACATATACTTGTATTCTTTATTTAAATTCGTTTTAATAAAACCATAACCGTAATTATACTTTTCCCATATTAACTGTGATTAAATTTTCCGTGATAATTAAATATCGTAAACTTGTACATCATGTTCGTTAATTAATTAATGAGATTGAATAATAACTAATTATAAAAAATAACTAAACATCTAAATTGGATATAAATCGATGTGTTAAAAATTTTTCCTGCCTTCCCGATACTATGATTATTCTTATCTCAGCCGCTCTTTCATTTCTTCCATTTGTTGCTCCCTTTATTTCTAACAATCTTTCGTTTTTGCTAATTCCATCTTGACGATAGCAGTCTAATTGCGACGCTAATCACATATTTTTCGAATGGTACGCTCCCTCCGCTGAACATTCGTGTTTCTACTTCCAGCTCTTGGGCTTGTCTTTTCCTACGCCTTATAACGCATTTTTCATTATTATGCTTCCTTCCTTTTTCCATAATTTCTATTATTGTCTTTTTCTTTTTCTCAACATGTAACTGCATTAAAATCTAGTTTGCTTTCTTTGAACTGTCCCGTTGAGTTAATGTTCTCAGTTGGCAAATCCAAGGAAAAAGAAACATTTTCGAGAATCTTCATTTAGGAGAGAAGAAAAACAATATTTGCAAAGATAAACACACGATTACAGTCTAAGTCTGAAGGACACCCAAATCGCAATCATTTCGTTCGTCTTTATTAATATATTTTTCCATTTTTTTTTCTTCTTTTTAGCTGAAATTGGGATATTCCCGAAAACGTTTTTAGCATATATGTCCATTTATTTTCAGTTTAAATTTTTATTATTTATTATTTTATTTCAGTCAATTTTCTATATTATTTGCAGTGTAATATTAATATTTTAGTCCGATATTTAATATTTACCCGTTTCCAACAATTACTTATATTTACACTTCAAATTTCCGATTAACCCCCCCGGGTTCACGATATTTTTCGCTGCTCTCTAATACGAGATAGCGAAGGCATAGCGTAATTTCTAAAAAATAGCACAGAACTGTCCGGTGAAAAGTCGTTATTAAAATTTTTAAATTGATTTGCAAATTATGTTGACGTAATAATAAATTAAATCTAATTTGCTGCTGATGCTGAAGCGAATTGAGCACTATGAAAGACAGAATTTTTAATTCTGATTGGTTCAAGTTATTGATGCAAGTTATACTGTTCAATTACTACATTTTCCAGCGAATGAAAAATAATACCCGCGCAATATATTAATTGTTGTAATTGCGTTTGATTTTAATTACTGTGCTTTTACTCCAACGTTTTTTACACAATAATTTTTAGACCGACTTTCCTTTTCAGTTTTTTCACCTTTTGTCACGGATACATTATGGCGTTTTAGCCATAACAGGGAATAAAAGGAATTTATAAAAATGATAAGATAATAAGTATATCTCAGAAGCTCAGGAAATTCTCGGAGCATGATACAAGAGCGGGTCTGGTACGGAAGTAATAACGCATTGTCGATGATAAAATATGTAGCAGTAATAATAATAACAAAATAAAAGTTCGTATAGGCGAAATATACGAATAATTTTAATATTTTCTGGCTAATTATTTCATATAATTTCTGGCTAGTCCGTAATAGTATGTAGAATAAGTTTTTTTTTTTAAAGGATTCATTCAATTCAATTCAATTCAATTCAATTCAATTCAATTCAATTCAATTCAATTCTATTCTATTCTATTCTATTCTATTCTATTCTATTCTATTCTATTCAATTCAATTCAATTCAATTCAATTCAATTCAATTCAATTCAATTCAATTCTATTTTATTCTATTCTATTCTATTCTATTTTATTCTATTCTATTCTATTCTATTCAATTCTATTCAATTCTATTCAATTCTATTCTATTCTATTCTATTCATTCAATCATTCATTTACTCACTCATTTTTATTTTATTACTCGGGTGGTAATCCATTATAAGTTTGGTTTAATTTTTTCACGAGAATTTGTTATATTAGAAGAATAACTTCAATTGCGATGTTAAATAATAAGGAAGAAAAGTGTATATTAGTTATTTTTTCATCAATGATCCAGGCCGGTGGTAAATAATTCAGATCATGTTATTTAAGATTAACAATATTTCGACAATTAACGATTAAGTTTCGACGAAGATATCCGCTAGACAGCACATCAGAAGTTATTCAACAATACCGGCCAGTATATCTAGAAATAATCAGAGAGGGATACAGAATTTGAGAATAATCAAATAAAACAGGCTAAAAAATAAGTCCTATTATTATTATTATTATTTTATTTTTTATGTATTGGCGTATGATGTATACGATAAATTGAATTATTAATTGTACAATTGGTGTATAAATTGTGAGATTCGCTTTTCTGAGCAGCTGCCAAATTTTTTCGAATCTTGTAGTTTTATATAATTAATAATTTTAATTGTAAAATAATTTGAAAGATAAATAGGAAATTGTGATTATTCTGAGAATTTTCCTTAGAGTGTAATTTTAGAGTTATTCAATAGAGATTTATTTGTTTAGGATAGTATCTATTACATAACTTGTCATTCATTTGACCGGTTACGTAATATCATATAAAACATATAATATATATATATATATATATATATATATATATATATATATATATATATATAGTATGGCGTTTTTAGCCATAACAGGAATTTTCTGTTCGGGCCAAAAAAAAACAAAAAAAAACCAGGAATTTATAAAAATAATAAGGTATTAAGTATATCTTAGAAGCTCAGGAAATTCTCAGAGTATGAGACAAGAGAGGACCGGTAGTATGGTAATAATAATAGTAATAACGGTATAAATAAGTTTGTATATATGAATAATTAAATAAGTTTTTGGCTAATTATTTTAGATAATTTCTGGCTAGTCCGCAGTAGTACGTAGAATAAGTTTTATTTAAAAGGATTTTCATTTTTTTTAATTTATATTTTACTATTCTAAAGAATCTGTTTTGAGAATCATTTTTATTATTCCAAAAAATTCCATTAACGTATTTAATGGAATTTGTTATATTTTGATTAATAATTACAATAAAAAATTAAGAATAATTTAAACGTTTGCAATGGTGATAAAACAAAATTTGCAAAGCAGTTTCGGATTTAAAAATATTGATCAATTTTTCATTAATCGTTCAAGGCGGCGACAGAAGATCAAGATCGTATTAAATTTGATTAATATTTGGAGAATCGAAGATTACGTAACAGCAAAAGTATCAGTAGTACATATATCGTATATCAGAAGTTATAAAATAATACCAGTTAGCGGAACCAGAAATAATATCAGCGTGCGATGTAGAATTTAAATACTTCAATATAACGGTCTAGAAAAAATAAATATATAATTTTTTTTTATGTATTGGTATAATTGTGTATTATAAATTGAATTATTGCGATTTGTATATTAATTGTGAAATTTTATTTTTGTGCAGTTGCCAAATTTTTCGAATCCTTGGTTATATATAATTAATAATAATAATAATAATAATTACTAATCGTTAAATAATTTGAAAGAAAAGGAATAAATAGGAAATTGTGACCACTCCGAGAATTTTCTTAGAGTGCATTTGAAGTTATTTGACGGGACATAAAAATTTGTAAATATAGGATATTATTTATTACGTAACTCGCCATTCATTTGACTGGTACGTGGTAATGTATATGACCCGGCGAACTTCGTACCGTCTCAGAATCAATAAATGTTGTGTTAACTTATTAGCTGAATTAAATTCAGTTTTTTATTAAGATAAAATTAATACTCAACATGAATTAAGTTCAACAAATGTACAACAATCAAAATGAAAAGTATTTTAATTACGCGTGGCAGCAAGGCATTTGCTTTATTGAAGCGAATCGAAATGTATGTATATCTCCTAGTATTTTCATCTTAAATATAATTTTTTTTTTTTATGGGGTTGTTGACGTGGATATTAGCTTAAAGCAATGATCTGAAGTGATCAGAAATAAAGACAGGAAGGACCGAAAGACTGGAATAACATAAGAGGGAGCAAGGAAGAGAGTGAAACACGTACTGAGATGAATTGTTAAACGACAAGAGAGAGAAAGAAGAATTTCCGGTACCAGTGGAAAAGCATTCATCAAAAAGATGCGATCAAAGTCACATTTAAAGTGAGAAGTGCTTTTTTTTTGTTTTCGGTTTGTCGACATGAACGCATTAACAAGAAAAGTGGAGAAAGAAAAGAAAGTATAATTAGATCTCTACGCGATCAAATATCGTAGATCGAAAGGATACAAGAGTCGGTATAACAGAAGAAAAAAGCCAAGGAGAGGCTGAAAGAGTGTTGTAAAAAGTAA
The DNA here is from genome assembly GCA_039619475.1 of Icerya purchasi. NCBI lineage: Eukaryota > Metazoa > Arthropoda > Insecta > Hemiptera > Monophlebidae > Icerya > Icerya purchasi. The sequence continues at coordinate 539,850,799 of CM077115.1, forward strand.
GATCTATTAGTGAAAGCGACAAGTAGAAAAAGGAACGTTCAACAGCGATGAAAGAACATTCTAAAAACATACGATCAATATCATGTATAAAAAGAAAAGTGAAAGGGCGGAGAGGACAAAAGGGAGAAGATATAACTGAGAAACATAAAAGCAATGAGGAAAGCAAACTGTAAGGGTAGATGGCAGATTGCAATGAGATGTGAATGCTACAAAGAAGGGAAGTTAAAAAACCAATGATGAAGCGAAAGAGTCGAGTGAATAGACTGATAAAAGGAGTTAGGATTAGAAAATGAAGAGGAATAATCCCCCATCCATTCGTATGCTCGATTTCGAGCGTCGTGATCCATTTTATTGCATCGCTGAAAGTTCTCTGTTCTTGATTTTGCGCACGAGTTCTTCGACTGTTGGGGTACCGGTTATTCTTTTTAGTTGGTCGATGAATCGCGTGGGTGGTACAGCTATTCGTCTCGAACCCTGTTTTTTTGCCTGGATCACCACCTTTTCGGTACTATTGACACGAATCACATGCCCAAAGAATTTTACCATTCTCTTATATATCATAGAAAGTATTCCTCGGTTGAGCTGAATATCTAACTTCTGAAGTATTGAAGCATTCGTCCTGTGACTCGTTCATGAGATTCTTAATATCCGTCTGTGTAAGCAGTCATTTCTATCGTTTCTAACTTTCTTCGCGATGACTTATTTAGTATCCATGATTCACACCCGTACAATGAAATAGGGAATATTAATGTTCTTAATAGATATAATTTTTAACTTTCTTTCGAATACACTATGGTTTTTCCACATCTGTGTTAATTCTGTTGTTGCCAGTTTTGCCTATTCGTCGCTTTATTTCTTGTATTAGTTTTGACTTTGGTTGCATCATTTTGCCTTTGTCTATTATCAGAATGAAACGTTTTTTTTTTTTCCATTTAACTTAAGGCCAGCCTCTCTTCACTGGTCTTTTCCACTAGTTGTAATAATTGCGTAATTTCTACTTCTGTATTAGCCAATAACACCGTGTCATCTACGTGTCGTAGATTCCAGATTTTATAGCCGACAATTGATATTCCGCCGTCCGATTCTTCTGTAATCTTTCGCATTATCCATTCTCCATATATGTTGAATAGAGACGGTGAAAGTATGCAGCCCTATGTCTTATTCCTTTTTAATTTTTAAAACTCTCCGACAGTTCATTTTCAATTCATGCTTTGGTCGTCGCGATAGCCTAGTTGCTAGAGCGCTTGACTTCCGATATGACGGTCACGGGTTCGATCCCGAGTGACGACAAACTTATTAAAAGAATTAAATAAATAAATAATCGCTAATAATCACGTGGAAGGCAATGGCAAACCACCACGTACAACATCATATGCGCGCTAGGTCAGTACACAGCAGACCCACACCGGACGGGGACTGCACTTGTAGCGCGATAACAAGCGGCTACAATCAGTTGCGAATGTGACTGTCTTGCGTGTGTACACCTGCGTTGCATATAATGATTGCCTGGTGCACAACCTATATCGGTACAGCTAAAAATGTACGAATAAGTTGCGCCAACGCGCTATGTAGCGTACGGCACCTTAAGAAGAAGAAGAAGAAGCTTTGTTGCTAATATATAACTGTTGAATAATCCCTACGATTTGTTCAGGTACTCCTGTGTTTGTCAATATCTGCCAGCAGAAGATGTTCCACACCTAATATTATCAAATGATTTAACATAGTCTAGAAAACAAAGTATAGCTGGGACATTAAATTCATAGCACTTTTCTTTTAATTGTCTTATAATAATCAGTTGATTTCTTGTCCGCTTTCCGGGAATAAATCCTCCCTGATCATCACAGGTACTAAGAGTTTAGAGGAATAACCAGTTAATTCGTAATTTCGAATGAACATCTGCAAAGAAAAATGAGATGTTAATTCGAAAATGTTAAGAAATCTTTCGATAGAAGAAGTTAAACGAATTAGTTGATTTTCCAAAGTTGTTGTGTTACCTTCTATTCTTCGGTGTGCAGATATTTCTATGGAGAGGACATGACCAGTATAGGATACTACTCTTTTTATTTTTTCCTCTTTGATTTCTCAGAATGTCCTTATTAAACCAGAAGTGGAAGTGATCATGAAGACAGTTTCGAATTCTTAATTCTTTAATAATTTACGAAAAAAAAAAAAAAAAAAAGAAAGAAATCAAAAAAAATCCAATAAAAACTGTTACGATATCAACATATCTAAGAAGCGGCTGGAGTACTACACCGCGGTAAGAAACAAACTGTTGTAGGGTTCTGTAAACAATTTGTAACTATCCAGCGAATGAATGAATCTCTATTGTTTTGGCACAAAAGATAAAAACCAAAAAAATGCATTAACCATTCCATCGTTAAATGATAACATTTTTTTAAGGAATCATTTAAACGCTGTAATTATAACAATGAACAAAGAGGCGCAGCATGAATTAATTTTGAAACAATTACTTTAATATAATGTAAGTCATGTCGGCTAATAAATGATCTTTTTTCGATTATCAATTTCCTGTATCACGCAGTAATCTTAATAGTTAATATCTGGTAAAAAAACAAACATTCCTCTACGTAGGAATAACAATAATTTATGGAGAAACAAATGTGATAGTATTAGCGCGATTTAACTGATCTTTAACAGTTATTATAAAAGATTTGCTCCGCTAAGTTCAAAAAAAAAAAAAAAAAAAAATTGCACATCTTCGAAACAAAGTCTGTAAAGTATAGGAAAATTGTACGTATAGAAAGATGCGATTGGTATAAAATAAAATTAGCTCTTGACGTAAAATGAAAAGAAATAAAATTCCCGCTTCATCACTAGATAACTGATAAATAAATAGTTTAACAGACACGTATTACCAAAAATTAAAGTAATAGCCACACTCTAGCTTAGGATTACTCACATTTTTACTCTTTCTCACTTTCTCTAACACTGTTTTTTTCTCGTTCGCAACTTTTCGTTTATCGTTCATTCTCGCTGCTAGCGATTTCTCTGCCTGTTTGAAAAGAAAACAATAAATATACGCAGCAGCTCCATCGAACTGGTTCAATACTAAAGATAATATGTTTTATATATATATACCGTATGTGTGTGTATGCATTCGCAGACCCCCGCCCCCTCTCCCATCGACACACCCGCACATACGCATGGACACGCGAGCGCCTTTTTTATATATGATTAAAAATAACGTACTTGTTTGCCTGCTCCAGTTTTGCAAGTAACGCTAATTCTTCGGGAGAAGCGGTAATATTATTCGTCGATGGCAAGTGATTAATATTACTGTTACCGTTATCGTTTAGCTCGAAATTTTCAAAATAAGAAGTGGTAGAATCCGATAAACCGATGGTTCCTTCAACGGGACTCATGACCGTTACCAGGACTGAGACGAGTCTGCCGTTGCCACTGCTGCTTCGAAATTGAAACTCCTTCAACGTGTTTTAGTACCGTGAACAGCTCGAACAACCTTCCGATTTCTGCTAAAGCCATTTGAATTGTAAGATCTAGAGACGTGAAAAAGAAAAAACCAATAAGCTATTAAAAACAGCTTATCATCTCGGCGCCAAAAATTTCGCCTTTAACAAAAAAGTAAAAATGTAACTTTATTTATAGAAAATATTCAGAGAAACGTGTAAAGGGGTAAAAAAAAAAACAAAAAAAAAAAAAGCTAGCCCGTAAACAATTTCAATTTTAATACTAGGACTCGTAAAAGAACAGACTAGTTTATTTTAAATAAGAAAACAACAACAACAGAAAACGGTGCGAATGACATTAATCTTAAATTTACAATAGAGACACAGAAACTGCGTGGGTCTCTTCTTTTTTTTAAGTACTTTGGCTCCCACAGGGCTGCCGGCAACTAATATACAAACGAGATAATTTTATCTTATTCCTCAGCATCCGCTCACACTGCTCCAGAGAATATTAATTCATCTCCGGGGCTCTTGGCGTTATGCTGTTATCTGCCAATCCCGTCGTCATGCCTTTTAAGGTTTTAAGGTATGCTCTTCGGCATACTCATTTATGTACTACACGGATCGTTTTTTGTTTATATTAATATCATTTATTTAGTGTTTACTATATTACTACGTCAAAAATGTATACATACAAATACATATATATATATTTGTTAAGCGAAAAAGAGTGCAAAGTAAGTATAAATAACGAAATAATCGACTAGCAGTATTATAACTCCTCTGTGTAGATATATTATAATCATACAATTCGCAAAAACTACACTCGATAAATGCTTTAATTACTATAGCGCGCACTTTAAAAATATATAAAATGTTTATTTATTGCTACGCTACAATGAGCATATCTCTTTCACGACATTTACAGCAATTACATAATTATCATGAAGTAAAATCGCGGGGATAAAATTAATGGCATTTATAAAGATGCACATATGTAAGGTAGAATTAGGTTCTATTTTAATCAATTTTTCTAGCGGAATTATGTGTTATATTTAAATTATTCCGGTTAAACGATGTCCTTGCGAAACGTGTTAGTGATTAGTTCAGGGTGATAGATATAAGAGCAATATTCAATTTTCTTAAAACTACAACCGATTGAATTGAAACTTCTCAGAATCTCACCCCGCTGCGCAAAAGTCTCTAATTTTCGCTTTTTGCGCTATTAAATTAGATAATAAATATACATATATATAAATATATAAATATATATATATATATATATATATATATATATATATTTCGGCAGGTTGCATTGAAAAGGAAAAACATATGTAACTTCTATCATTTTCGATACCTTTTAAACTAAAAGTTAATGTAATCATTATTGATTGAATATTACATCATACGTGGACCTTAACTTTACAATCCCCGACGCCCGGTCAAAGAGGGACTTGCTTTACTTTTACTTTACGTACTTTTTACACAAGATAGAAAATTATTTATTTCAATATCTGTTCATTAAAGATGAAAAAAAGAAAAATATATTTACTAAAAGAACGCTAGTTGTAAATTATAAATTATTTTCTAAATTAAGCATTAAAAGTGACTTGAACGTAATCAAATATTTTCTTATAGTTACTGTTCTCTCGTTTTAATCATCGATATTATCATTGTTATTGTGATCGTAATGATCACCGTCGTTAATTTCGCAACTTCTTTTTAGTTTTATATCTACTGTAGATGGGGGAATTAATAAATCGGTTCATTAGGGAGATTTTTAGAATTTAATTTTTTGCAATTTCTTTGTACTTGTTACGAAAAAAAAAAACAAAAAAAAAACAACAAAACACACGAGGCGGTTAAATACATCTATATTCGAATTTTCGTGATTGCATGTTTATGAATGATATTCCCCATACATCTTAAAATTCTTGATCGGTGCTTGTGCAAAATCTCGTTGATCTAGCATTTAGCCAGATTACTTTTAAATCAAAAACTCTATCATCCGAAGGAATTTTTAATTACGAACAATCATCGGGAAAAGCCATGAATAATTAAAAAATTTAATACTATCCCAAGGAATACATGTACAAGTGCGGATACAAGACTATAACCCAACTTTCATCCCCACTTTGCATATGTAAACGAGAACATTATTTAATTCTTCAGGAGATCAGTAAAGGCGCAATAGTGAAATCAAATATAATCCTTGTAAATCGACCAGAACTGAAGATGGAGATAATTTTTTTTTTTTCTGATATAACAAGTTTCTTTCGTTTCCCGAGAATTATGAAGGGAAATAGTTTAAAAACTGTAATTTTAATTAAATTGTACCCAGATGATGTGAAAAATTTTCTTCCATTACAACTGCTAAAACATGTAATAATATATTTATTATTAAGTTTTAATTTTTCTTTATGTATTTTTAAACGCCTTTTTTTGTACATGTAGAAAAGTGCATGCTGTTACATTAGCTATTAATTATTTTTTGGCTTATTATAGTTATTCTTAAACTTATTTTTATTGCGTAGGTCGATTTTCAAAATAGTATACATTTTCTGTTTTACTGATTTCTTTTTCTAGTTCTTTCTTTGATCTCATGAAAGGTTCGGACGACCGCACATTTCGCTAACCCCCATTTCTAAAAGATAAAATAGAGGTATGTTTAAGAAATCGATCTTTCACTCCGTGTGTCATCAAGACTTGAATATGATTTAAATTTAATGATAGAAATCTTCTCTCAAGATAAAATATGTCTCAAAAATTTCACCAAAAAAAAAAAAAAAAAAAAAAAAAAAAAAAAATTAAGTGAACGATTTTAGCTAAAATTTACATTTTCAAAATTGACTGACACTGACATTCATTGCAAATCTTTAACGTTACCAAAAAAAGAGACAAATGAGAACGAAAAATTTATAAATATAATATTATAAAAGTTATAAAATTTTTTATAATAAAAATATATTAATTCACGCGGGGTCGGCTCTAAAACATTAATAAAATTCTTTCGTCTTATGTTGTAAAATATTAAGATTTTTAATCGTTTTAATTTACTGCGACAACTCAAAATTAATACTTTTGAGAAAAGTTATGAGTGTATGTATAAACACATTCAATTGAATAATACAAATGCGGCACGCTTAAACTAACCCGTACAAAAACAGCATTAAAACGCGACATACGAACATTACTAATTATTTCACACAAGTTGGGTCTATCTCCAATACCCCCTCGTAATAAAAATTATTAACTCAACAATTACATTTGCTTGATTTTGTATTTTGATTTTGCTTTAAGTTTTTGGCATTTTACCCCACTATGCGCTGTCAGTACTGTTATTAAATTTTATGACCCATTTGCTGCTTCTGTTCCGATGCTTAATTTACGAAATTAAAATTTTCTTTATATCCAGGACTGAGTTAAAAAAAATAAAAAAAAAACGATAAATAAAAATTTCTACTTTTTTAATTTATATATATATATATATATATATATATATATATATATATATATATATATATATATATATATATATATATATATATATATATATATATATATATATATATAATACTATGATGACTGATAAAAAATACAATTTTTTTTAATAAATTATAAAAGCTGTTCATATGTACTAGCATATAAATAGTGTACCTCGTAACGCAGCAGCTATAATTCAAGCGGTAATTAAATATTCCAATTGAACTTTAAAAAAAGTAAAAAATTATCATATTGCCAATTTTACTCAATTACTAGAATTAATTTAACAAATAAAAATATAAAAAGTAGTAAAAAAAAACATTAAAAGCATATTTCGTATTTTATTTCAGAAACTTAATTTTTTTCAATTAAATTAATATATATTTCAATATAACGACACCGCTAGAACAATTTCTGCGCGTATTTTTTTTTCGCAAAACAAATTGCATCGTTTTCGTCAATTATTCGCGTTTTTAGTAGTGCAATTTTTAAAGAAATTTTTCAAAATTACTAACTTCGATTTGAATGTAAAATCTTAAAGTATACGACCACCTTAAAAACTTACGAAGATGGAGGGAATTTAAGCGGTATTATTATGCTGTGCTATTAAGTAGTAGCAGTACTTCGTATCATTTCAACATTATAAACTTGTATTCTCAGATAAATCATAATAGAATACAGTTATTATAACCGATTTTATTTCACACTATAGATGTAACAAGCCACCAGTTCACATTGGAATTCAGATTCTAAGGTATAAACAGAATGTTATCTTGTTAGATAATTGTTTTGTTAATGCTGTTTTTTTATTTTTAATTTAAAAAGTTTTTTCCGCTTTTTATCGAAACATCATCGCCAATAATGAAAATGCTGAATAAAATACCGGGAAGATAAATGAAATAACAGAAAGAAAACTGAAAGAATTGAAAAAATGGTTATAGGTAGAAGGAAATATAAATGAAATAATAAAATGAAAAAAGAAAAAAAACAAAAAAACAGAGAAGAATACATATATGGATGAATGAATGATATGTTTAATTTCAAACATTCATATAATGTAAAAACAGTAAAATTAATAAGAAATCCGTCGACGAGCTTAGAGACTTGACCGGTCTAAATTTAAGATCGTAATAATATACTTATAAAAAATATTGTTTTGGCGGAACGAATCATTTCTACTCAACCAAACAATTTTCACGCTGAAAAAGTAATTTTTAAACAATTTCATGGGAAAAATAAACCAACTGATTTATTTTATAAAAAATAGTAGAGAGAGAGAAAGAAAAGTTTAAAGGTTTATATGTCGAATACAAAAAAAAAAAGGATAGGTAAAGTTTTTTTTCAAACTTTTCATAAAGAATTAAAACGGTATATCCTGCTTGACAATAAAATACTTCTTATTTCCAAAAATTGTAAATATCAGAATAATCGGTAAGAACTATTTTTTAAAATAACGATATAATCTGTTTATTTTTGCTGTTTCTTCTCTTTCTATTTATTACTTACATTTTAATTATCCTTCATTTTTCGTCCTTTTTTCTTCTGGCAACTCTATATACCTTCCCTTTCTTTTTTCTTCCCCCTTTAACTTTCTTTTTATTTTCCTATTGTTTTATCTTCTCCCTACGCAGATTCTTTTTCCTTTAATTTACTATGCCTGCTACTTTTATTATTTTACAGTGGAACTGTCATAGCTTAAGAGCTAACAATTAGAGGGTCTCATTCATACTCGTAATAATAATAGTGTTGCTCTTATTTCTGAAACGTGGCTACGGTCGGATATGAATATTAATTTTCGAAGGTACGAAATAAACAGATGTGATCGTCACGATGGCTACGGTGGATCTGCAATCCTTATTAGGAACTGCATTCTCTTGTTCAGTCACATGATGCTTCCTTTAATACTCCTTCTAGTCCTAATCAATTTAATATTGTGCACGTTTCTATTGTTTCGTGGCATAACGTTTTTTAACTATAAACGCGGGGGAAAAAACAACAGTAACGTATTACATTATTTCCTCAAATTTATGTTGGCCAACTGCGGTATACTCGTTTAGGCAATGCACTTTGTTCGAGAGAAGTTGGATATTCCGTCGCCGCATATTACGAAAAATATGAAATATCCAAAACTGACGAATCAAAAAAATAAATAAATAAATAAATATTTTCGCATTATAAAACAATAATTAGTAGAAAATAAAGTAGCGATTAATGTATAACCTTTTTCTTTAAACTCAAAAAAAAAAAAATTAGATAGAAAAGTTAATCTCTAGTATTATACACCCTGTCAAGAAAGTATCGGGAATTGTTAAATAAAACGAACAATTTTTAATTTTCATCCAAATTTATTTTGTCACCTTCAAAATAACATCCATTCGAAGCGATGCACATATGCCAACGCTTTTTCCACTCGGCAAAGCACTTCTGATAGGCGGTTTCCGGGATGGCCTTTAGCTCTCGCGTCGCATTCGTCTTGATGTCATCAATCGATTCGAAGCGCATTCCCCGTAGCGGAAATTTGAGTTTTGAGAATAGGAAGAAGTCGCAGGGTGCTAAATCTGGTGAATACGGCGGTTGTTCGATGATATTTACCGAGTGTTTGGCCAAAAACTCATTCACAATTATGGCTTTGTGAGACGGCGCATTATCGTGATGGAGAATCCAAGAATTGTCGACCCACAAATCGTTACGTTTACGACGGATAGCCTCTCTCAAACGTCTCAAAACACTTAAGTAAAACTCTTTGGTGACTGTCTGTCCGGCTGGCACATATTCATAGTGTACCACGCCTCGAATATCGAAGAAAACAATCAACATGATCTTCACTTTCGATCGGCTTTGGCGAGGTTTTTTCGGCTTTGGCGCGCCAATTGGCCGCCATTCGGACGATTGCTGGTTCGTAAGCGTGTCGTACTCGTACACCCATGTCTCGTCACCAGTAATTATCTTTTCCAAGAAGGTAGGATCCAAATTGGCTCGATCCAGCATGTCTGCAGCTACCTGTTCTCGGTACTTTTTTTGAAAGAAATTCAGGTCTTTCGGAACAAGCCGAGTCGCAACGCGTTGCATACCCAATTTTTCGTGCACAATCGTACGTACGCTCCCGTGTGACATGCCCAATCCATGAGCCATCTCTCTCAAGCTCACATGACAATTTTCAGCAACGATTTCCTTGATTTTATCGACGTTATCATCGGTCACACTCGTTGAAGGCCGTCCAGAGCGAGGCATGTCTTCGACCGTCTCCCGACCATCCTTGAACGCTCTGTACCACTCGTAAACCCGCGTTTTTGATAAAGCAGATTCACCAAAAGCCTTCTGTAACATTTTCAGTGTATCGGCACAAGAAATTTCGTTCGAAACACAGAATTTAACACAAGTACGTTGTTCAATATTTTCACTCATTGTAAAACTTCGACAAAACACTTCAAGGTCGACTGATTTTAACAGCTGCTGTAAACACACTGGTTGACAGATCGCGCTAAAAATAGGCATCATAATACAAAACAGTTGTACCAACCTGGAAAAAAAAAATTATCTGCCTAGCTATTACCCGGGAGATTTAAATTGACAATTCCCGATACTTTCTTGACAGGGTGTATAAATTTAGATTGAGCGCAAGAACCGTTAAAACTATATACTAAACGAAACAAGCCCACCAATGTGGTTAATTCATTCGCACCAATTTAAATGAATAATTATTTCGTACGAAAATGCAATGCGGTCATTTGTTATGATTATTCATTAACGTACAAACTTATATTGAGCACCATTAGAAATCAGTTTCGTACGGAAATGTCGTAATATTAAAAAATATTAAAATTTCCGTTCGCCCCTCAAAATCTAAAAAAAATACTATAATATAAGAAAAAAATTTAAAATACACTTATTATTATTACCATTATTATTATTATTATTATTATTATTATTATTATTATTATTATTATTATTATTATGAGTCTTAATGGGCGAACATCGCAGTGGTAGCATATACGTAAGTTATACGCTCGATATAATATATGCTCGGTGTTACCGTTATATCTTAATATGGGCGTTAGCAACATTTCATACAAGATGATAGAAAACTGGAATTACTCGCTTTCCATTATTTCAAGGTATATGAGCAAAACGAACGGCTCACAACAAAATATCTATAGCCGGCGAAACAGTAATTAACAAGCGTATAATAGTAATAATTTAACGGCTATTTTCGGGCAGTTCTATCGCGCTCAAAATTTATTAGGAGCGAGATAGAAGGCAATACTTAAAGCATACGACACACAGTGAAAGGTATTTCTGTTGAAGTAATTGTAAAACATGTAATAGATAAACTGCGTAGTATTTTTCTAAAAATGGAACATCGCTAAAACTACTTTCCCACCCCTAAACCCGCCTTTTTCCGTTGTAAAACGATGTTTCATAAATTAGCAATATCCTTCACATGTCCACAACTAGCAACGCTAATGATGTACTGCATTCGAGAAGTATTACCGCAGTTAACGGAATGGAGTTATCAAATTGTAACAACGCATGAAATTGTTAGCCATTTAAATGCGAACGGACAAGCTTCATTTACAATGAACGACAATCCTATACGGCACCATCTTTTGACAGTACAAACGCGCTCGGCCAAAGATCCAGCAATCCGAGGCAGAACATGAGGGACTGTCAGGAAACACTGGATGAGCTGAAAGAGAGACACAAAAGGTAGAAAAAAACGAGATATAAAAAATGTAGTTAGAGATCAGAGAATTTACCGAGTCAACATACGAGAGGCCCCGTGAAGGATTTCTCCCTCCGGGGCTAGACAATGGAATTAATTTTCCCCGAGAGCGTATCGAAGAAGACGCGGATTTACCCGCAGCAGGCAGTTGTTTAAAAAGGAATGCCGAATACACGGAGAAAAGGAGGGTCAGCTGAATTCGGCGTTAACCAAACACTTCTTATTCTTTCTTCCTTAAACGCTCGAGAGAGCGTAGTGTTGTTATGAAAAACAGCCGCGTTCTTCACCATACTCCATGCTGCCCTATCTTAAGCAATCATCAACGCTCCTCGTGCAGGCTTAAGCCGATTAACGATTTCAGTTGATCATCCCATCTCGTGCAGGCTTAAGCCGATTAACGATTTCAGTTGATCATCCCATCTCGTGCAGGCTTAAGCCGATTAACGATTTCACTTGATCATCCCATCGCGTTCCGGGTCTTCCTCTTTTTCCTTTTACCATTTACTTTTCCGGTTGTTACCAGGCACTGCAATGAATTGGTAACTCTCGCCGCGTGCCCAAAAAAGTCCAAAAATCTTTTCCTAACCTCGCTGAATAGACGCATTTATACATTCAATTTATTTTATTTTTTTTTATTTTTTTCTCTCTTATTTTATTGCAATCTAGTCTAAATAGACTAATAAACAATTTTTCTTTAACAAAACAATATATAAGTAACTAATAATAATACCAAAATAGCCCAATGGAATCTTGGTATACACACTTTAATTAAATAATAAATGATATATCTACGAATTTCAAATACTAATCTGATACGAGTTCATGCGGTTTTGTTCTCTTGAGTCTTCTCTCCAAATCCGCTGTGTTCAAGAGCTGGCGCGTGAAGACGTTTTCGTTGGGTTTTCGGTTTAACCATGATACTCTTAATAGTCTTCTATATGCCCAAGTTTCAAACCCGTCAACAATTCTGCTGATGCAATCAGCGGTGAGGGACCAGGTTTCGCAAACATAAGTGGCAATAGGAAAAACTAACCATTTAGTAGATTTATCTTTGTGTTTATGATAGCGCGGTAGCCTAGTGGTTAAGGCACTTGTCTACCACCAAACTAGAGGACACGGGTTCCAGACTTGTCTCTTTCCAGATCCAAATCGCTCCCAGGTCTATACCTAATCTGAAATTGAATATTGGTTATACCAGAGAACTATCTGGTGGACAGTAAAGACGGATCCCAAGTAGAAAGGAACTGGCCCTAATATTCTCATCAGATATCCATCAGACCCTTAAGTACCATTATGAAAAGCTTAACTTCACAATATCCGTTATACTTTATCAAGGGGATATATGGGACTTACTTTACTTTTATCTTTGTGTTTAATGGCAGTACTTTATCCTTCCATATCTTTGACAATCACAGCTCTGCGCGCTAGTGTTGGTCTGCGCTTTATATCTAGTCGACAGTTTCTTTTTTTTTTTTGTTAATATTGAACCAAGATACATAAAATTATCCGCATAGTTTGCTTTTGGTCTTACTTTCTTAATCGATTATCATCATTATTTTAGTCTTAGTTCTGCTAATCAGTCATAATCCCTACATCGATCTTCGAGTTTCTCCATGAATTTTATCGTACTTTTTTTCAGAGCTACTTATGATGACAATATCGTCCGCGTATCTCAAATTGCAACATCGTAAATACTTTACCATATTATTTTCGGAATATTTTAATAACCGGTCGCTTTCATTTGCCAATAATATTCAATTGCGAAGGTACGCTTCTTTATCTTCGTTATCTGCGACAGGTAATTTCTAACCGTTACAGCGCCACATCTAAAAATGGCCGTTCGTTAACCATTCGTTATCTGGTTTTACCCGGTGGTCACTTCGTAATAATTTAATCCGATTTTTTATTATTTATCCTCGTTTATTGTTTATTTCATTCTCACTTCCGTTTTATTCTCTTTTGGTGCCTTTACTTTATTTTTCGCTTAATTATTTCCGTTGTCTATTTTTCTTTATGCCGCCGTTTAATTTCCGCATTTCCTAATCTGTTAAATCGTTTATTAGAAACAGCCCTTTTCAGGGCTCCGTTACGTAGTTATTACGAAGTATTTTGTCGCATAATATAACTTTGGTTCTGCGGATTTTCATTATTGAAATTAACGTAAACATATTCAGCATAGGAGAGAAGACGGCGGAGAACACGAATAACATATAATAGCTAAGTAAAAACACATATACACGAACATATAAAATTTATTAAAATTAAATTGTATATGTTTGTGTATATGTGTTTTTACTTAATAAAAGTGTTTTACTTGTAAAAGTATATATATTAGTTCATTATGGAACACCAAATTAATATAATAGCTATCTTCGGAAAGTTGGTACAGCGCACAGGGTATTTTTATTCATTAAAAGGTGTGGGCGACAGAGACTCTATATAACATTGAGAGAACCACCCTGCTGATTGGGATCGTTACTAAATGTTTTGTAAAGTCTGGCTTAAAGAAGATTCTGCAAGTAATATGAAATGACGTACAATTTTCTTTAGTCTAGCGACGTGAATGTTGTGACTTCGAATCCCAAAACTCGATAATTGTTAAACGTGAGATTATTTTTAATGTTAGGAAAAAAAAAAAACAAAAAAAAAACAACAATTTCATAGAAATTATTGAAGCTGTTTAGCGTGTGTACTTTTCCTTATGAAAAAAAAAAAAAAGAAAAAAGAAAAAAAAAGAAAAAAGAAAAAAAAAGAAAACGTTCTTTACACATTCATTATAAAATGGAACTCTTCGCTGAATATGAATTTAATGTAATTCTAAGAAATCTATATTCTAATCAATTTCTTATACAATAATTCGATTAAATCGAGAATTAAACAAATTCAACATTTAATCTAGGCTGTGACAACTTGACACTTCTGATTTACCGCTTTTTACAAGATGAAATTCCTATACATAAATTGTAACACACACGTTTTTAACTATCCTATATATATATATATATATATATATATATATATATATATAAGTGTAAGTTTGCGTATTTATCATCATTACCGTCATACCTGATTTACCGCATTTCATAAAGTTAAACTCACACACCATAAACTATAACACCTTTAATCGTCTCTTATACATACGTGTATTGGGGTGTACATTTATGTGTTTACGTTTAGGGTTTCCTCGCGAAGCGTTTTTCACTCGCAATCCGTTGTTCCTATTTTTCGATTTCCAACCGCCAGAGCATTTTACACTTAAGATAATCCACATCTTGTAGCGCCATATTTTTCCGTGTTTTAGTTAATTTTCCCCGCGCAAGAATAATCTCTCCTATTTCTCCTTCAACTTTCCTAGTCTCTACTATCCGGCCAAAGTATATTTTTATCTATTCATTTCCGAAATCAATAACTCAGGAATTCTAGAGCGCCGTTACACATTTCTCTCTCGTGCCATTTTCACTGATGGCTTAAGAGTCTAATGCTGTTGAAGTCTCTTCCATCCTCCTAAATTTTAACCTTTCAGAATCTCTTATTTGCCAATCGATGGCTACTATTATAGTTCCATTGTTTTCGTATCCTTTAATCTCGTTTTTTCCCCGTCATTTAATTTTCTCGAGTCCATAATGCTTTTCAAGTGCTTTATTCTTCTTCGTTTTTTCCGGCTCGTTCCTTCAAATTCCCCCACTCATCCCTTCTTCCCACTATTTCATCCGCACGTGCAAATTTTTATTACCGGATTCCCAGCCGTACGGGCATCAAAGGTAACAAAAAGTGGTGGAGTCATACGAACAGGGTGGTACCTTCTCACGCACTCTTTTTGTAAAAGAAAAAAGAAAAAAAATTCATCTGTTAATCCCCCGTCCGGTAATAATTTTTCATTTTAGATTTTGATGTCAAATATTTACACTCCTCTCGCTTTTCTTCATCGATCTATTCCAATTACTCTCTCTTCTATTTCCTGAATTCTCTTTAATTTCGTTTCACCGCTATGTCAACGTTTACATTATTCGCCCACGTTTTTACCACATTCTACGGTCTTCCTTTTGTTTTTGCTTTTTCCTCGACTTCCTCTTCATTCGAATGAAGTAGTCAGCGATGATGATCGTATATTTTCTTCGAATTTTCACCTCTGCCTGTCGCACATTATCGCCGACATTCTGGTTTATCTTACTTCGGCCAGACACAATGGTGCAGTTGATTGAGCAACGGTGTTTCGTTCACATGGAACTGATGAATCTCTTCATTCGTAAATCTTACTTGAAGTATCGCTTCCTGATTAAGCGCCTGCCTGTTTATTTTTCACTCGTTTCTTCTTACTCTTCTATGCTTCACAAACCGCGATTTACCTCTAATAAAACCCCAATTTTATGCCTTATTTCTCTTCGTCTTTTTCTCAATTTTCGCCATTTATTTGTAGCCATGACAAACTTCTTTATTTTTCTTTCATTTTTTTTAATTATCTTCATCTTATTAAATATCTTTCTTTACCGTTCTGTTCTAAATCCGTCTCTCAACATGTCGCCAGAATTAAATTTTCCAATTCTTTAGGTTCTCCTTTTCCTGTACGCACCATTATCTATACTGACGGTTCCGAAGGGTCAAATGCAGTTGGTTCTGCTTTTTTTTTGTCCTACCTTCAATTAGATTCTGGATCTTTTGAACTTCCTTCCCTTTGCTCGAATTTCTATGCCGAATCTATTGTGCTATTCTACGTGCCGTCTCCTCCTTGTTTCGTCATTAATTAAGTTCCCATAAAGTGTTCATAATCTCAGATTTTAAAAATGCTTTACAGACTATGATGCTAACCTTCCTGCTCCCTCTTTTGACTATATAATATTTTTCACGCGCTGGACATCAATGATCTTTTCCTTCTTTACTCGATTGAGATCGATCTTTTGTTGATTCCTGGTGACATTTAGGCATTGAATGCAAAGAGATGGTGAACATTCATTAACCTGTTCTTCCGTTAATTGCGGCAGATTTTTGGGTACATTTTCAGTTCATAATAGTGTTCTTCTTTCCTTTTAAATGTCTCATTCCAAATTATGATTTAATACCTATTGTTCTTCATTTTCTAATCCTAGCTCCTTTTATTTCTCTATTCAGTCATCTCTTCAACCCCATTCATGGTTCCTTGGCTTCCCTTCACTTAAACGCTCTATAATTTCTGCTATTTGTCGCCTTCGCTTTAACCATAGTCTCTTCCCCGTATCATTTTAACCGTTTTCATCTACTTCTGCTCAATTTTGTCCTTTTCATCCCCCTTCTAATTACTTTCTTTGATATCATGTTTTATTTGCATGTGCGGCATTTCCTAATGAACAATCGTCCTTCTACTATTTTGTATTAAAACTTTTGGTATTCCCATTTCTTATAGTGCTTCTTACATTCCCTCATTTCCTTCTGCTTCTGCCATTCCCGCTCTTAAATTATTCTTATCCTCTTTGCTCAAACGTTTAAGAATATAACGTTATTTCCCCCTTCTTCCCATTTCTTGGGCCATTGTCCTCGTTAACAAACCCATTAAAAAAAAACAAAAAACGGCTGGAATGAAAACTACAACACATTGAAGAAATAAAAAATTATCATGATGCGGGTTAGTGTACACACGCGCGAACCCAATAATTAAAAAAAATTTAAAAAGCTTCCCGCTCTTATATCCTGTCATTCTCTTTTTTGTCCGCTATCCTTGTTACAATGATTACTTCGTATTGCCAATATCGGGCCGAATCAAAATATATCTGTCTCCCGGCTAACGCAACGAGAAAAAAAAAAAAAAAAAAAAAGTCATACGACAAGTCGGACTGTATTACCTGATTGCGGAGACTATATACGGTTAAAACATTTGGACTATTCGAAAAAATTAAATATCATCTAGGACAAATTGTGTAAAATTAGCCGAATAACAAATTCTTTCAAGCATATGTCGTAATAGTGGTGCCCAACAGGTTCGATGTACGAGGAAAGTATTCTAAACGAACGGAAAGTTATTCAAATAATAATTGTTTACTTCGCTTCAAGAGAATGTTGATTTTTTTTATATCAGTTTAAGAATGTGTGCGGTATAAACTTAGGATAAAATGCATAGTATCAAAATGGCTCCTTCGTTTGCTTTATTCTAATTTAAATATATTTCTTATCGTTATTAGGTATATGAAAAATTAATCGGATGGCAAAATAAGATCATATATATAAAAAAAAAAAAAAAAAAAAAGGCGAAATTTGTCGGAACTGATACAATTGAAAATTAGGTGATTAAATGGGAAAAAAAAAACAAATTATAAATATCCCTCGCGATTGCCCGGTAAACGGCTGTTGCCGGTCCCTGAATTCCTAATAACCCGGGGGGACAAAATTGAAATTCGACCAAAGAAATAATTTAATCGAAAATTTTAAAAATTGGCGATGGTAACAGAAGTAGAGATGACAAAATCGTAGACAACGAATTAAATTTTTTAGGGAAATTACGAAAAATTGAATTACGATAAAAACGGAAATACTAACAGGATCTCTTAAAGTTACAAAAATTGAAACATTAAAAGGCGACTCACTGTTTTGCTTTCTTGAAGGACAATTTTTAAACACGAATTTTTATTATAACATTACTGTGTCAAAAATTTCATTTCAGTTGTGAAACACTTCCACTCTTTTTTCGTCTGTTTTTAATTAATAACACCGAGAAACCATTTTTTAGGGAAACAACTACTTAAAAACGAAATTATTAGACGGAGCCGACGACACAATTTTTGGCTCACATCTTTCGCCCGCACCCTTTATAAAAATCCGCGCGTACAGAAATAATAAAAAAGAAGTTAAATGTGCATGAAATTAAATACCGAACAATTTTAATAAACAAAAACAGTGAACCCCATCTCCATCAAACACATACTAATCGATTGTCCAAAATTCCGAACCCAAAGAAACCTATACATCCGAAACGAATCTCTCGAATCCCTACTTTCAGATAATGGTATCAAAACTCTCAAGCTCTTCTCCTTCCTACGAGCTACCAGTCTCCACTCCCAAATCTAAATCCTAACAGTACTCACGTCCATAACCATAAAACTGTACACGGCGTAATAATAATAAAAAAACCAACAAAAAAAAAAACCAGTGAAAATACATGTATGGTTACATAAGTAGCTCAAACAGGTCCTCTTTAAATAATGTAAATATTATTAATAAAAAAAATTAACGATATAAAGAGTAATTTAGTGGGTTATTATCGAGACAAAAGAAAACTGTTAGTATTAAACAGTAATATTACTAGCAACTTTGACGATGCGCTTCACTTGTAGAAATTTTTTTTTTATGATATTCTTCAAACTTGTGCAAATTATAACGCACGCACTGTAATCAGAAATACGTTAATAAGTTTTCACAAATTATGCCACAGCATATCTGTCACGAAAACCTCCTGTCAAGCAACGTACTTAGAACGAAAAAAAAACAAGACGTGTATCATTATTTGCAACGGAAAAGGGAGTTGTAAGATACAAAGTTTACAATACACAACGGAACGTACAAGAAACAATTACACATATTTGCGATATGACGTACCTGTTGTTATTGTCGTTCGTATGTAAATTATTAACAACAAATTGTTCTGACATTACCCTCAATATGTTTTTTTCGTTTTTTTTTCTTTTCTTTTTTTTTCTTTTTTTTTTTTTTGTAAACAATATGAAAAAGTTCCATCATAATATCAGATATGTCCTTTAAAAAAAAAACACTAACTCAAGAAAAAACTACATATATATATATATATATATATATATATATATATATATATATATATATATATATATATATATATATGCGAACGACGTTAAGGAGAAAGTCGGGAAATATGAGATACATGCGTTTATTATTTTTCATCGCTACTTTCGGTAATAAAGCTTCTGTAAAAATTGAATGAACACAACTTTAAACGGGTAATAAGTAACAAGCGATTTTAATTACTTTCAATTTATTTTTTGTACAAAATTCAGAATTTGTAGTTTTTTCTTTTTAAAACGGTACATAATGTGTTTATTAACTTTTATTTGATACAGGAGTTTTGAAATATAAAGCTGAAAGAAGGTACGAATATAATTTATAATAAAATATTGTAAAAACTTCAAAAATTTTTACACAGCACCGAAATAATCAAACTAATAAAAAATCTTATAAAACAATAAAAATTACAAAAAGGAATTAGAACTGGAATTCTATCGTTAAACTTAGAAATAAAAGGGAAAAATATTTTCAATCAAAAATAAGCTAAAAGTAGAACGCACATTTGACGACAATATGGTACAAGCAAGATATTTAGAATAATAAATAAAAGTTTAACAGAATATGAATATGTGTTCATTTCATTCGCGCTACATAAATCCATTCTATGCTCGTGTTTTAAAACTTTTTACAATTTTATTCGCGGCACATTTTTTTAGTTTTACGCTTGCGTTTTCCATTTAACAGCTGAAGATGGATTTTAAAACGTTTTTGCGATGAGTATACCTTTATTTATCTTGTTATTCACTATTTAGGAAATTATTATTTTAAAAATTAAAAAAATTACATCAAATGTGTGGTAAAAACTGAAAATGTTTAGGAAAACCAAATGCAATAACTGAGGAAGAAGAAGAAGAAGAAGATGTGCGGAAATACAATAACGCGATATCATACCGCTAGATAACGGAAAAAGTAATAAAAACTTTGAAATGTTATTTTTTCGGCTTTAATTCGGAATAATAAACTGAGGTAGTTCAAAATGAATATTGGATGCTTTAACGAGGAGTAGAAAATCATCAAATACGTAGAGCTAGGTATAAATCAAGTTACAAGCGCCATTTCATTGTTGATTGCCAGTAATAAAACGATCTTTCAATTTAAAAAGTTACATTAAAATTGATTTTAAAAACAATTTTGCGCATTTCAATTTAAAACATGACTTTATATTAAATCTGTCGCTTTTTAAACTAGGACGATATTAAAATTAAAAATTTATTGTCGGCATGTGTACCGTAAAATTCAACCTATAAGAGAAGTTCTTGATACTACATCTCTCCTTTATTTCTTTCTTTCTTTCTTTCTTTCTTCAGTTTCTTTACGGATTATTTTAAATATATTACAGTATTCTCATTTTCTATTACTAACTTTAATGTCCTATATTTTTGATCAAGGGTCGTTGTTATCGGGAGGAACCACCTTACATCATCGCTGTGCCAGGTGGACGGATATACACTATTTTAAAGTCCGTCAATACAACTTTTTCCTGAATGTTACAAAATAAAATCAAGGGTATTTTGTAAATGAAACTAACAGCGGATAAGTCTCGTTACCCGGTGATTCGTTCTCATATAAGTAATATCCATTACTTCGAGGAGAGTCTGATTTGTTTTGTCGTTTAATACTCGTTTACTTTGAATAGCTTTTTCTATTCTTTTTGTTTATTTATTTGATTCGAATGTTCTGCTAGTCTTCAGCGCTCAATTTATTTTTGAACGTTGTAATCCCTTGACGATTGGTACACTACGACTTGTTCAACAAAGATAGTTCTAAAATTATAAGCGAATTACAATCAATAAGTTGCCGCCACTCAGGTTTATTCTTATTTCAGTTTCCGAGCAACTCAACTTCTTCATTCTAGATTTTTTATAACTCCCCTATTACACACATTTCATCAAAAACATATTCAAAATACCACTAAAGTAAGTCTTACATCCTTGACAGGGCACTGGGGATTGTGAAGTTAAGGTTCCCAATGTACCAAATCTAACGACGTTGATGAGAGTTGGGTAGCTAGTTTCATAGTAAAGTTAAAAGTAGATTAAGTTCCTCCGCCAATCAGGTTTTATGCGGAAATACTCTATATAAGCTAGCGGCCGGTGTTCTTTTTTTTGTTTTTTTTTGGGGGACTCGTCAACCAGGAACCTCACCCAGAAACAAAAGAAAGAAGAGTTAACTAATAAAAAACTTGATTCGATCGGAAATGACAGAAATAAAGTAACCAATGGTAGGAACAACAGACTGAGACGGAAGCACAGTAGGGAGCAGGAAGCCTTGACTTTAAAAGGAGTAAATAAATGGAACAGCGTTCCGCAGAAAGAGCAGAACACTCAAAGAAAATGTGATTAACATCACAAACAATTGCTTCATTAAGATGTAGGAGATAATAAGGAGAGGAAACCAAAGAGAAACGATAACGGAAAGCGGGCAATTGAAGCGTAGATGAATAATAGGGATAATAACAGAATGTGGAAAAGAAGGAAATTCTGAGAACCAAGAATTAGTAGGAAGGTTAGGTTGAATTGAGAGGTAAAAGGAACTATCATTGGTAAAAGAAAAAGAGTACATATCCGACCAAAATTTAAAATGAAATTTCTTACTTAAGGACAATAGATTAGAACTAGGGATTTTTTTCAAGTGTAAAAGCGGAAGCGGGCAGCAACCTGAGCCAAAGCATTCGCCATTTCGTTACCCTCGATGCCTTTATGACACCAGGAGCCTATTGCAGATCAACGCGGATAGAGTGATGAAAGGGAAGATCGCGTATGAGAGAGGGGGAAGAGGTAAACTGATAGCCTGAAGGGCACTCATGGAGTCAGATATTATCAGATAGTGGGAGA
Source organism: Icerya purchasi (assembly GCA_039619475.1). NCBI lineage: Eukaryota > Metazoa > Arthropoda > Insecta > Hemiptera > Monophlebidae > Icerya > Icerya purchasi. Next base: position 539,873,046 of record CM077115.1, read on the forward strand.
AGTTACCCGATTAGAGGAAATATAAATAATCGCACGTAGGGTAGTCATTTTAATTAATTTCTGAAAATACAACAAAAAGGCGGAAGACGAAAGGATTATTCGGAAAAATTAAAAACAGGGATAATAAAGGAAGCCCCGACGCCACTAGGTCCCCTAGAGCCATTAATGATGATTGCATGAGAATGAAAGAGAGAACTGATAATGCTGTGAAATTCCTATTTAATAATCGCCTGAGGCATAGACTTGGAGGAATTAGAAAGAAAATATACTTTGGGAAGGTGTGTGAGATCGAAATAATTAAAGGAAAAGCAAGGGAGATTATTACTGGGAATTATATGGGACGAAAAATAACTAAGACGGCGAGATATAAGGGCTAAGATGGGAATTTTATTAGGAACCAAAACGCCAGTTTCTGGCGATGGAAATGTAGGAAGGGATAAGTTGAGAGGAAATGCAAGGTACACACGTTTAGAAAGAAAACGATAGCCCAAATAAGATCTTTGAACTGAAAGAGGAGATGTATTAGATTCAGCAAGCATTGCTGAAACGGGAGAAGACTTAAGAGCGCCGAGGCATAGACGGAGACACGAATTCTGTATTCTATACAATTTGGAAAGTACAAAGAAATGAGTACAAGAGGATCACCACGCCATTTGGTTGGTGATAAGGATTTCAACAAATTCAGTCTTTTAATGGCAGAACGAGAAAAATAACTGATATGCTCGGAAAAGGTTAGTCGACTATTTAGGTAAACTCCAAGGTAGCAGAAGCAACTAACGCGAGGAAGTGACGTCCGATTCAGGGAAATATTAGCAGAAGCGGGATTGTACGGACGCAAAAACAAGCAAGAAGATTTGGAAGGAGAAATAGAAAGATGAACAGACGACAGAGAATGTTGTCGCGTAGCCGGAGAAGAATTAAGCGTCTCGTTGACGGCTGCGATGTCGGAAGAAGAGGAAAAAAGAACAATATCATCGGCAAAGAATAAGAGAATGCCATAGCAACAGTGTAAATGTTAAAAAGAATAGGACTGAGAGGGGAACCTTCGGGAAGACCACGGAATACACTTCTTGGAGCTAGAGGCTAGAGGAAAAGTGAAGAGTGCAATTCATCGTGAGATTAATTGTTAAGGAGGTGAATTTGACTGGAAGATTAATTGCTGCCATTGCATCTCAGGGTTGGCAAATGAACGTTGTCGAAGGCTGAAGAAACATCAATAAAAGAAGCAACTGTATACCGTTTGTGAATGAAAGATTTATAAATATGGGAAACAAAAGAGCTAATGCAATCGGCAGGGCCAATGCCTGGACGAAAACCAAACATATTATAAGGAAGTAGATTATTATGTTTCAGCCACCAAACAAGACGCTTGTTCAGCATACCTTCAAAAAGTTTCTTAAAACATGATGCCAAGGAGATAGTGCGTAAAGAGGAATTTTTTTTCTTAGTGATAAGAATGATGGTGGTTATGAAAGTAGGACACGGAGTACTTATACATTAAATTTTTTTACAAATTGAACATAAAACATTGCTAGTGCCATTAGTCTTTCTTAAGACATGGAATTTTTTTAAAACGTTTATACTCCTTTCAAAGTTGAAAAGCAGGTTTCAGCTTCAGTTGTCGTTATCGAAATTATACAAAGTAATTTAAGTGAAGTTGTGTACATTTATTAAAAGTCTTTTCGAGTTTATTCATTAGTAGAAAATTTGGCACCGCATTAATCTGAATTCTCGTGTTCCGTAGAAAGGTGGTCACTCATTATTTAGGTTTATTTTATTATACAGAAATGGGCACATTGTTCCTTCAGAGAATAATCGTAAATTATAGCTTGGAAATCTGTCAGCTAAAAATAACGTGGACGCTGTGAATAGACCTGCGAATGAAAATCTTTAAATCAACGAAAATACAATTATAATGACCTCACGCATTTCTTTTGCCTCGATTTTCAGATTTTCATTGTTTAGTTTTCTTTTTTTATCCGAAGAACTTTTTGTTATTATTTTTAATATTTACTTTATTTGTGTGTGAGAGAAGAATCAATGTCACTTATTTGAAACTAATTATAAAAATATCTACAAGCGGCATTATTCTGTTAAAAAAAAAAAAAAAAAAAAAGTCAAAAACAAAAAAATACCTTCAAGAATTCGATCAAAACCAACACTCGACAAATTTTATTATTATTTTGTACGCCGTCTGATTTCAGAAGTTCTTCAGTACAATTAACAATATCTTTTTTGTAAGCAATGTATCAGCGGTCCTTGAATGAAAATTCCATCGAACAGTAGAAAACTGTAGCAACCTTTTTGCAGTTAATATCGCAGTTCATTGTGGACTACTTAAATTAAATGTACAAAATGTCTCTGTAGGTTTGAAAAAAATATGCAAACACTGTAATTACCGGGCTACTTTACTCATTACTAAATTAACTTGATAAACATAAAATGGAGGTATTTAGCATAAAGATAAGTTTGTTTAGAATTGTGACTGCATGCTCCCAAAAGAATCACGACATATAACACAAATGCCCCATCATAAGTGTGGACATGAAGTTTGATAGGATTTTCATTTATTGTACGTATTTGAAGTTGTTAAAGTAAGCTTCCTCTCCTTTTGTGCTCTTAAAATACTAAACCTGTTGAAAGCCCCGTCTCCTACCAAATGGGACAGCGACCAGTAAATACTTATTTCTCTGGACAAAGCTATCACTCGCACCAATTACTGTTCCTTTGCTTGTGGTAACGTTTCAAAATTCCTTCTCCACAAATTAGATGTAACTCACGTCCCTGTCTCGGTGTTTTTAAGTCTTTTCTGATTCCAGCAATTCTTGCCGAATCAAATACGTCTCCATTGTTCATCCGTAGATCCTATTTAAGTGCCATTGTTTCCTCGCAAAACGCTTACCGCTGACGCCTTCCGAACTTCCTTTTTCCTATATCCATATTATAAAGAACTAGCGTTTTACTCAAAAAAAAAAATTCCCATCCTCGTTGAAATCGCATTACGACTTTGTTCTTACTCTCCTTATATGTAATCTCCTTCTCTAACTTTCCATACTTCTCCTTCGCTAATCTTATGCATTCTTTTAGCGTTCTCTACCTGCCTCTACCGTCCGAATCTTTATCTCGAACCGTCGCTATACAAGAATTCCATAACACTATTAATTTTCCTTATTTCCTCTAAATATAAATATCTCTTTACTGATGGCTCGAAGGGTACTGGTGGAGTTGGAGCCTCTATTTAACACCTCGGAAATTTATCACTCTGAATCCTTTAGACTCCTTTCCTTTTACTCTATCTTTACAGCCGAACTCATGGCGTTCCTACGTTCTGTTATTTATATTTTCTGCCATCGCTATTTCACAAACTATCTAATTATCTCTGATTCCATGGGTGTGCCTTTCAGGCCATATATTCTGCTTTTTCCACTTACTCATATGATTTTATCATTCTTCGAATACGCTTTCTAATTCATAATCTTTTTTCTCTTCATTCAATCCGCGTTGATTCGCTATGGATTCCTCGCCATGCAGGCATAGAAGGCAATGAATCGGCGGATTCTCTGACTCGAGTTGTTGCTTCCTCGCCCACCGCCTTTTCAAAAAATTCCAGAGTCGAATCCCCTACCTCTTTTTAAAAAACTTCATTCCAAGTATTAGTCCGACATTTATGCTCCGTCCTTTTGTGATAATCTATCTCGCTACCTCACAGTTCAACCTACGCTTCCTTCCAACCCCCGTGGCCCTTTGATGTCCTTTTATTTCAGCGTTCTACCATTGTTTCCATTATTCGCTTGCGTCTTGGCCATTCATTGTTACCTTCTTCTCGTTTTCGTCTTTCCCTGCTCCGCTCTGCCCCCTTCACCTAAACGATGAGGCTTTTTGTGATTTCAGTCATTGCTATACTTGGTTCTATTTTATTATCTATCTCCGACCGAATTGCTATTTAATTTTTGATTCTTTATTCTCTATATTGCTCTTGGGCATAGAATCTTTAAAAAAAAAAAAAAAAAACTAACAAAAACTATAATACATAAGTGTTTGAGCATCGTGCATGAGGTTTTATAAGAGTAAAAAAATTCCAAAACCTTCCTATTCGCTTACCCTTATGAATATATGATAAACAATGACCATCTGAAACAAATGTGAAAATTAGTTTTGTCTTAATTGTTTTTGACGTTTCTTTGAATACTGCTGTTCCTCGAAATACATTTTGAATTTAATTGTAATTTGAAATTTAAAAAAAAAAAAATCATAAAAATTTCAGCATTAGATCTGCTTTATTATGGCTTTGTAAGGCTAATTCAAAAGCACTACAGAACCTAACACAATTAATTAAAATATTAAGCATGTACTAATGTCTGTTTTCAGTTATTATTCTTCTATATGTACTGTTTTAATTGTGAAAGCTGTACGAACTAAACCGAAAAATGTAAATTTTAAAATATTTTTAATACGCTCAATAAGTTAAATAATTTATATCAATAATGCCACAGTTAACTTCTATGATTCCTCACCACAAAATAAATACGCGGAAAACAGAACTCACTTTTTAGAGCTATCCACACAAATATTCACTATTACCATAAAGTTCTTTTATAAAAATTCGTTTAAAAAGCCTCTTCCCTGACCAAATTACCTGCAGCATGCATTACATTTAAATTTGACAACAGTTATCCAAATTTTTTAATTTGATGTTGTTGCGCGGCAGCGAGATTACAAAATAAATTTGCTTGTAAATTATGTACCGAATTCATTTTCGAATAAGACATTAACAAAATAAATTCATATCACAAAAAAATAAAAAAACATTTTAAAACGCATAAAATTAAACAAAAACACAAACCAAAACGAATGAACACAAATAAACAAACAGTATATTTTACTAATTTGAATAACGCCATTAAATTATCCTGTTATAATTCATATTTTCGAAATTGATTTTATTTCTTAATTAAAATAATTACTATTATTATTTATAAGATTTATTCTCCAAGATGCGATTATATACAAGTAAAATGATATAAGAAACTATTAATGAACCGATACAAATATTAAATTTTTAACCAATATATTATTTCTATTAATCCATTAAAAATTTTTTATATCATTTTACTTATAAATATAATTACTTTTATTCCGCGTAGCACGGTAACACTGCGTTATGTTGTTTATCCAATTAAATGGAGTGCGTTTTGTAATTAATCGTTATATAACATAAAGTATAAAATTATTATTAATTATAACTAGAAAAGTATCATTATAATAGCAATTATTAGCTATATAACTGTTATTTTATTATTCTTATGTACCAACTAACATAGCTGGCGTGTAAATAATATTTAACTATACTATTTCACTTTAAGCTTAATCTTATAGTGATCTATCACTATTACAAATACTTATATATACTTTATTATTTAATTTTATGAAATTAAATTACATATAGCAATATTTATCTCTTATTTTATTATTATTAGTAGTTCCATCATTATTTAATGTTATTATTATAACTATCATAATTGTTATTAATTTTAAATCTGGTACTATGATTTATATTACTTATATTATCAATATAATGGTTATTGTTATTATTATATTAGCTTTTAATTTTGATACTATTATATATATATATATATATATATCATTAATATTATGATTAATGTTATTATTACTGTTATTACTATTATTATTAGTAGTTACCACCTCATTTAAAAACTTTTCCATATCCCTCTCAGCTACTACGTAAATACCTAATAATATACCTGCATGATTCCATAAGCAATTAGTCAGTTGTTCTTATAGACACTATGTTTCAATTCCTTTAAGCCCGTTTACTGCATCTATTATGTTCCTTTTTTGCATAATATTTTTATTTATTTAACTTTAATCTATTTTTTCTGTAATCATATTTAGATACCGAGGTTCCCGTATGTACTTATGTTCGCATTCTTTTTCTTTCTTTTATATTTTTATTTGTTTTTTGAGAAATTTTTATTATTTAAATAAAATTCCGTCGCTCGCGCACATATGCGCATAGATGGGCATTGTAATCAATAATAATAGTAATAAAGAGATTTGATTTGATTTGATTATTATTGTCATGTATATAATTTTTAGTTTTAGCTTTAGCTTACGTATTATCGTTGAAGCCAGCTACCAGTATTTTAGGACTGGGGAATGTGTGTAATTAATTTTAGATTTTACTTTTTTTTTCTTTTTTTTTTTAGATTTTATTCTATATATTCTTTTATTTTAATTTTCATTAATTTCTGCGGCTTTTTACTACTCCTTACTTGTTTCCTTGTTATTACTGACTTGTAAGTAAGTTGTAAATGTTATCATTTAAGATTGTTTGTAAACATGGGCTACTAACATGTACTATGCAGTTTTTATTATTGTTTTTGTATGTACCATATTCGTTAATTTTGAGATGTATTAGTTAAGCCAGTAGGCAATAGTGGCCCATGTATAATAATTCCAACATGCATGTTTAAGTTTAGCTTTCTTAAATCTTCATGTCAAACACAAATTGTATTCCTATTATATTCGCTACTCGCGCTAACGGAGCGCATTTGCGACTTCAATTAATTACTTAGTATATATAATTACCGTTGTACGTATTCCAAAATATATGATTTGATTTGATTTGAAATGAACTTTCGGTATATTACATTATACTCTTGTTGCAACTTCGAAATAACAACCTGGAACGGCATCACTTAAAAAGGACGCTACGAACGATTGATAGCAACAGGTAGACGTAAATCAATCAGAGCGTGTTGCTTCTTATAACTTGCAACAACTTTCGTTTACTAGTGCCTATTTTTAGATCCGTTTAATTTTTATTGTTCAGTCATATTAATTGATACAATATACGATGAAAAATATAAAAATTACATTAAATATATATAAAACAACCATTTTATGTGAGATAAAAATAATTGGCTACTATACAACACTGCAACAACTCCACCGGCCACCACCACTGACTATATGATATACATTTTGAAAAAAAAAAAAAAAAAAAAAAAAAAAAAAAAAAAAAAAAAAAGGACATAAAAATAAAAACCCATATAAAACGGACAGCGTTGAAAATGAATAACTAGGAGTTTGTAGAAATAGCAAATAACGTTCAGCAAATGTTTTTGAAATGCACGATTGACAATAACGCGTAGGACTGTTATTAGACGAATGTAAATTCGGAAAATAACACCGCAACGCAACAAATTTGAGAACGGAAAACCTGGAAGACAAAAAGATCTTATCCGTTCAAAACCACTATCTATGATAATCTCACCTTCAGCGACTCCTTTCGTTGTTCCATACCACACTATTCCTGGCGATCCATTGGTTAAGGCTTTAACTTTTCTCTCTAAAGCAGGCATTAATTGAAGCGCCCATCACGTTGATTCAATTACTACAACGCTTTGGAATCATGTCCCAATATCTACTTACCTTTAATAGATTCCTGAAAATACCTAACCTTTCCCTATCCGTGTCTTAAATAGTATTGGATAAATCTGTCTCCTTCCCCAACCACATACACATATATACGGACGTAGTCAAAGACTGTATCGGCTCCTGTAACTTCCACTGAGTCTAGGCGCCGTAATAGCCCAAGTAGTTTACACGCAGCACCCAAATTTTTACTTTAAAAAAAACAAAAAGAAGTATCACGGCTTTATTCGGAGATTATAACCTATTTCCCCTTTTTCTGTTCTGAATTTCATTCTGGAATTTAATATGGACAAATAATTGTAATTGATGGATCATAGAACAACAAGACAGCCAAGTATGCACGCAAAATGGATAAAAAAAAATAAAGGCGAACACATTATATTCTACAATATTAGAAATAAATACTACATAATTCGGCGGATAATAGCATTAATGCTTGGGGAAGAATTCCGATTCTCAACGATTAAATTATTAATTAAAAATTAAATAATAAAATTGAAACTACTATAACAATTAAATGCAAATTAATAACCTGGAACGACTTGGACTAAAATTAAGTCAATGAACGGCCTCGACCGAGCCAACCCTACAATCGCCTTAAACTATAATAACGCGGTCATGATGTCTTTGCTTAAAATTACAAAAAAGAATTCTTTTGGCTGTCTTGCAAGGACACGGGATAACGTTCCTAGAGAGGCCAATACCTAGCGCAGTGATTCTGATTCCGCCCTGGAGTCCCCCCCCCCAAAAAAACGAACATCGACACATCGCTGAAATCAAACCCAGGTACAAAAAATTTATTATAAATTAATTGTAACTTTAGTCTCGTGTAAACCGTTTCTTTCCCATGAAAAGTGTTATGGATTCCGAAGAGTTTTATAGTTTCGCGCGCGATATTCACGCATTCGATCGATGTCCGATTTCGTTGTTTGTTTACAAGGATTGTCATTCCTCGTTTGCTGAAATCGCGCAAATTTTTCGGCAACAGTAGTTCGCGAAGAGGACGGTGTATCGCGTACGAAACTATAAAACTCTTCGGAATCCATAACACTTTTCATGGGAAAGAAACGGTTTACACTAGACTAATGTTATAATTAATTCATAATTACTATGGTAATTGTTTTGTGCGCTCAGCAAATGTAAACAAGGAAATGACGTGTGAAATACACAACCCTACAGTTTTCATAAGAAGTCGTTATAGGAAACACTTCTCCATTTTGTGACGCTTTTCGAGTTTATGTGACAAAGTAAAGAGACATGAAAATATTAGTAATCAGTCGTATCCAAGTAAAGACATGAAATGTTCGTAACGATTTTCCGTGACGCTCCATTTGGTAACGCTTTTCAAGTTTATGTGCCAAAGCAGACATAAAAATGGCAAAAGAATGATCATTAGGAAAAAGGAAGTGTGTATTCATCCGGCCAAAATCTAAGATGGAAGTTTTATATTTTTAAGCCACCTTAATTCTAGCTATTTCAAAATTGATCCTTTTTTTACGGCTTGTATATTCACCATAATGGGATTTCATGAAAATGTCATATTTACAGTGACTCGAAAGGAACTATTTTGAAGTTACGATATCAATTGGTATAATTTTCACGAAAAATTTGCCTAAAAGACACTTCTTTTACTACTTTTTATCCTCAACGGAGGGAGAAGTGGGTGTAAATTAACTGGTTCTTAAAAACATCGATTTTTCGCAATAAGCTATTTGATATTTGTTATATCTTTTGGATTTCACGTTATTATATATTTTTTCTGTCGGTTGTCCCAAAGTGGTGTCGTACATTTTTCCTTAATAGGCGGGGGTTTTTTCCCCCGGCTCGCCTTTCGCTTTAACTCAATCACTCGAATGTATTATACTAAGAGGTTCGATTCCGAGGCAATAGGAGATGAAAAGGCAGGAAGTCAGGGAATTGTTGATGGGGATGGGAAGGAAAGGATGAAGGAAGCACTGTAAAGAGCCAGAAGACCAAGAGCTAAGATTTTTTGCGAAGGGGATAGAGAGAAGAAAGAGATAAAGAAAAACGAAAGTGGGAAGCGGGGAAAAGAGAATGATTAATTCTTGGTCTAATTAAGGAGACAATAGCAGAACGACAATTGCATCCTAATTATGATATTTACGCGCAAAATTTTTAAGTTGCTCCTAAGTTATTGCATATTTTTAATTGATTATTTAATGTTTTTGAACCCAATCTTATTAGAAATCCACTACAATCCGAAAAAAACAAAAAAACAAAAAAAAAAATGAGAAAGGGCATTACAAAAACGAGACAACCATTAAAATTACGACTGATGTTATGCCAGGGATAAAATGAGGCTGCAATGAAAAGAGACAAAAGAATGCAATGAGAAGGAGTAATCCGCATAAAAACTATTGTCGACCTCGGCAAAATGCTATGGCGGAAGTACAAGACCAACCAGTCAGCTACAGTATCATGCAAAAATACTAACACGCCTCTTCTCTAACGTGTCTAAAAAAAGACAACATACTATCGCTCTAGACGTATCAACATAGCAGGTAGTTCACCGAATATCTGTTAAAACGAAATTACATAATCACGATCACTTCACGTAACTTCTAGTGAACAGTAATAATAATAATAATAATAATAATAATAATAATAATAATACCTTTATTCCCTTCGACACTTTAAATATTACTCTTACTTTAACTTTCTACCGTTTCGATCTCTAATATCGCAGTGTATCTTCCTACTGATCCGCAAATTCCTAACATTACACTGATTTTTATTTTAATAGGACATAAAATATTTTGTCGAAATATTATGCTCTATAAATCAAACTCTAGCACTACGCAAATTTTCCAATAGAGTAATAAAATAATAAAAATAGCATTTATTTTACATAATTCCAATTTACGAACAAGTACGTTTGTCAAAACTAAAAAAAATACATAAAATAAATCAACATTACATAACAAAATGTTATTAAAATAATTAATTTACTAGGATACATTACAGTAGGTACATAATATAAACTCCAGCTAAAATTAACGAGAAAATATGATATTTACCGTCTACACCGCTACAGAGTAATCATGTGAACCGGGGGGTTCAGCAATTTATTCAGTTTTCTTCTTCTTTGATTAACGTGCCGTGTACTGCCGCCTAGGCCAAAGGCACTGTTAAGATACGAGTTAGATGGAGTGGAATAGGTTAGCGATGTTGAGGAAACGTAGGAGGCGTTCAATTTTGTCGTGATGGTCAGACAGGATTTCGGAAAGGTTGGACGACTGGAATTTTATCGGATTGTTCTAAAGTTCAAATGCTTACATTCGCGATAAATATTTATCACTTTTGACCGAAATAAACGCGGCCGTAAATTGGAGAACATTTTTGTAATGTAAAAAATTTATGTATATTTTTTTCTTTCATTCGCTACAACTTTCTTCATCGTAACTTACGGAATAAATAAAGATAAAAAATTTTTTTTCCATTATTAATACTCTGCAACTTGGAATTTTTAAATTATTGCTTTTAAAATTAACAAGTACGTATACATATATATATATTTGGGGAGGGGAGGATTATACAATTATGTAAAATCTTCTACGGTAGGCAATAGATTTGAGAAATACCCTTTGTCTTATAAAGAAAATCAAATAGCGACCTTTATAGAAATTTAAAAATGTTTTAACATAATTATTAAAATTTAATTTAAATTTAGTTTTTTTTAGGTGAAAAATAAAACGAAATTATAAAATTATACCTTAAATATGATAGTTTAGAAATAGTAAAAAAGATGGTATTTTTATTTTTATTTTTGTTAGTAATCCGATCCGAATTCTCTTTGTTCGCGAGCAAGTTTAAATATATATGTATTTCTCATTGAACTATTTTTACTTACATTACAAAATAAAAATTAAAAATAAATAAAAACGGCAAAAGATCGCTGATAATTACATTTAAAATAGAATAAAAAAGGAACATTAATAGTTTTACTAAAAAATAGTATTAAATATTAATTATTAAAATCCGTAGGTAAAATTCATATAAATCTTTTCTAGCATAAATTAAGTTTCTCTGTTATACCAAATTTTTTCATAGGGAATTTGTTGTTTTTTTTTGTGGGGGGGGGTCCCCCTTCCCCCATGGATCCGCCATTGTATATATATATATATATATATATATATATACACGCGCACACACACATATATGTATGCATGAAAGAGAGAAAGAGAGAAAAATAAAATTATCGAAAAATAAGTTAAAAAATAATAAAAACGTACTTAACTAATGAAGAACGAAAGACCGCGATTTTCAAAATGAAACGTGAATATCAATAAATCAAAAGTTAATTACATAAAATTCGTCAGCTAGAATATTACAGCTTCTCCGTTTTAAGGCTCTTTCGGATCCGAGTATTCAATTCTGAAGGGCATTATTTATGACCGTATTCACGCGTGACTAATTTAATACACATAATGTAGTCAGTTATTTTATTTATTTTTTCGGTTGCTAATTTTAATTGCTTCTTACTTACTGTTCTCTCATTCCCTTCCTCGTCAGTCGTTCCTATTCTAGTTTCTTTCATTCAATCAATCTCGTACCAGATTAAAATCTAACATGTTATGCTCCTTGGTTGACTGGGCTGTTACTCTTTGTTAGTGTACCCATAAAAAAAAAAAAAAAACGTTTCTTACTTATTTAGTTAAATATTTACAATATTTCCACTGCCATTGATTAACGCAACTGTTCCTTACATACATTTGCATATATCCTTTTTCAAAGCTCTTCCGTTTACGAGCGTGAGATTGACTCCTGTTTTGAATCTGCAATTACCTGACTGGCAGCAAACTGCCCAAATGTAAGTTGATGGTGCCTTACACTTTTCACGATCTCTTAAGCCAATCTGCGCTCACTCATCTTTCACTAGCGCAACCCACATTACACAGCCTACACGCGTCGGCCTGAAATGTGAATTTTTCAATGTGTTTAGAACATACCAAGGGCGTACAGTACACTCTTTTGGAGAGGTGCTGATCATTAAAATTCAAACATCATGCACCCTATTACTTATGATTCTTTCTTTAAAAGTAATCAGTTAAACTTGCATTGTTTTTCATTAATGGTAATTCCCGCGTCTTTATCTTGCCTCGTTAAATCGCACAAATAAATTTATAGTTAATATTCGCTTTAGTTCACTTTTCTGACGTATAGCAACATCGAGAACGCTTGAAGGACTCACGTGAGTTTTGAAAGAATTATTCTTGCGTTTTTGTTCCACACTCGTCGTGCTTTTATAATGTTACAGGAAATAAAGCGCCTTTAAATTTACCCTACGACGTAACGACTTTTGTGAATCTGTTGCAAAACAATAAAATCCTTTCGTGTCACGATGGGATTTTAAACTACGCTTAGTTTTAAATAAAATCTGTCGGATTTCACATAAACTGCACAAAATCCACACCGATAACGAGGACCGTAGTAAAATAACGATAACAGATCAGCGCTTATTATATTGGTAAATTTAGAAACGTGTTCAAATCGGTAATAACGTCAAAAATGTGATAAGATTAGGGGAGACCGCAGCACAGTATGCTCCAGTTAACTAGTGTGACCAACCAGCTCTATACAGCAAATATTTCTCACCAGTAATATTATCTTCAAACGAACGTTGCACAAGTGTACAAAACGGACGTCATCGAACTGCAGCGAAGCGTTGCGAAATTGGAATGTAGAACCGTCAGAATACCATTAGTATCAATACCGTTACGGAAAACCTAAACGAACAATGAACGTTTACGGACTATTGTCGCCCTTCCCTACTAGCGCTTTGACCGCATCAAACAGAAGAAATATTACACACACACACACACACACACACACACACAGGATACACAAACTATAAACACAGATCGAGCGAACTACAGTTTCGCATTACTGTCAGTTGTATTAAGTGAACGCGATCAAATTGAACGGAAAATTTAAAAAAATCTTTTTCTAAAATTTGACAACTGAAATTTAGGAATGCACAGTAATCGATAAACATATGAACAGCGATTACGACGTTAATCTCAATAACGAAAAATATGTAGCAATTGAGTTGACTCTTCTTGTAGGTTTTGATTTTTCCCTCTGGTTTATTACACCAGGACCTGGAAGGTAGCTTACATTTTCTCAAACTGAGCCGTGCGATTGTGTTAGCGATAACGCATTTAATGTAGATATTACATTTGACATAAGAATCGACCAATTCTTCGTAATACTAATGATTAAGTACCTAGAATTGATTAAAAATTTACTGAAAATCGTTATCCTAAAAAAAATGCTACATAGAAAATTTCTAATTAGTGCTTGCAGAGCTTATATGCCCTATCGCCACAACACGCTATGTTGCAGCAGTGCTTGCTTGAGTACACTTTCGAATGATTTATTAATAAAATCAGGAGGAATTATGTTTACCCTAAAAAATTTATGAACATTTTTCCAAAATTAACACAGATCTCTATTTGACGAAATTCATTTTTTATACTTACTACATCTACAAAATAAGAAATTTACGAAAATCAACACGATGTAACTGAAATGGAGTGAACGCTAAAAAAGTATAAAATCATTATTTGAAATTATAGCTTAAGTCATGGGAAAGTGAGATAAACCTACGATTTTTTTTCGAATGTCTCGGGCAGAAACTAGATTTCTATACGTGCCAACTAGTGAATATTTATATAAATAAAATCTGTACACCGTATAGTACAGTAGTTGTTCATGCTGTAAAGCTGAAACTGTGTAGAGGTCTTCATCATCAGAATGACGGGTAATTCTCACTGCTAAGCTTTAGTCTCGATGACATGTGCACATATCTCGCTAAAAAATGTAATTCTTTTCGTGTTTTTTCTTTTTATTTATTTTATTGGCCTTGCCAACGGCAGGCGATTTTACTCATCACAAAGGAGGCAAACACAGAAAAGAAAAAAGGAAAATCACAAAAGGCATCATTCAGAGAAGAGAGAGATGACGAGAACCGCTGAGAAAATGGAAAAAGAGCATTAAAGATAAAGACATATTAAAATCCGCACAATTAGCAATCTGTAGGAAAACAAAAGAGTAGGGCCAAAGTAGGAGAAAAGTACTGGAAAAATGGGAAAGTCTTATGTATTTGCTAACCAATTCATACATTTTTGCGATAGATCGCAGCTGTATAAAACCCCGTGAGTAATGCAGTCAGCATTGAGAAAAAAAGGAATTCCAAACCAGAAATATCGCTGCCACCAATGTGGCCGCGACTACTGCAGCGTCCACAATGTTTGTTAAGAAATGCAGGATAACACCAATTATTTGACACTTAAATGGAAGCCGCATAAGACAAGCATACAATCCATTAAGAAAATGAAGGAGGCGGGCAACTATAAATAGGAAAAGAGTAGAATAATCGCCAAATGATAGCACAGAACTAGTTCAAGAGAACCCAGTAGTATATATTATGACTACTATTCCAATTAAAATGCCCACAAAGTACTAGGCAAGCATCTACATTTGCACATATGTTCTAGTACTATATCATGAGTAATACCATAAGTTAGAGCACAGATAGTAGGATAAAATAGATGATTTTGGAGCAGTGGACGGGATAATATTTGCGGGAAGAGGCTAAGTGATAACAAGCACCATGCCACCAAGCTATAGTATGACGTCACCCACACCCACGCCCTTATGCGGGCAACGTTATTATTCTTTAACTGCTCTATCACCTGGATGTGTCCCAGCCATCCCCATTCACCCCTTGCACCTCTAGACAGCCCGACCATAT
Organism: Icerya purchasi; assembly: GCA_039619475.1. Taxonomy (NCBI): domain Eukaryota; kingdom Metazoa; phylum Arthropoda; class Insecta; order Hemiptera; family Monophlebidae; genus Icerya; species Icerya purchasi. The sequence continues at coordinate 539,888,281 of CM077115.1, forward strand.
TGCTCAGGGGGACACGATGACCTTGAAACCTTTATCAGCACAGGCTTCATACGTTTTATTATGCAATGACTCATTTATCACTCGTTCCTATCAGATGACGCATCCTTTGCAGTCTCCTCTACCTTTTTTCCATGCTCAATCAACTAATCTGGAGCCAGTATTTTCCCCAATTTTCACATAGTTAGCCTATTGACGTCTACAAAAGGGGATTCTAACACATCAGAACCATTAGTCTGTGCTGTAGCAAAGTCGTGTCAAGTTTAAAGTGGTATTAGCTATTTTTCAGTGTTAATAAAGCAAAGAAAAAAAAAGAAAAAGAGTAACAAAGCAGTTAATGCCTCAGAATTTATTCAACAATTTAGCAAAGATTTGCCCACAGATGCTGTAATATTTTACATTCCAGAGCCTATATCACCAATACCATCTACACACCACTGCAAGCCGTGTTTGCCCCCCCCCCAATATATTTTCTTACAATAATAAAAACAACATACCAGAACAGGAAAAATATCACATATTCAATGCGCGCAACAACCATTTTCACTACCACCACTGCAGGATAAAAGTCCTGCAGGGCTGGAACTGCCCAGATAAATTATTAATCGATGTGCCGTTATCTATGTAAAAGACAAAAATAGCTTCATGTTTGTAGTTTTAGCCAAGTTCGCCAACAACCCATTTAGCATGTGGGGTAGTACAAAATTCTGCAGAAAGTATATGATTTTTCTTGTGTAGAATTTCTGATCCGGTCAATGGCATGTATTGATTTTTTTGAAAAAGTCGACCGCCTAACCATCACAACCCGTATAAATTGAAACGGACGAAACCGAAACCAATGACAGTAAATATAAAATTAGAAAAAATCCACACATTAGCAACTATCATAACCATATCAATGTATTAGGGAGCGAGGACTATTGCCCGCCAGTACCGCATTCTGATAGATACAGGAGATCACAAAGAGCGGGTAGGTGGGAACAAACTCCATTGCGCTAATGGTGGAATGTACACAATTTCTTGTCCATAGTACTCCGTGTTAAATTCCACATAGGCTAGGTACAGATGTGTAAACTTTTTTCTTATCAAAGTCTGTTACATACAGCTCTCATATGAGTACCACAACGAATTTATGTATGCGCATAATTCTCTAATATTCGGATGATCAAACGTGGCAGCATTCTTCTTCACTTCTTCACACTATCTCCTTGTAGCAGTTGTTTTAATCATCCAACTATGATCAGTTGTAGTGGGTAGGCTTGGTTGAGAGTAGAGGGTCCATGTCCGAAATTTAAGTGGTGTGATTCTCATTCTCTTTATTCGATTTAGTAGTGAGACTCTTTAGCTTTATAGCTTTATCGCTAGGTTTAAGGAATGGCACATACCATGTGATGCTATTAATTGTCACAACTACCTTCTCGTCTACATCGCTGGCTCCCGATTTGCATAAGGCTATCTTATCTGTGTTGGTGCGTACCAGAACCCGGTTCTTGGGTGGCGTGTACAATACTTTTTCTATAATCCTCAAAGAACCCGAAGATAAAGTGTTGCAGAATAGTGAAGGAAAATCCTGCACCCTATTCGGCTGTCTCGGCTCTATTGCGTGTATATACTTTACTATCAGTGGTGTTTAAGGCGCTACTGCTCCGAGTCCGAGTGAAGGCTCTCCGACGATAGCAACATCTTTATCACCGAGATAATACCTGGGAGTCTGTTCATGTCCACAACATTTCCATTAATTTCATAACGCAGCTTTGAGAAAAGGAATAGCAGACCTCCTAAGCAAAAATTCAGACCCAGTGTAACTTGTCTCTCAATGTGGTGAAGTAACTTTCAAATGAAAGGGTTATTACATCTCGCTGCTATATAGGAAACCTTATCTCATCGTTTGATCTGAATATTTGGAACAGATTTATGTGGTAAACGCTTGCGAGGCTTTGTACAGACGGTGCTCCCGCTATGCTTGGTTGCCGATCTGGTCTTGCAACATTGATAAAAACAAAAAATCCATCTGCAATTATGACGCACTGCGTTATTCATCGTCAAGTATTGGCTCGGAAAAACGGTCCCAAAATGCTTTGCTATTGCGTTGAAAACAGCTATAAAAGTAGTTAACTTCATTAAAAAGAGTGAACTTAATACTCGTCTCTTCAAACAATTGTGCTCTGATATAAACTCTGAACACGAAACTCTGCGCTATTTCATACGGAAGTGCGTTGGCTTTCCGAAGGAAAGATGCTGTCGAGGTTGTACGAACTGAAAGAGGAAGTATAAATATTCTTAATTAACAAGGAGAACAGAGAGTTGCTGGATGATCAGTTCTACGAGTTCAAATTTCAAATATGCAAATACGTTCTGCTTATTAGGTTGATTTTTTGCGCAACTAAATAAATTGAATATTTTCAGCTGCAAGGGTCAGAAAATTTTTGAAGTTGCAGGGCACGAGCAATATATTTGCGTATGAAGATAAAATTAGTGCGTTTACCGTTAAAATCGAGCTACGAATCAACAAGGTCGAAAGAGAAAACTTTTCTGCGTTTGATACACTGAATCGAATTCTTGACAGGCAGTGTACTGATATTAAAGGAGAAATACAAAAGAGCATGATACTCCGTTTGAAACATTAAAAAAGTGAATTCGATCCTATTTTCCTGACTGCTAGGACGAGGGTATTCTTGGAAAGTAATCTGCAATCCTTTCATTATCAACGTTTCTGAAGTGCCTGATGGAATTCAAGAAGAAGTGAATGAATACAACACAATAGTAACTTGAAAAGTATATTCGAGACGGGAATTAATTTTGAAAATTTTTGGAGTCAAAGGGCAATTTCTTTTCCAAAGATACAAGAAATTGCTATACGTCACCTAATTTTATTGTCATCGACATATCTACGCGAGCAGGGATCCTCGGCGCTTCTGATAATTAAAAACAAGCACCGAAATCTGTTGAATGATGTATATGATGTAAAAACACTCGGTTTACAAATTTTCGGTGTACAAAAAGCAATATTCTGTAACCCCCCCCAAAACAAAAACAAAACCAAAGAGCTTGCCGGTGACAAGTAAAGACGCACAATACTACGTAAAAACAGGCCAACCTTTATTTAAGACGTTACTAAAAACAACTAAGTCAAAAAACCGAAATACACGGTGCACAAAATGAAACAAACACGGGAAAATATTTAATCGCAGACGTGTGTTTGTGCAATGTTATTTTCCTATTTTTAAATAAATATACGTATAATGTAAGTGCATTAAGTATATCACGCATTGTGTGATGTTAATATCATCTTCTTCGAATATTCCTTACTTTCTTCAGAACGTTCTCTCTTCTATTCTCAGCTTTTTTGGTCTTCCTACTCCATACAATGACTCTTATGTTCTCTCGTTTCCTTCCTTGTCAGTTGTTCCTATTCTAACTTCTTTCAAGATTCTATCTTATACCAGATTAAAATCTGATAAATTATGCTCCTTTTGAACTATCACTTTGATTCCTTGGTTGATTGAGCTGTTGCTCTTCGTTAGCGTACCCATAAAAAAAAAAACAACTTTTTATTTACTTTTCATTTATAGAGATCTTTCTAGACCATCGTCGAACTCGCTGAAAAGGTAACTCTGATTAATTACATAAATACAATAAAATCCGAAATTTGGTAATGAATAAATATTATGTATCGCACTGTTGCTGCGTGATGCTCCACTTCTACGCTTTGCTTTCCGCATACCAATGCCGATTCCACTTTTCAGATACTCCGCCTCTAATTTCCATTAATCCAGGATTAAACGATGAATTCGCTAAACAACTTTGATTAATCGTAATCATTCATAAAATATGTTTCAAAGACTTTACGGTTGAGAAGGGATTTTACATCAATCGCGGGTGATTCAAATTTTACTAAAGTTGTGTACTCCAATCTAGAATCGGCCTTCCCCTCCACGCAACTGAGATTAAGCTTCTTCCTTGATTAATTGACTGCCTTTTTCTTTTTTCCTCGATTATCACATCTTTTTCATCATTTCCCAATTCTCATTTTTATGATCAACCGCCTTTCTGCACACTCACATCTCACACGCGAATTCTTAAGGTCGCTTAAATACGACGTGCATTTATTTATTTTTATTTCATTTATTACTAACTACTATGTCGAAAAATAACATTTTAGAAATTATAACATTGTACGATTGTAATTACATTTACAATGATAATAATTAAGAATCACTAATACACTACATCTGGATGACGTACAATCATAGGCGTAGCGCCAGAATTTTGCTTAAAGGAAGGCCAAATTAGATTTTTTGATGACCAGCAATAGTAGGGGATTTTTTTTTTTTTTTTTTTTTTTTTTTTTTTTGTAAAAACACAAGTGACTTTAAATAAAGCGCTAATTTAAAATTTGTTAAAATAAAAAACAAAAAAGTAACTAAAGTTAATATAGAATCATTTAACATACTGTTTTCTAAATATAAAATGCAGCAATTGGAACAAATACAAATATAGCAAAACGAATTTAAACGTAAAAACGATATATATTACTTTTAGAAACCTTTTCAGGCACGGCGGCCATCATCAGCTAAAAATTAAACCTTACAAAGTATGTGAAGACATTATTTTAAGTTTAGCGAAAAATCTGTCGACATTTCGAGATCATTCTAAAACATTTTTTCTATTTAAAATGGGAATTTCCAAACACAAGTAAATGTTCTTGTCAAATACAATTCTTACGGCCTAAAACTACTCAATCTCTGCTGTTCAAAATGTATTAATTCAACAACTTGTTAATACAATACGAATTTAATATTAAAAATCAACAAAAGTTAATATCGTAGATACGCCATTGTGTATAATTAACCGAATACTTTAAAATATAAATATTTTTTAACGAATGACAATTTTATTTTTTATTCTCTGTTGTTAAAATCTTATTAAATAATTTTATTTAAACCAGCTAACGTGACGTAGTTAGTTAAGCAATAGCGTTTTGTTCAGGTAGGACATGCCGCTGCCGCACACTAACACTCCAAAAATGTCATTTGCGCTCGGTTAATATCATCAGCTAACGCGCCAAAATAATAATAATAATAATAATAATAATAATAATAATAATAAAAATAAATAAATTTACAAACATTAAATGGCTTTGTTTTTATAAATGATACATCCTCTTTATTATACTAGAGTCTTTTGTAATTTCGCTTTCATATGCAAATCATGGTTTGACTCTTACGTCTTCTCTTTCTCCAACCCGGATTCCTTTTTCTTGTCTATTCAGCCTTCCCTTCCTCGTTTCCCCTGGTTTCTTGACTTTCCTTCCATGCGTCGTTCCAACATCTCTGCGATTTTCCGGCTGCGCTTTGAGTTTGCTTCCTTCCTCGCTTTTCTGTTACTCTCTTGTGCTGTCTCCTTCTTGTCCACTGCTCCCCCCCCCAGTATCCAATTTGTGCGTGACCCCGATCACATAATGTTCGAGTATTCATCTCTTGTGACCGATCAAGCTGCTTTCTACCCCTCCCTTCTACAAATTAGTATTTCCACTCCATACAGTGCTTCGTTCATTCTCTCCCTTCCTCGTCCTTCTGTTGTCCAGGCTCTTGATTCCTTTTTGTCGGCTATTTCTGATCGTGTAAAGATCTGAGTCTCTTGCGTCCTTTTTCCTTTTTTCTTGGGCCAATTTGCTTGTGGGCGAACCCCCAAAAAATAATAAAAAAAAAATCTACAAAAACATCCGCGACTGAAAATCAATTTCTTTTTAATATTTTTTTTTTTTTTTTTTGGACATGTCGACTAAGGAAATATGATAATACACACAAGGCCGGCTCGAAGCCAGGACAAAACAAGTACTTTTAATAAATAACAAATATTTCAGTTTATTCAGCGCGCTGGGCTTAAAATAACCTTTGCAAGTCATGCTCTTTCCGTGAACAACGCTGTAACAACGACACAAAAACTTTATTCTCTTTTTAAATGTTGTCTTTGATTTTTGCGTTAAACGGCTTTTTGCAGCTCTGCTTTTATAACCAACAATGACATATGTGTATATTATGAATACAAAAGCATAAGGAAAGACCTGCCCGCATTTTTAAAGAAAATGAACAGAAATGAATATACAGAAGAAGTAAATAGTTTTTCTTATTCTTTCGTAATATAATTTTTCTAAGAAGGACCGTGTCAGAACAATCGTAATTTTTATTAATTGGAACTATAATAAAGGAGCAGGTTCCCTTAAGTGTTCTTTTTGGTTTTTTCTATCTATTTACTTTCCTTTTTTTAATTTAACGTTATCTCGTGGTTGCACATTTCTCCATCGCTTTTTTACCCCAAACCGTATTTTTTCCTTTTTCGGTTTTTTCCACAAAATACGCACTCGGTGTTGCCAAGTTGATTTTTCCACGGTGATAAGATTTTTTTTACGCCGTTTAATTTCAGGTAAAATGGAACTACCAAATCTTTTTCTATAATATTTCCTTTTATTTTTCTCAGCATCTACTTCCGTTGCAGCAAATCTTCTTAGACCGGGTTAATCGCGACCTAACGCAATGATATTACTGTTGAAAAAGTTAATTTATTTTACCCCATTCGTATGCTTCACTAAACAATATCGAACTTACAGTTTTCATTTTTCTTTTTCTCTTTGTCTAACGAATATTGCAAAATTTAAAAATGATGCCCCCCCCCCCGTCTCAAAAAATAGAGAAAAAAATTGCACATCCTAATTTAACATTTTTAGATGTAGTTAATGAGAAACAATAAAAAATATATATTATGGAGGACAAACACATGACAAAAACTGTGGATGCGGTGAAAGTAATTATCTTGACAAAGATTTTTATGAAGGTTAAAAGTAAACATTTGTCAAAATTTCACGTTTGCTGCAGCATTAAGGAATAGCCGCCTCACATTCCATGAGCACATTAATTTTCTCTATAAATCCTGTCTTAAAAGACACTTAATGTTCTTAAATCTCTCTCTCCACTCAGATGGGGAGGCGATCCGTTTATTCTAATAATTCTATTCAAAGCCATCATTCGGTCCAAGCTCGATTATTTTTCTTTTATCTACGGTAATTCCTCTAGGTCCCTCCTCTCTAAACTTGACGCGATTCAGAACTCGTGCCTCCGTTTGTGGCGATTAGAACCTTGAAATCATCCCCCATTCTCGCAGTTCTATCAGAATCGGTTACCCAAACACTGTTTATTCGCCGTTCTCAGCTTGGGTATCGCTTCCTAATTAAACGCATTCCCATCTCCTCGTCCAAATTTATTTCTTCCTATCTGTATGTCAAAAATCGCTGCCGTTTTTCTCCTTATAAAATCCCAATCCTGTCGCGTAGTATTATTCTCTCAATTCGTTCTCTTACCTCCACTTTGCAGTCATCCCGATCTATTCTTATTGATTTTTTATAGGTCCCCAGTCATTCCGGAATTGATGGCAACGACACAACTGATTCTTTTGCTCGTTCTGCTGGTCGCCTTGATTCATTCCTCAACTATTTCCCTTCTTTAGATATCCTTTCCTTATCCATTTGCAATCACACCTGACTTTGGCGGGATATTTATCCCTCTCTATTTTCTAATCGTCATTCGAATTACCTATTTTATTCACCGATTCCTCGTTCCTATCTTTTGGTTCCATTCTATTTCTTTCGGTCGTTGCTATTCTATTATCTCCCTAATTCGTCTCCGGATCAATTATTCTCTCCTCCCCTCCTCTCGTTTTCGATTTGCTCTGTTGCCTTCTCCTTATTGTTCTCTTCGCGATTGTGATCCTTCTCGTATATGTGATGCTGATCACATTTTCTTCCAGTATCCTGCTCTTCGTAATGAACGCTCCCTTTTATACAGTTAGCTCTTGTCATTAGGTTTCCCTACTCCCTCTATAGCGCTTCCTTTATCCTCTCCTTCCTTCATTTTTTGTGGTGCCTGCACTGCTGCCCTTTGTTGCGTCCATTTCGGAACGCCTAGCTATTTAGTTTTTTAGTTTAGCTTTCCCAGTTGTTGGGTCAGCGCCGCTGGCGCGCCCACAAATAAATTAAAAAAAAGACTTAGGGCTCTTTTTCCGTATATGTTTATTACACGCGCACACACACGCACAAAATATATTAATGGCTATGCCATTTTTACGCCAAGGGTCATCAGGAATAGTGTCCTGTCACAAAATTTGTCCCATATATAAGACTTTAATGCGCCATTACCGCTCCTACATCCTCGGGTGGTGAAAATTGAGGCTTATCAGGAAAAGTGTCCCGTCACGAAAACTGATAAAATGGTTTTAATGCGATAATAGCGCTCCCGCATCCCCTGGTGGTGAAAATTGGAACCGAAAATTAGACCAGGCGGCGAAGGGGGTTTGCCCCATTCCGAGGCCCGAAGGGGCACGTTTATATATGTATATGTATATGTATATGTATATATATATATATATATATATATATATATATATATATATATATATATAGTTCATCAATATTTTAAATGCGATTTTTAGAGGCTGGTTGGTTTATCGTTTAGCGAAAAACCGAAAAAAAGATTCTGGGAACAGTTGACGTAAAGTAATTTTTTATATAGGAAAATTAAAACAGTCTAACGTGTGAAAATTGATAAAAACTATAGCTATAAAAAAAATTAGAAAAAAAACGCCGCGATCATTATTTTTGAAATAATTATTTCTCAACGTAAAGAATCAGATTTAATCGTTTCCTAAACGCAGTCATTATATTTGGTTTTTCTTTTTCATTCGAAAATAACTTATGGATATACTTAGATGGGTGATGAATCATTTATTGAATTCTGAAATTGATGATCTTTGTTGCCCACGAATGGGAACTATTCCTCCAAATGATTAAAAAACAAAATATAACAACAGTATTAAAACATTTTTGACCGTTTTTCTCGATAATTCGGAATACACATGCATACAGAATTTGACAGTCCGTTTCGGCGCTAATAACACAATATTAATGTGTCAAAACCTTTTTTTAAAAAATATAATTTTAAATGTCATTGCGTACTTGTTAAATATATATATATATATATATATATATATATATATATATATATATATATGTATATATATATATATTATAAAACAAAACAACAAAAGAAAATTGATTGCCCAAGGTATTTCATACATATATATATATATATATATATATATATATATATATATATATATATATATATATATATGTATATAAAAGTAATTACAATACCGCAACAGATTTCGATTAAATGTTCAATATTGTTAAGCGGCAATGCATCGGCAATGCGCTAAAAAATAAATGAATACGTAAAAAAATAAATGTATGAAAATAAATAAATATATAAAAGTAAATAAAAACATTAAAAAAAATAAAATAAATAAATAAATAAAAACAAAGCGACCCCCCGACTATCAATAAAAAATATTTGTTACCTGCAATAAGAAATTTCCGATGGAATACTCTTTTAAATAGAATCGGTCAGATTTAGGGCGCTTTTAATATAACTTAAAGCTCGCGCAAAACGTATAGTAGTGAAATAAACGAGAAAAAAAAGTAGTGTAGATGAAACAACGGAAAATTCTTCATTTTACAATATAATATTGTTAATAACGATGGCGAGTATAAAGCAGAACGACATAAGAACTGAATTAAATCGAAAAAGATAAGCGAGACAGTTAAGATTTGTGCATCATTAACCGGGACATAACAAGCAAGATAACAAAATATAAATGTCTGTATATATACATATAAAATACACGCACATTGTACACTTAATAATATTATTGAACAGAATTGGAAGCCAGAGTCATTTGAACAATGTTACAAAAAAATTGAAAGTTATCATCAAAGAAGGTACTAAAATAAGACTATACGGTCGTTGAGAAGAAAAAAAAAACGAATCTTCAACAACGAGAATTTTTCGAACACCTCATTAGGAGTACATACAGTTCTGAAATACATCGAGAATTACGACGTAAAATTAGTAATATTTATTCGACTGATTCGACATAAATGAAATATTATATTATAAATAAACGTTCAATTTTACAAGAGCGTAAAAGTTGGGTTAGTAATTGCTTCTAAAATTGTGAATTTCATCTTTTGACTGTCACTAATTCGGTCTATCTATCTACTCTTGACCAAGTACTAGTGCGTATTTTCGATGTGCGCTTATGATACGTGTAGTATCGACAAAATAGTTCTCTTACAGAGGAACTTAATAACAACGGACTATCTGCTACTGCACAAGGTTTACGAAACTGAATTTCCTTTATTTTTTATAGTTTTTACGACACTGTTAATTCTTCTTCTCTATTGCTATTAACTAATGCAATGAATTTAACTTTTTGCACAAAGATATAATGCGGAACAGGGCATCTGCGTTTTATAAAGAAATAATTCCCCTTGTCTTAGATTCTCTTATAATAGCAGTACTACCTCGTAGTATAATATAGTAAGCGTTGTGTGTCTGAAAGAGTCGTGAACTGTACAGGTTTTCAATTTGTTGATTACTAGCTAAATTCGTTTGGAAGAGTTGATAAACTCGGTTAAAATCGATTTTTAACGATTTTTAACCGGTTTAGGAAAACTACAATCACAAGCGACTGAAAATATCTAAAATAAATGCATACAACTCATTACAATTATAAATACCACTAAAACTCCTTTTGCTCGAATTGTGAAGTATTAAATATAATTAATAAATAGCAAATAAACAGAAACGATATATAATAATACATCTATCCCCAAGAACTTGCTCGGATCTAGCCCACCATTAGACTTGACAGTGGAAACCTACTGGAGGCGGTATACTGAAAGCAGAAGTTGATTATTATATACGGTAAAAACAGATTCGGATAAGTTCCTAATATATGATAATAAATGGAATTTAAAAGACAGTTTTAAAGAAGACCTAGTTTGGAAAAGGTGGGGAATCCTTAATAAATTTTGAAAAGGGAATTTACTTGACATTATTCCCATTTTTTAACCGACTTCAAAAAAGGAGGAGGTATTCAATTCGACTGTATTTTTATTTATTTATTTTATTTTTTTTTAATTTTATTTTTTTTTATGTGTATTACCTCAGAACTTACTTCTAGGTGAACCGATTTTGATGATTCTTCTTTTATTTGAAAGGTGATGTTTCTCATGTGGTCCCCCATTTAAATTTGATCAAGATCTGACCGGTAGTTTTTGAGTTATCCTTAATAGTAATGCGGGAGATTGAAGCTTTTTGGATGCTTTTCATTCATGATTGTTTTCACCGCCGTCGGGTTAGATTTATTGACTTAAAATACTATAAATTTGCTAAACTACCATGGAAATGTAGCTTTTGATGTTTTTTACCGTGGAAATATCTGTTCTTATTAAAATGTTTTAATTTAATTGAATAAAAATGCACTAAAAAGTTAAATTAAAAATGATCCTTTACAAAAAATAAATACCGATACTTGAAGGTTTATCATAAAAATGCACTAAAAAGTAAAAAATAATTACTCCCGATAAGAAAATATACATCAGACTGATATACCCTTACAGGTGATATTATGATAATTCTTATACAACATTAATACCTTAATTAGAGTAGAATTCATATTACATATTAAAAGAATAATTAAAAACTGCATTAAATGTGAAATTATTCCCAGATATAGTAACATGAATTTAATGCCAACTTTAATTAAGGTATTAATGTTGTATAAGAATTACGATAATATCACCCTTAAGGTGTTATTATATCACTCCGAAATATACTTTCCTATCGGGAGTAATTGTTTTTTTACTTTTTAGTGCATTTTTATAATAAACCTTGCAGTTGGGTATTTATTTTTTGTAAAAAAGTATTTTTATTGTTGATTTTCTATTAGTTTTTATTTATTCATCGCTATTTTTTTCATTGTTTATTTATTTTTTCGCTTATATTCTATTTTAATTACTTAAATTTATTTCTAACTTTTCATTGTTTACTTAAGCACCAATGTGCAAATCCTTCAAACATCTAATCTTAAATTCAAACAAAATAAAACTATTAATAATTCCTATTTTAATAAAATATGCTTAAAGGAGGGTCTCTATTGGCGTTTAAAATAAACAATAAAACGATATAATAATTGTTTTAAATAATAAAACTGAAAAAAAAAAAGAAAAAGTACTTGGATTGGCGCTTAAAGAAACAATAAAAAGATAGAAATAAATTTAAGTAAACTAAATGTAAAAGCGAAAAAATAAGAGATAATAATAGAAAATTACAGATAGATAAACAAAAACTAATAGTAGAAAATAAAAATGAGATTAACGGTAGAGGTAAATTTTCTTTTGAAAACCTTTTACAAATTCCCCGCCTTTTCAAAACCGAGTCTCCTTTAAAATTACCTTTGTCCTTTAAATTACGTTTATTATCGTATATTAGGCACAGGATCGAATCTGTTTTTACTATACATATATATATATATATGCGTATGTTTTGCTTTCAGTATAGCACGGTAGATTTCCACCTTGTAACTGATGATGGGCTAGGCCCGATCACGTTCCTGCGGATAGGTATTATTATTATATACCGTTTCCGTTTGTTTACTATTTATGTAATTAATTCATTTTTAAAAACTTTAAAAATAACTCGCACTGGAAAATAAATACATATTAGGGGGGAAACACTATTCGGCATCTATAAATAGTCGAAGAGACGGTACAACCCACAACTTTTGTTGTAATCCGAAATATTACACTATTAACGGCTGTAGTCTCTATATTTCTTACACTAGACGTACAAACAGCAACTTTTCTACTCTCTTAATATTCTCGACGAGATTTCTCCTCACTTACAAAAAATTCATACACTCAAAGAGAAAAAAAAAAACATTTAATTTCGAAACACATTCAGCACCAATCAAACTGTTCTATTTTTTTAACACTGCTGGCATATCTTACGTCAATTGAAATTCCTTTGCTTATTCGGGCGGCGACTTAACCATATACGATATAATCATAGACAATCGTACAATCTGTTATTCTATTACCCCGCTGTTTCTTTGTTTGCGCAAAAAATTATACTTTCAAAAATTTTTTGGTTTAATTAGCAAAAAAAAAAAAACAGAAAAAGTGAACGTAAAAATTGTTTAAAATTATTAAGAATATTCAATCAATCAATTAAAACTTTTATTAAGGAAATTGCTTTTATTTAAGAGAAAACGCTGTGATTTTGGAAACTGAGGTGGTGACTTATCATTTAGATCACCAATCAACAACTTTTTTAATAAGAGGCTAAAAAAAGAAATCGACAGGCGATTCTCAAAAACTTGGGACAAATATTGGTTATTAACCCTTAAATGGTAACGATCGGCCAATCCCAGTTACCATTTAAAGGTGGTGCCGAAAATTACGTTGGCTAGTTCAATTATCGTAACGGCCAAATTTTCAATGCATATATACTACTAATGATAACTCACAGTTATGAAATATGGGTTTTAACTTTAAAAATTATAAATTATCATAAAAAAAGTGTATTATCAATAATAATAATAATAATAATAATAATAATAATAATAAAATCGAATTAGCCTAATATACAAAAATTAAAATATAATAATACGGATGTGATGAAATTCATCAAAAGAAAAAATTGGGACTGTGCAGGCCAGACAGTAGGATTTATTTCCGAAAAGCAAACATCAAATACCCCCGGGGCCCCCCGATATACATATTTCATCGTATAATAAATGAAATTCTGACGATACTAGAACGTTCAAAAAACATCTTTCGAAGTACGTATTAAATTCTTTTTATTAACGAACAGAAATATATCGCATAAAACAGATGTAAACACAACCAAGTTTAGTGGTGCGATATTTCTCTTATGTAAACGTATATTTAATTACGGTTTTATGTCTAGGGTCTGTCGAAGGTGGTATATAGAAACCAACAGCAACCGCACTCTTTGTTCATAATTCAGCCCAAATAGGTTCGAGTAAATGTGCCTGCTGCACAATAAATGCGCTATGTGCTAAACGCTGATACCATACAAACATAAAGGTATACACAGCCAAGGACAAATATGTGAGTGTATAGCGTGCTTGTATATATGTTTACGTTTATCGTAAAAACCGTTGAACCAATTTTATGAAATTTTCAGCAACCTAGTTTTCATATTAAATTCTGTGTAACATTACACGCTTATCGGCAAAATACTATTTCAAAAAATACTGACGAAACATAAAAACAGATTATTATTATTCCTACTTTTAATTATCAAAAAAAACAACAACAGCGAAGAACTACTATGTGATCGGTAAAAGCAAAATCAATAATTTACTAATTACATATATTTCGTATTATTGTCTTATTTAACGTCTCTTGGATTAAATTCTCAAAATTTAATAGTCCTAACTGCACATTATTAATCGAATGATACGAAGAAGTAAAAATACCGCTAATTTGCAAACGAAATTCTGTCTTCCGTCCGCGTGCATACATACACACTCCGGTGCACTGACATACTTCTTTCTTTTTTTTTTTTTTTTTTTGCGTTGTCCATACATTCGAACACGCAAAAAACATATATCGCGAAATTTGTAATTTCAATTTTTGGAGGTGATTACAATATACACCTTCCAGCGTCGGCACGTTAAAAAAAAATCGCTAAGAAAAACTTATTAGATACGATTTTAAGAGTCAAAAAATTCCTGTTTATAACGATATATCTATTTTCCTCTCCAAACTACCCGCGCACTCAATCGGAAGTGCACCGACGGTAAGCTCCTGACCAGTTTTTATCGCCTTCTTTTATATGTATATATTTTTAAATAATTACCTAAAAATACATTCGACAAATATTCAATGGTACTCATCATCATTCTTAAAATGATTTAATTACATTACTTTCATAAAGTGTAATACGGACTTAATTTATCAGTATGGGAGAAGGATACAAAAAATAGACTGCTTTGAATCTTTTTTTTTTTTTTTTTTTCCTGTTCCAATACACAAATCAAAAATGCCAAATAAACTTAAATGAAAAAATCAAGAAGCCGCAAAAATACATGCATTCTAGTTTTAATGAAGTCAAAATTGCTGTTATATAATGCAGCTATCAAACCGGTGTGGACTTACGATATATTTCTTCTTTGGGGGAGCAGCAACATCAGCGTCTAATATTTTAATAATCACGAAGCGATGCCAGTCAAAAATACTAAGAATAATAGCCAATGCACCGTGTGGTACATGCGCAAATGATAACTTACATCGGGATATCTAAATGTGCCGGAGGTAAGTAAAGTAATTAAAAATTATAGCGAGCGTTACCCGCGTAGCTTAGTAGGCCACCCTAATCCGCTTGCAGTTGATTTATTAGACTCGGGCAACGACAATCATATAGACTAAATCGTTATACGCCCCTAGACCTTACCCATCGGTTTGATTGACTGCTAAAGCAACGCGGAGTGTTATTGTTGAATGGCATCTCCCATCGTGTCATAACCTCCATTCCAATTGCTTATTGGCTACATCAGCCAGATCAAAATTTTAAACAAAAAAAAAAAAAAAAAAAAAAAAAAAATTTTAGTTTTAAAAAAACATTAAAAATACCCAAACACACAGACAAAAAAAAAAAAAGAAAGAAAGAAGAAAAAACTTTTTTCACACGCAGGCAATTATTCACCTGTTCTTATTTCATAATTTCCTAAAATAGAAAAATTTCACCGTTTGTTTGTCCTTCGTCACTTTGAAATTCCTTACACGCTTATCTAAACTACTTTCCAAAATGTTCCATTAGTTGTTTACACATATTTTTTACTAATTATTATGTTATTACTTATTTTTACAAGAGTTAGATTTTACGGGCTACGAATTAACAATGTGACATTTTGATCAAATAGTACTTAATGCCAAACCAAAAAAAAAACAAAACAAAAATAAAACAATGTTTCTTTAATATTTAGGTTTTTCATCTACCCTTGTGTTTCTTCAGATCATTCCCATTAATATATATATATATATCAAACAATTTGCTTCTTCAATCTCGCCGATTTAATGTAAATTTTAAATTGTTTTAATTAGTTTTGGTTTATGATTATGTTCTAGATCTGAAATCGTTCTCACACTCATCAAACTAATCAGGTTTTCATATTACCAAACAGTATTGTAACCACGACCAAAGAGGCACCCGACCGTAATTCCACCGATTTCTAAATAGAGACTCGGCTGCTGTGTGCTTCTGTTTTGAAGGAAGTTGATATTTCAGCTGTAAATGTGTGAATATCGTTAGATAACATCTCTTTTAACGGGGTGCTGATGAATTTTTTTAGGTTGGTATTATATGGAGAATACGTCAACCGTCGAAAGGATACACGTTCGTCCATAACATGAGCGTAGATTGTAATGTTTATACACTGTAATTGTAAGTCCAGTGAGGCAGATACAAAAACGAGGGATATTCGTTCTGTTTTGCTAGCGATAAAAAAATTTCCAAGAAACGAAAAAAAATCTTACCTTAACAATTATTACAGTTCCAATATGAATTACCGGAGATTTTATAGCCGTTATTTCTCTGATACAAGCGACTGCATCATCGGACTATACGATTTAAAGAAGAGCGAACAACTACTGCACATTGCAGCTGATTTGTTCGTCAGTTTATTTATAAGGGAAATTTTTCGTAACGAAATTTTTACACGGAATATTTCGGTACACGCGACTTAAAATCTCCGCAGAAATTAAAAATTTATTATTGTTGTCAGCTAAAACGTGCAACGAAAAATATCACGTATGCTAGCAATCTGTTACGACTTTTTAATCACCGCCACACTCTCAGTAGTTGTTCGCTTCTGATGCGTCCCCGCATAATATATAAAAATATTTTTATGTACTTTCATTTACTTATTGTTAACTCAATTCAAAAGCACCGAATGAATATCATTAAACGAGGAATTATTAAAGAGCGCATAATATTATTACTGGCTTTTCCGTAAATTAAGCGTGAACTTTATGGCGTAAAACCGTTTGAAAGAAATGCAAAAACTCCGCAGACGTTTGTAAAATTTTTCTGAGATGATAGCTTTTTAAAGACGGCAACCATTTTTGAAAACTAGCATTTATGTTGCTCGGGCCTTTCTTTTTCTACAAAATGGCATATTCTTCAATGTATCGTCATTATTTTTAAAAATATGCCTAAAGAACAGAACAATCTTCTTCTTAATAGCCCAACAACAGTGCTGTTTTTTATTCTACACATGGCTTCATTCAGTCTACACTTAACTTTTCCGACAATCGACCTAATTCGTAATTTTTTCTTAATAGCCTATACTTTCGTGTTACGAGTTAATAGATTCCTAATGCGCGAGCAACCCACCAATGTCGACTACGAAAGGTAGGGATAGGATCGAAGAAAATAGAAAAAAAAAAAAAAAAAACCCGGATAGATCGGAGAGAAATGCTGTTTTACCGTTCTCTAGGTTAATTGTCGCTCGTCTCTGCGCACTGTTGTCGAACACTTTAGAAAAAGTCACTGATTATGCATTGTACAGTTGCCTATTTGGTCTAAAAAAAAAAACATTGACGCTTACCGCGAAAATCTGTGCACGCATTGTTTACGAATTTTCATTAGAAGTAAACTCTGTCCACACAAACAGCCATTGAAGAATTCGCGGCCCCACATCGATCGCAGCTTTGGCCACCTGAAAGCCATCGGATCGTCAACCCATCAGACCAAGATCGGCGCCGGCATCAATCATACGAACAATTTTATAACATATTTAAATAATCATCGTCGTTATCGGCCTTCGTCAATTTCTTAAATTTACTAATTGCGTATTTCCAATAACCCGATCAATTCAGATATAACTTGGTAATAAAAAATTTAAAGCGCCTATTATCCTTTTAATGAAATAATAATATCATTTTTATGTCAACGGTAAATTTACGACGTTGTCACTAACAACATCCCTGAGAATTTAATAAAGGGTGATGTTTTTAAGAGTCAAGTTTTTCAGGTTGGCAGCACTGGTTGGTATTGGCGTCCAAACGTCGTCATCTGTCAAAGTGAAAAGTTTTCAGTATACACTGCCATTTCATCATGGAAAGACTTATAAATAAGCAACGATTGCGCAAATTGTTGAAATTTATTATCAAAAACCAGTGCTCGTAAAATTTTCCATGTGGTTGGGTAACACATGCCCAATTGCTGAGAATGGCGACGAATTGACATTTCACGATCCTCATTAACACACCGGACGCGCTACGACTGCAACATTCTCTTCGGTACGCACTGTACGCATGCGAGTAGTCGACGGTTTAATGTCCAACAAAGTAAATTTGATGCGAAATTTGGCGATAACAGCACGAATTGTTGATTCACCAGGTCGATTATCATAATATGGTCGTAACAAACGATGCACATTTTTCACACAGAGCACTGGTTTTTGATAATAAATTTCAATTATATCGCAATCATTGCTTATTTATAAGTCTTTCCATGATGAAATGGCAGAGAGTATACTGAAAACTTTTCACTTTGACAGATGACGGCGTTTGGACGCCAATACCAACCCCAGTGCTCTGCCAACCTGAAAAACTTAACTCCCTAAAAAATCACCCTATATAAACGATAAAACACGTTATAATAATATGGTTTACCATGAGTCATTTAATTCTCCAAGGGGATACTGCGATTATAATATACCCTCCTACTGATGACATATACACCGATCGCTGTTGCGAGCCAGAAGTCCCCGGAAGCTCCTTTTTTTGCGAATTGTTCGGACCGTGTCCGATCATCATCCCTCTATTTTATCTTCGAGAAGCATCGCTATCAATCATTTCCCGTTCTTATTCTATAACTGAAATATCTCAATATTCTCGAAAAAGTGACTTCGGAATATAATGATGAACTACACATATTTGTTCTTTCGGCCATGCGCGGAGAAATATATTTCTAACGCATCGATCTTTGTACTTTGGAATTCTCGCAACGTCCCTAATTCTCAACACTATGGACGATGCTTATACCGGGTTTACTTTTACGTTTTTGTGGATAGGATCGTGTACCTTTTAACCGACATCGTAACACTTTTTTTGTTATATGAATAATTCTGTAGCTAATTTCTGGTTCAGATTAGCTTTTACTTTTTAACTATTAAAAACCTACGTACGTCTATACTGTTTCACAATTTTCACACCGTCAATCTCAATCTCTTGTACAATCTGGCAATCTTCCGTTTCTTTATAATCTCTTCGTCTTATTTTTATTAATCATTAACCCATATTCTACGCTTTAGTGTTTATTCAGCATTTACGGCATCATACTTTTCATACTGCCGGCCATAAATGTTGTTATCTGCATACTTAAGGTTAGAAATGTGCGCGGACTCCGACTAAAATCGATTACCGTACATTAAATTTTAACCATTACATATATATATATTTATTTATGCATCGTAAATATTCTCAAAACGATTACCACGTTAAAAGTTAAGCGCAAATAATCACGAAAAATAAATAACTGTATGCAAACAGCGATAAAAAAAAAAAAAAAATATCCCAACTGTCGCGAAATACTAAAAATTGTAAATATCCATTTTCTAAAGAACAAGTACAGATACTTTTACATAGTAAAAATAATCTTAGTTTGCATTTTGTTTTTGTTTTTTTTTATTTATTCTTTTTTTTTTTCTATTTCATTTTTAGAGCAGGGTTGCGAAGCAATAAAAATTTAAAATCTAATAATCCATCGCAAAAAAGACATATCACCGGCATCAGTTGGCTCAAAATTAGTTTATACCAGTGATTTCTAAATACAAAATTTGACCCGCAGTAAGTTTATAACAGTGATTTCTAAATACAAAATTTGACCCGCAGTAAAATGCGAAAAAGTTTACAATGCAACTTATCATCGCAAATTCGCAACCAAAAACATCTTCAACACTGAACTCAATTTTAATTATTGTAATTTC
The DNA here is from genome assembly GCA_039619475.1 of Icerya purchasi. Taxonomy (NCBI): domain Eukaryota; kingdom Metazoa; phylum Arthropoda; class Insecta; order Hemiptera; family Monophlebidae; genus Icerya; species Icerya purchasi. The sequence continues at coordinate 539,908,198 of CM077115.1, forward strand.
GATGCGGAGAAAAAACCACAAACTCGTGATACTGCGGTCCTTTTAAAAATCAAAAGCTCGCATTTTGATAATCTATACGTAACAAACGGTATTTGGAAAATAGGGAAAGTTAAATAATAGAAATGGTAATTGCTAAATTCAAATCGAGGACACAACTACTCAAATAGGAAGCCGATAATAATAAACGCCTTTTCTCTTTACGGATTGCAGTGGTTAGAGAAACTCCAGATCAGCAGTATGAATACACGTGATACAATTATATAAAATGTTTACTCTATACTCAGTCTGAATATTTTAGAAAATTGCTTTTTTCAATCGGCATACAAGTGTGTCGTCATTATTATTGCGATATAAGTATTTTTTTAAATTAGAAAACCTTAATAAATAACACTGTAAGTTTGGAACGAAAAAAAAAAAAAAAAAAAAAAAATAGCATCATCTATAACACGTTTTCCGGTACATTGGACGATAATAAAGAAATGAGAAAAAACAAATTGCCCCCAGTTAAAATCAAACACAACTCTTACATTAAATGTCTCTTTAGAGTTTCTTCTTCTTCTTAAAAAAAAGCAAAAAATTTGACCATTTTAAAAATTACATTCTTCATTTAAATTCAAGTTCTGAAACATTTTCAGCTCACTCTTTTATTTATGTAATAGTAACAATTTAAACTATATACCGATTGATAAAAGAAATGAAACGAATCACTAATAATAATAATAATAATAATAATAATAATAATAACAATAATACGGTTGTAAGTGCAAAAGTTGGATGAAAAGCGCTTTGAAGACGACATATGTAATCGAAAACGCGCAACAACAATAATGAAATATTTAATGTAATTCAAGATAAATTCAGTTTCATAAGTAAAATATGTTGTAAAACACTTACCGCGGTGATGAAAAGGTAACTAAACGTAGAATTATAGTGCATGATTCGAGAATGGTACAGATTTGCACGCACAAAAAAAGCAATAATAATAATAACAATAATAATGGGGAAAAAAAACAAAAAACAAATAAAAAACGAAAAAAAAACAAAACAACGAAGGATGGAAATTTGTTATCCGAGAATAATTATTGAGAGAAAGCGACACAGAAACACAATGTCGAAATACTAATAATAACAGAGAGCCCTAAATCGGAGCAGAACGGGCTACGTTGCGTCGACAACGCAGTGTAGTACACTATGTGCGACGCATGAAACAACTGGCGTTAAACCTCGATATCGAACATCACCGCTGATACTGCTACCAGCGGTGAGAACGACGGCGGTATTCGACGTTCTACCGTCGTTCCCGTATTGTCTCATGCCGAAAGAATCTGCCGACAGGACCGGTAGGTTCGGTGAGTTGGTCAGGCCTCCTCCGTAGCAGTTGGTCTAATCCAGTCACAGTCATTAATACGGAACACTTTGAACGGTTAACAGACTGCGAGCAGGACCCATAACGGTAATTTTTCTTGTTAATAATTCTGCATAAAAAAGAGTCTAACGTTTGTAACGTGCGAAGGGCGATACACACTGACGTAACAAGAAGAATCAGCGACTGCTGTTACTACTTGGAACGGAACTGGAACTGGTTACACGGTGCGGATGGGAACGCTAACGCGTTACCGCAGCAGCAGAAAGTGCAGTTCCTCCAACTCGCCCCGCAATGATAATTACGAGACGCTCGGCGGGTCTTTTGAACGCAGCGAGTTTTCCGCGAGGACGCGAAAATACGATGATTTTCTCGCGAGCATTTTGGTGGCATCGAATGAGGTGAAAAAACAATAATTCCTCTACGGAAAGCCAAAGATAACTCGGATGTCTATCATCAAAAGCAGCGAACACAAATATAATATATGGCGACAGGCGGTAATGTTACGTTTAGTTAATTTTTTTTTTTTTTTGTTAATACATTATTATTTTAAAATTAAACGGCCCTCTAACAACTCTTGTCAAAGTATTAACGAAAAAAAACAGGTAGTAATTCATTCTTTACGATTTCTTAACTATATTATTATACGTGTCTATTCTCGTTGTCTAGGAAAATAACATAAAAACAAATTAGGGACAAACATAAAACTACCACCTCTCCTCTATTGATTAATGAAAAGAATTTTACTACCACCCCGAATTCGTCAGAAATATAATTACTTTGATCGAATTCACTTTTTTTCGCGGTATCTTATAAATAACTCTAAAACTCAACCTAACTTCTTGTTGATCACTCTTAAACGATATAGATGCTAATAAGTCGCGCAGACTATATTCTACCATGAAATTAACTCGTCCCACTTTACACATAATCACGATATCTCCAACTAAAGTTCATTCTTAGACATTTTACTTCTCATTCTAAAATATCAAACTCTATTCCAGTCTTCCCGTTCATTTTTTCATTATATTTTGTTCGGGGTAACAGCAAAAAACCTCCAAGAGCCCAATTTTTTTTCTTCTCATACACATAGGTTTTTTTTTTTTTTTTTTTTTCAATAGTAACACATGTAACAAACAATACGCTACTGAACGTTAGACAAGTTGACCGAAAATTTCAAAAATGCTATTAATACCAAAAAAAAAAAAAAAAAAAAAAAACCTGAAAAATTACCAACAAACATACACGATCTCACCTAGATAGATTTAATGCTCGCAATTTTGCTATCTTCAAATTTTTTAGAACCAAATTACTTTCTCCGACATAAACGAGAAATACACCATCAATTCTCGGTGCCGCCCCACACACCACCCCCGGGTGTTATTGTTACCTATACTCGTCAAAACAGAAAAATAAGGTAAACTGCACTATCGATGTAAACAACGTTCACTATGCAGATGCGATACAGCTTAATTGTAATTAACGGCCCAAAACGAAACACGCTGAGTAAAACCGCTGCTAATCGGAGCGAACCTATTTTCACCACTAACAGCTCTAGAAAACAAGAATAACACTTTTTAACCGACCAAACGTACAATAAAATGTTCGACGGAGCGATAGAACAAGTCTGCTTACAAATAGAAAATCAACTCGAAAAGTAAACAAGCTAAATGAGCTTTCGTTGAAAAATCTATCCTTTTCTTCAGAGAGAATTTAACTTTGGACCTCGGCATTAGATAAAATATTTTCCTAATACGAATATATATAATGGCTACGATTATTTAACCCTAAATGCAATCTTAGAATAAGCTTATTGTGAAGTTTTTGTATTATACGCATGCAGACGAATATTGAAAATCTTGTGAATAGAAAAAGTTACAAGCGAAATCATTTTTCTCAAGATAAACCACCAGCATCCTGACATAGCGCAAAAAGCACGACCGACAATACAAAAATATCCAGACTATTTAATAGTTTATACAGATCTAAATCCCACCCAACTGACCGATTACACTGTCTGTGCTTTTGAGGCAAGCAGTGTGACTCAACGGCAACTATGCGGTCATGGGCACGCAGATCTACAAGACATTCTACTGTTGTCAGTACTTTCTCTCTCTGGAATCTACGACTCGAAAAACGCTAATGAGATAACAAACTTGTCAGCCGCTTTAACTACAATACCTTTGCACCAAACATCCGGTATTGATTCAAAATCCATCAGATGTTATATAAAATCCCTATAGGAGGGGCTGCTCGATAGTGTAGTTCGGGTGCCCAGTTAAGCTGGTATCCCCGGAAATTAATGCTCTTTCCCATGCCTGAAAATACCTTCGTTCAGTTCTGTTTTTAGCTAAATGCTCGTACGCATAGAACGAGCAATGGACCTCCTGTCAGACGTTTCTATGATCCATTAAAGCCATAATTGAGCCGTGGTAGCCAGTGGAAAACATATCTCTTGCGGAGTTTTGCGCTCTGAGTCGGCTGCGAACAGGATATATAGAGCCTTGTCCCACAACTTTCAGTTCCGAGGAGCTCCGCCCCCTAAATTCTGCCTACAAAACAGTGCCCCTACCATATTATCCCATATACTATGTATATGCCCAGCCTTTTCAGATCACCGAGTCTCATGAAACAGCATTGATAATGTCATCAGCATCCTTGCTAACTCATCGACAGCAACAGCGTCTGTACTTCAGTTTATTAAAGTAACCAAATTAATTAATTCCCTCCAAACACTGACCGCACATCTGCGTGTTATAATAGCCTTGGCAGCTAAAAACAACACATTTTGGATGCTAGACATATACAGGGTGTTCTGAAACTAATTCAGGAAATTTGTTTTACGCTACAAAACTCGTCATAATGAACAATAATAAAGTCCTGAGGGAAAAATCATTTGAGCGAACAATTAATTAGTTATAATTAATTAAATTAATTCATCGTAATAAAAAAATAAATAATTTTTTTTTTATGATTCAATAAAGCTATTGAAAAATCATTGCTGACTATACATTTAATACGTACTTTACTTCTCAATATTTATTTTACAAAATGGTGATTTATAAAAAAAAAAAAAAAAATTTTCATTTAAATTAATTATAACTAATTAATTGTTCGCTCAAATGATTTTTCCCTCAGGACTTTTTTGTTCATTTTGACGACATGTATAACGTAAAATAAATTTTCAAAATTATTTTTAGAACAACCTGTATATACACACACATATATATATATACATATATTATATATATATATATACCTAGAACTTTTTTTTGGTTTTAACCAAGGGCAATCCTTTAGAATGCACGAAAAAATTAAAAAAAAATAATTATATATATATATATATATATACATACACATCTAAACAGAGAAAATGAAGGTAATTAACGCATGAAGAACGGATAATGAGGGAAGAACAAGAATGTATGTCGTGCAGCAACGGGTAGGAAAACCTTTACTTAAGAGCTGAAAGTATAGAACTGAGCACTCAATGAGGAAGAAGAGAGTACTGAAAAAGAATGTAATTGACGTCACTAATTAAGATCTGCAGGGTGAAAAACACAGTAGAGAGATGTAACAATGCCATATCGAAAATCGCTGCCAAATACAGAGTAACATCAAATAGCGGCAAAATTAATTTTGTTTTAAAATTATTTTCCTTTCTAATAAAATTTCGAAGTAGATTTATACAACGCGTTAAATGCCCAGGATATTCATTAATCGCAAACATTCTAAATGGATCCAGTTATTTTTTTACATTCTTCAATTATTAAAATTATAAATAAACCAAAGCTTTTATTTATGCGTCCAGTTGACAATTTCTTACATATAACGATAGAAGCATTATACATATATATATATATGTATATAATTTTTTTTTTTTTTTTGTAATCTAATTTTCAATACCGCTTCGAGTATATTTAATAAATATGGTAAATACATAAAATGTTCAAAATGATTCAATTGGCAAATACCAGACAAGTTTTCGCACTCGTCGATCATGTACAGAACAAAATTTTCAATTTAAAAATAACCACGAAACACAGAACATTCAGAAATGCCGTTATTATCTGTACATTAATGAATTTCGGGAAATATTAACTGATCGCCTCTATTCATTGCTTTAGAAGAGCATGGACTCGGTTGTAAAACGCTACGATTGATCAAATAGAGGCTAAGAGGCGTAACCGCTAAAATGAAATTTCTGAATATTTTTTCGATAAAAACATGCCAAGAGGATGGAAACTTTCCCCATTATTCTCCAACCAATTCTTGGATGAAGTCATCAGGAAATACGCATCCGAAAATGAATAGAAAAACTGGTCAGATAAATAGAGTCGCGCATATTACATATCTAGAAACGAAATCCTCGAATTTAAAAAGGAAGAAAAATTGCACAGAAAACATGACCGCAAAAAGTGAAAAGGGCTACGGTTGATACACAATATTTACGACCAACAAGAAATGCATATACACAAAAATTATATATACTAAATCAGAAATATACCAGCGAAACACATTTCACGCAAAAAACGACACAGAAAATATTTTGAAAGAACGTAAAATTGTGGGGAAAATTCTTGGCTTGAAATTAAAAAAGAGAAGAAACAGACTCCATTCCAGGAAAACTACAGAAAGATATCCAACTTGACGGCGAACGTTGAAAAAAGAGAGTACTATGGACATATTAGTTGACTCCCATCGACAAGATTTACCAATAAAGTGTATACAAAAAAATATTAAAAAGCTTTGATGAGCGGAGTTGCTCTTATGTAATTTTTAAAGAAACCTAAAATGATCGCAGTAGCCAAAGCACACTTAGTTCGATTTTTCAATCCCTTTCTATTGTATTTGAATTTTCCTATAGAACTCTAGATGCATGATGAAAAGTAGAGAACAAGAGAAGATATATCACTTTATTTTGAAGTTTCCAACAGCAGTATAGTTCAATCAGTGCAACAGTCATAGGTAACTTTCTAAATATTCCACGGGGTAGGTTTTTAACGAGTAAGAACGTGACAAGAATTTAGTTATTAAGTTGCAAACTGTCGAACAATAAAAAAAAACAAAAAAAAAATCATATGGAATATACATAAAAATAGAGGGAATTATAAAACAGCGAAAAGAGATATTATTCAAGCAAAAATAAATTTGAAAATTTGAGATTTATACTTGCATCAAAAACTGTAAAATAGTCTAGCCTGATTCACGCGCCGTTGTTAAAATTTTTGATGGCGATGTAGAATAACAGAGTCGCTCTTACGATCGGTGTAGGTAAAGTACGACCGGTCATCTTGCACAGTACATAAGACATCGGTCTATAGCGTGACGAAATTAACTGTGCATCATTCAGAGGAAAATTATAGATTTAGCCGCCAAAGGAAACTATTGTCAAATGCGTACATTTCATAAAAATGATGAAAAAATGAACGTATTATGAAGGCACTCGACTGCGCAATGGCAAAAAAACAACCAAATTAGAAGAAAATGGTAAACTACCTGAGTTTCAGTTAAAAAACAACGAATATTATTTATCATAAATAATATTGTTAATTCAGAAAATATGAAAAATGCAATTATGCCCATATTTTATCATTTATCGTCAGCATCAACGCTGACTTTCATATCGGTGTACATAATAGGCCACACATAACCCGTACAACAAGAATTATTGCCTATTTATGAAGATTTATCTCGAGACAATCTGCTGGTAAGATATTTAGGTGGTCATGCTCGAAATGCCAATAAGAGCTTCAACGCTCTACCATTTGGCATTCGGCTCCGAAACACTTGAATTATGGCATGAAAATCATTCAGATTGTTACTTATTTGACAGACGGAATGTTTAACGAAGGACGCCCGTTTGTTCTACAAATAATGCAGGATTTAAATATTATAATTAGACAGTGAGCCAAGTCATTCATAGACATGTATGGCGCGAATCACATTCTTGGCAGGAGCGCCGAAGCCGCAATCTAACAAATGAAGCTTAGATTGTTCGAAAATAAAATAGAGGACGGCTGAATGAGAAAGGTGCTCTTTGATCCTACAAAAAAAAAAAAAAAGGTGATTAATGAAAAACTGATGTACGTTTCAAAAAATCGGAAATTTTCTCAACTTTTTAATCACAAAAATTTTAAACATTTTTTTCTTGAAACCTCAAATAATATTGAAAAACTACCAGCCGGTTATTCCAAAATTTCACATACTTTTTCTTTAACTAATTGGCCGTAACACGGACCCCTCAAATATTTATAGTTTATTTTTTAATTGCCATTTGACAACTTTACGAATTTTAATTATATTTTAAGTTTATGCTGCGCGCTTCTACAAAAACTGATGAATTTCTTCAAATTTTAGTTTTAGGTTATTTTTGTGACCCGAGGGATGGACGGTGAAAAATTAAAAAATCCACTTTGGACAACTACAGCGCCGACATTTTTCAATATTTTTGCATAAAAAAATATTAATAACTTAGCCCGTATCGCCAATAATAAACGCTAAAAATTTATTTCAATTCATGTTATCCATTTCTTTTTCTACGAAAAAAAAAGAAATCCATGAAAAATGGACCCAAATAAAATAGAATCTTTAAAAAAGAGGAATAATAATTTTGTGAACCATTACCGACCAGAAAGATATAAATATTAATTTCCTGCTAAAATTTTGATCTCAGCTGATCAAAAATTATATGATTCATTAATAAAACTTAATAGCCAGTTTATAGCATGTATATATATATAAAAAAAAAAAAAAATATCACCGTGATTAAGATAATTAACTAAAATAAAAATATGCTTAAAAATTATTCAGTGTCTAAAAATACTTTTTATTTGCTTTTTCGTATTTCCATTTATCAAATTTTTTATCTACTGATATCTGGTGAAATACTCTATTGACGGTATAAAGCAATAATCTTACAATAACGAGTTTTTATTTTCTGAATTACACGTGTACCTTCGGCTTAATAGCAACTGTATTCAACCTTACTCTCCAATGATATTTTTATTTCAGTTCATTTTAAGTTAAATTTTCGTTTATATATTGTACATATTGAAAAAAATTGATACCATAATTTATAGAAACGAAACACAATTGAATAAACTGTGCCACATAATCCCAGCAGAACTAAACATTTTTTTTTGTTTTTTCATCATTAATTACTTGTTTGCCATGGAAATATTTTACAAGGTAAATAGAGTTAAAGTAAATGATAAAGAGAGAAAAAACAAGTGTAAATAAAACTTGTAAGATATACGGCTTGAAAATTTTCACAATGGTAACCAAACGTAATTCGCGAATAACAGAGAAAGGTACAAATGAAATTGATTTTGTAAAAGTAATACGAGTTCAATTATAATAATAAAACGAATCTACATTTATGAACTTAGCTCTCAACGATTCTTAACCTAGGTCCATGGTGTCCTCACAAAGGGTCCACATCAGAAAACTTGACTTTTACTTAATACTCCGAAGATCGGATGAAAATGATATAAGGAGTCTGCATCATGGATAAGAACCGCCGACTTCGCCTATATATCGTTGCCAAAGTACACAGCGTTTTCATTCGGCATAACATAAATAGTATTTTCAAATTCTACCACCTTTTGATGCAGTTAAAAGTCCTTATTATCTTGAAATAGTAACTGATAGTATAAAAACAATACATTAATATGCTATTACGAATGAAAAAGATCATATTACTTGTACTCGTTAAAAAGGCCACAATGAAATGATTTTATCGTGAATTGCACACGCACTTAACCATAACGGAAATTCAAATCCGATAAACAAAAACACAATATTATTCAGTGGAAATTTAATAATAAATTAACATACAAAATACCTTATTTTTATTATAAACTATTGAAACACAAAATCAATTTATAGAACGCTACAGGAAACACGGGTATGTAAGCCTTAAAATGAAATTACCCATAAACAATAAATAACACTAAAGAAATGATCCTAACGAAATTACAACAAAAATACCTAGAAATTTAATAGAAATTAAGAAATTAAGAGTCAAAAAACGAAATAGAATAATAATTAATCTTGTTTCGCAAGGAACAATAAACATAAGTAAATCAGTTTAAATATTCTGAATTATACACATTTTCTAAATAAACAATGAAATTAAAGCATCCATAAAAAATCGGCTACTCCTTTACAAAATATAAATTTATTATTTCAATTTCAGTAAATAAAAAAAAAATTAAAAAGTTGACAAAAAATTGGATGTATATTTACAGGGCAGACTACAATTTTTAGTTCACAAAACTAACATATTTTCTTAAAATTGTACGAAATTTATTACTACACGACTTATTCAAATTAAAAACAAGAATAGTCTATCTAATTTGAATTTAAGAAACTCATCAATAAAACGAAACGAAAGTAAAAATCAGATTACAGTAATCTTTTCCTTTGATAATATTACTTGCAGTATACGAAATGTTGGTTTTATTAATTAGATATATTAAATTTTAAACTAGAGCAGTATTTCTTTAATGAATTCGTTATTACTAGATTTTAAATGTTTGAATATATAACATTCAGTAAAAAACAGTGAAGTTTCTTATTAAATTCTGTTCATCGTTTTAAATTTCGCATAATTCGCAATCACTGCTAAACAGTATGAGTGTAAACAAATTTATTAAAATTATTTATTAAAACATGAAAATAAATTACCTAATTGGCTTCGCTGAAGAATAAGTCCCCGTAGAATGAAATTACGTGTATTTCGGTTTAAATATATTTTTCTTATCGTTAGTATACATGATTAATTTTGATAAAATTAAAACAAAAATTAAAAAAATCGCGAACAGACGATATACATTTTCAAAAATTAAGATTATTCCAACGGCTTTTTTAGGTCAAAGTTCAGTGTTGACTTACTGATAAATAAACTTAAATCCGTAAAGTCGAAATTACTCATAGGGAATACGAGATGATATATGCGAATAGAGTAATTAAGTATTTGTAACATATTTTTTCTAAAAAAGTAACCAAAATCAAAACGCGAAATATTTCAAATTTTAATTAGATTCTTTTTACAATGAAAAATTAATATAATATTATATTTAAAAAAGGAATCATTGAAAATTAGAATTTGAGTATTAAAATTTTTTTTGAAATATCAAAGAATACATTACATTATAAAATTTATAAATTTAATAAAAATATCCACGTATTTAATATCTATATTATCGGTTTTAATTATCCTTATAATTTTTTAAATTTAATATATATATATAAATATATGTGTGTGTAACTATCTGTTATGCCGGCAAAGCTATTTTCACACTAAATCAGTCCAGTCACGTCCAGGTCAATGCAATCATGCTAGTCATAGTATTTTACGCGAGATCAATTATTGATTAACAAGACTGAGGTAATTTACTTCCCGATGGCCTAGAAAATTATTTCTAAAATTAACATTAATATACATTATTAACAGCTAATAAAGTTTTAAACAATTTGTCGTAAATGCAGCTGATTTTGTAATTCTTAAAAAACATTAAAAACAAAAAATTATAGGTTCTATCAAATAAATTTGGTTTTTGTTTTACACATTTACTCTTGATTTATTAAAGAACTAAATAAAATGCTCGCGTATGATTATAAATGATTTTACAACATTAACGAATATCGATTACTGTGATTGTATTCGAATAGAAGGAAAAGTTTTAAACGTTTCAGAAAGAGTAGGAAGTAATATTTTTAAGGTAAATTTAAAAAAGCGATTAAAAACTGTAGGATTACTTCATAACATTGCTCTCCCCTTTACCGGAAATAATTTACTTTTGGGAAATGCTAATCACTTCTGCTGGATAACAATAGATCGTTAGAAAAAAAGAGACCAAACATACATAATTGCACACACGGAGCCTAACAATTCATTTATTTTCATTACTTCGCGTTTTATTATAAATTTCTTTTTATGAGAAGTTATTCATTATTCATTGATAATATTAATTAATAAAAATGTGATTTTTAAAAATTTTAATGCCGGTCATTTTAAATTTGTAATATACGTATTTTTTAATCAGCATTCCTGTAAGTGTGTATATTTATGTGTTAAAAAATTTTTGTGATTTTATTGTTTTTTTTTTTTTTTTTTTTTGAAATCTTTTAAAATCCAGAAAGCTCGCTTCATTAAGAAACCGAAGTATGATTTCATAACTTAATCTAAATCTGATTCTTTTATTACATCAAGATAGAAAAAAATATTATACGATACTATAATATGATGAGTTTGACTTCTTTTAACAATAGCGAACGCGGTCAATGTGTACAATCAAAACCGTAAATAATAAAAGAAACTTCAAAAAACATTTCACCAAATAAACTCACTAAATGCGAAAAGATAAATAAAGATATTAGAACCAAATTTAATTAATTTGTATTACCTTTTAAATGATAGAGAGCTATTAGTTTATAACTTTTTAAATATATCTGATCACGGGCGTCGCCAAGGGGCGGAGGGCAGGGGAAAGCCGTTGCGCCTCTGGAACCTCGAAACTTATTAATAAACTGGCCATAATGATTCATAGGCGCGTAGTCATGGACAATTTGGAAGACTTTTATAATAAAATAGTAGAACAATTTGCCAGAAATCCACGAAAATTAAGTTTTAATTAAGATTTTATTAGTAGTTTTATTTAAAACTTCGCGGTAAGGTGTGCGAATAGTTTAGTTGTACGCGTAATAATCCTTTTTCGAATTACTTTGCCATCTTATTTTGATTTCCTCTTTTACGAAAAAAAAAAATTACAAATTAATAATGGCTGATAAACTCTATTCTTGTAAACCCGCATATTATACTTATCTGCCCCTATAAGTATATTAATGAATCAGGGGCGGATCCAGGACATTGGGAGGGGGGATTACAAGGACACTTCGGGGAGGGGGATTATATAATTACGTAAAATCTTCTACAGCAAGCATTAGATTTGAAAAATACCACTTTTTTCATGAAGAAAATCTAATAGCGACCTTTATAGAAATTTAAAAATATTTTAAAAATACATAATTATTACAATTTAATTAAAATTTTGTTTTATTTTTAGATGAAAAATAAAACGAAATTATAAAATTCTAGCTAAAATAGTAGTCAAGAAATAATAAGAAAGATGGTGTTTTTATCAGACTTTACTTCTTTTATATTTGTTAGTAATCCGATCAGAATTCTTTGTTCGTGGGCAAGTAAAAAATATACAAATATTTCTCATTGTACTATTTTCATTTACATTAGAAAATAAAAATTAAAAATGGCAAAAGATCGCTGATAATTACATTTAAAATAGAATAAAAAAGGAACATTAATAGTTTTACTAGAAAATAGTATTAAATAATAATTATTAAAATTCGTAGGTAAAATTCATACAAATCTTTTTTAGCATAAATTAAATTTCTCTGTTATAACGAATTTTTTCATTAGATGCTTTGGTTCTTTGGAGGGGGTGTTCCCTATCCTCCCTTCTCTTAGATCCGCCACTGTAATGAATAGCTAAGACAAAACTTCAAAAATAAATAATAAAATTTCAATTTCGTGAAAAGGGGAAAAATATTTACAAAGTTGAAGTCGGTCGAAATAACTGAAATAGTTTTAGTTAAGTTTCTGATGATGAACCGTGCATACGTGTTCGAAACATTAAATAATACTTTAAATAGTAACGTGGTTTCTAAAGTCGGCAAGAAGGGTGCAAAAAGTGCATTTGTACTGGGCCCGAATTTCTTCGAAAGGCCCGGGGCAAATTTTAGGGTGCTTGGAAAAACATGCGGAATAAAAAAAAAATGACGGCCCAGACCGCGTTTTTGAATTTGATTTAACATTCGAATAACGTAAGTGTACACAATGATAGCGAAGAGCACAGAGCGAACATGCGCGCGAGTTACATCCGCGATCAAATGTATTGCCTCTTCTCCCTTCCACTGAAAAGGGGACCTGCAAAAATATTACACTGGGGTCCGGCTCGGGTCTCGACGTTTCTGGTGGTTTCTTCCAAAAATTTTAATTTTAATTTTAATGAAATACAGTTTTCCACCTACAAGCCCGAAAAAAATTACAATATTTGCAGTTTTTAGCTCTGCGGGGGTCTAAATTTTAATTTAGAAACCCGCATGGTTCAAGTAATAGTTAGGAATCCGCATATTTATAACCGTTTTTAAAACATTCAATTGCAATACTTGCGCTGCAAAGAAGGAGGGCATATCATTTTTAGTGTTTTTTTTTGACTTTTAGCCAACTTCAAAAGCTTCATTAAGGAAATGAAAAATACTTTCGCTGCCGACAAATAATGAGCATTCCATCCGTATATTACAGGATGAGGAAAACATTTGTTTTTTCAAAAACTTGGAGTTCCCCGTGATATGTAGAGCTAATATTAATGTTTCAGTAATATCAAGGAATTGCACCTTTTAATATCATTATTCAACATTTTCAACCATTATAGGACGACGGGTTCACACAGAACTCAAATGAAAGTTTTAATTCATTCGTGTGTGGTTGATTGCTCCCAAGTCAAGTTCCGGCGCAAATCTGTCCTCGATATTGTTGTAAATCTTACAGTTATACGTTACAACGATGGGGATTTTTCGGAATAATGCAAGTTACGAAGCAAATGGGTAATACGATTGAGTTGCTACAATTACTGCACAGAAGCCAACATCACGTGGTTCGAGTTGTTTAACTGCTCCCCCTCTGTAGATGGAAAAAAAGGCCCGTTCGGCATTACTATTTTCAAAGAAGGTTAAGGAGGACGACTACCATGAAGAACTGTTGCATAGGCATCGCCGATTAGTGGTAAATAAAAAATTACATAGACATATATATAAATATGTACTTGAAACTTTAAATGCGTTTTTTTCAAACCATGGTTTTTGAGTTTGCCGTAAACTCCTACAATTTTCAACTAATCAACTTGAAATTTTAACCGTAGCCAAAAAATAACATTTTCTAGTGAGCGACCGTAGCACTTTTTTGATAAATAAAAATTTACCGATTTTATATCAGAAATTTTTTCCGAAAAAACGTGTTTTCGTGTCTTTGAATTGACATCAAATTTCTTAAAATCGATATTTTAAAAATTTTTACGAACATTTACTAGATTTTTCGATGCAATACCAAAATCTTTTTTCCTTTTGTTCTAGTTGCAAAACTGCGATCGGCAGGGACAATGGCGTCACCAGCCGATGGGCCGGGAGGGGGGAGATGAGTTGCCAGCCGTCGGGGGGGGGGCAAGATGATAGAAAAAGGATATGAGTTATAGGAAAAATAAAATTTACAAGTTGTAAAGGCTTAATATTTTATTAAACGCGAATAAAATCTTAATTAAAACATAATTTTCGTGGGTTTCTGGTAAATTGTTTATGATTACACGCCTATGAATACTCATCATGGCTGGTTGATTAAAAAGTTCCAAGGTTCCAGGGGGCCAGCTGCCCCCCGCTGGCGACGCCCATGGGCAGGGATACGGCAAAAGAGATCATAAAAATGAACAATTTTTTATTTTTATTTATTTTTTTTAAATGGGCTCGTTAACCAAGAACCTTCACCTGGAAACAATTAAACATAAAAAAGGAAAGTTATATAATAAGACGATCAGATACCGTTAACAGGAGGATAACAATGACAGGGATAATAAACGAAGCAGGTAGCCCAAGCCTAAGAGCTACGGAGCCGAACGCTTCACCGAAAGATATGAACACTTAATAAACACGTTATCAGCGTCATAAACAACCGCATCATTTGAATGGAGGGGACAAAATGGGGAAGAGGCTAATGAGAGGCGAAAGCGGGATGAAGGCAGCAAGGAGTGATTAAAACGCAAACGTATAATGGAGACAACGACAAAGCGCGGAAGTGAAGGAAACAGAAGAAAAAATAAACTATGTTTCATTCCCCGATAGCTGCTGTGTGGTCATTTTGTTTTTAAATGACATACAAAATAATATTTCTGTGTACCTTTTAAGAAATGGTGTAATCACGTACAAAAAAACAAAGTTGAATAAAATGTTTTGTCTTTCCACAATAAATTCGAGAAAGTGGCCCTTGATTTTGACCTCACAAGGTATTAGTGCCCCTTAAGGAAATGAAATATGGTTTCATTTCTCAGATAAATAGTGATATTTCCATGCATATATTGCACGCTGTCTTCGTTGCCTGGAACGTTTAATTTTGATGTTGAAATTTCGGATGCTTCAAAAAATAGGGAAATATGGGTGTGTGCGCGTAGAATGTCCGGTTGTGTATCAATAACATGTTGCGTCCTGCGTTTAATTTATATATTGTTTCCGTTCAATAGTCGCATAATCGTCCAATTTATTCGACTATCTATTACCACTATTTATCAATTATCCCGTCACTTCAGATCGGTGAAGTTGAACCATTTATCTTATCTGTTTTATGTTAATTATCTATTTATCAACAATACCTTCACGTTTGTATGTATTCTTTTATTTTTCGGAACAATTCGTGCAATAGTACACACCTACGCCGTTACACACAACGCAATCGCTTCACACCCACACACACACACACCCACACACACATAAATGCAGAACGCTCATCAACGTAGAATAATATCAACCGTTATCCAACCGACAACTTATATACACGAACCGGTCTATACGTTGACTGGCGCACACACAACGATATGCTACGTAATTGTTCTAGTCAAATTGTACAGCCGGCTAGGTTTACTCCGTCTTTTACAAGATCGTACAATACCGTAGACTCACACATCAACAGGCATCTCCACCGCACAGCCCGTACCTGTTCTTCGCGCCGACTGTCAAGAACTTGGAATATTTACAGTAAAATATTAATTACGCGCAGAAGCAAAATGTTATCGATAATCAGCACTTCCCTCTTTTACTGCAAAAAACAATGTTTGTAGTGGCGAAGAAGTCGATATGCGTGAAAATGGAAATAGCCAGGAAAATGATTGGCAAAAAGTTAAGGTGAAAAAAGGTGAAAAAAGCGGTAATCTGTTATTGTTTAATAATAATAAGAAACACGTTAAAATGACTAGCAATCGATTTGGGGCCCTCTCAACAGAGGACGAAAACGATTCTGATGAAGAAAGTCGAGCAGGTTCGGTCGAAAAAAGTTCGACGAATAATTCCACACCATCTATAGCCACCACCCAGTTTCGTACATGGAGTGCAAAATTTCAAAAAAATGCAGGAGAGAATAGAACTCGTTATAAACGGATCCGATTACTAAGCGAAGGCATTGACAGCTGGCACGGTTAAAATCAGCGTGCTGCTTTCTCCGGAACAATGCCGTAAGCTAACGCGGATTATTAGAGAGCGAAATATTATTTTTCGCACTTATCAAATGAAACAGGATATAATAAGGCGCTGATCAGATATTTACACTTTTAAATCGATCCGTTGGTTATAAAAGAACAATTAGAATCGCGTCTTTTTAAAGTTCGCAATGTTCGGAATTCCGGTCAAATCCCCATTAACGCCCAATCACCGAATAATTTTTAAGGGGTAATATACAGAATATTCCTTCTGTGAACCTGTTACCTGAATGAATTTAAGTCCACGTTTCGTCAATTAGCCGAGCAAAACAGCATGGTTCTATCCATGATTACCATGTTAGTTCAAAAATTAACCAAATAATGCAAACCTCCTTGTACGGAGTTGGATTTTTAGTGCAGACACCATACAGGGAGGCACGACGGTGCCTCTATCGTCCAAAAGGATTTTCCCAACTTCAGCGCGAAAAAAAAAAATGCCCGGCTACCTGAGGATAGCTCAGCAGAACGCGAATGGCTTAAGAAATCATAAAGCCGAATTGGAATTGTTCTTGAAAATTCCGTAGATGTAATTTTAGTTTCTGAAACCCGCTTTACTGATAACGATTGTTTCAAAATAAATAATTACAGCACGTATCTTTGTACACACACCCCGTCAGGACAATCTCACGGTGGTTCAGCAATATTAATAAAAATTAACACGGTACACCACGAACTAAATTATTTTAGGGAGGAGTATCTACAGGGAACTAACATTAGCATACAGGCGATGGATGGCCAGCTTGTATTATCAGCTGCTTATTGTCCGCCACGACATGAAATAACATTGATAGAACTCTGTAAATTAGTGTTCGCCCATTGGTCGAAATTCGACCATAATTATTATTAAAAATCTGAGGAAAACATATATGAATTTGCATATTTCCAAAAAAAAATTGTCTACTCTTATACATTTGTTCATTTTATATCTGCGAACATACACTTTTTTATGTACTTACAATATATAATTCAGTATCATTATAATTGAATAAAAAATAAATCCAATAAAATAACAGTAAACCACAATTTAAAACCCCTGCTTTAATTGATATTAAATGACACCTTAAGATTTAGTACACTGTAAAAAAGTCAATAATGATAATTATTAAGACAAATTAAAACATTTTTTAAATAAGAACAGATTTACCGGGTATAGCGATTTTTCCCCTATTTTTTGTATTCATTTTTTATTTTGAATAAGGAAAAAAACTGTTTTCAAATTTTTTTCACTGATAACATTAAAGATCGTCAATAGCTACTAAATCAAAAAAAAAAAAAAAACAAAAAAAAAAAAACAAACGAAAATCGATTAAAAAAATAGAGGGGAAAAGGTACACTGATCTGTCTTTGCCTATTTATATATGGATATATAAAAAATTTAAGGAGCAGATTTTTGTCAGGGCCAGATTGGAACGCCAAGCATACAGCGTAGGTGCTCCAGGATAACTACAAAAAGAGGACGTATGTTCAAACGAGCACTTGAAAGTAACAATGTCAACCATATATCAAGGGGGGAACAACCAACTTATTGGCTAACCGATAATTGTAAGATACCGGATCTTTTAGATTTTTTCATTACAAAAGGTACCGCTCGTTACTACACAGATATAAATTCTTCCTTCGATCTCTTTTCAGATCACTCTTCTAGCATTTTAACTTTTGGTGATTATTCGGTTATATGCAGAGAGGAGCAAATACATTTATATAACCACAAAACAAACTGTGGATCATTTAGAGATTATTTGGATAAAAAGTTTAAAAATTCCTTTAAAAAGCCCAATTGACATCGAGAATGCCCCTACGGTATCTAACGAACGAAATACAAACAGCAGCTACCTTAAGCACTACTGTTCTTAAATATAAAAAAAGTAATAAAAATTATCCAATATCAGTCCGAAAACTTGCCTTAGAAAAGAGAAAGCTTAGAAGAAGGTCCAAACGGGGGGAACCCTTCGGATAAAAAGCTGTTTAATAATAAAATAAAAGAATTAAAAAAACTTTTAGAAGAAATCAAAAATAAATCGCTCAATAATTATTTAACTAAACTATCGCCCTTAGCAAATTACGATTATTCCTTGTGGAAGTGTACCAAAAATATTAGGCAACCGAATAAACATATTCCTCCGGTGAAACATGGTAACGGGCCATGGGCGAAATATCATAAACAGAAGTCGAATTTATTTTTCGAGTACCTGGCAACCGTGTTTAAGCTGAACGTACCGGGAAATACATGCATTTATTATAACCAGTCCATATGGGCCATCTTTAGCAATAAAGTCAGCCTCTCTTCACGAGGTTGTTTGTCTGCTTAAAACGTTGAAAAAGAAGAAAAGTCCTGGTTTCGACTTAATAAGCGCTGAATTATTAAATAAACTTCCGCGCAAAGCTATAGTACTGCTCACTTCTATGTGTAACGCAATATTTTCCGGTACAATGGAGGTTTGCGCAAATCGTAATGATTCCGAAACCGGGTAAAGATCCGTATTCCTTGTTACCTGTTTTATCGAAGGTAATGGAAAAATTAATATTGAAAAGGTTGCAGCCTTATATGCAGTCAACTAATGTAATTCCGCAACACCAGTTCGGTTTTTTAAAATATCATTCTACGATTGATCAATTGCATAGGGTGGCTAGTGTAATTGAAAATAGTTTAGAAACAAAAAAAGTATGTACTGCGGCATTTGTCGACGTTCAACAGGCTTTTGATAAAGTTTGGTACGATGGTTTACTATAAAAATTATAATGTTTGTTCCCGAGTAATCTTTATTTGTTGCTAAAGTCGTATCTTGAAGATCGACATTTTCAAGTGCGTTACAAACATACCTACTCAGAAATACATGCTGTTTTAGCAAGCATTCCTTAAGGCTCTGTGTTTTGGACCCCACGTTGTACTTGTTTATACATAGGAGATTTCCCTGCGACAGAAAATGTACAGCTGGTTACATTTGCGGACGACACGGCACTTCTTTTATCACACGAAGATCGGAAGATAGAATCTACACAAAAGGCTCTTACAAAGGCGGAAATACGATTTAAAAAGTGGAAAATTGGGATAAACGAGAGTAAATCGGTGAACATCCATTTTGCTAACCTGAAAAGTTGAAGACTCACCCGTTAGGATCAATAACACAGATCTGCCTGTGCGAACAATGGTCAGGTATTTAGATTTGCACTTAGCCAATTGACGTGGGAACCCCATATTATACAGGTAAAAGAGAAAGAATTAGATATCCGAGTTTAAAAAATGTCAATGTACTGACAATGGATACTAAACGTCCAATATATACAACAGTTCTGAAATCTATCTGGACATATGGCGTTCAACTTTCGGGTTGCGTTAAACCGTCAAACTTGAAAGTAATACAGATTTCCCAGAATAAGATGCTTCAGTTGATAACTAAGGCACCCTAGTATGTAACTAATCTAACCTCACATCGAGATTTGTGTATAGATTATGCGGCTGATGTCATCAAAGTTCACGCTAAAAGACACGCAGAAAGACATTCATCCGAACACTTTTGCTAGTCTAGATGTTACCGATGATTTAAGAAGAAGGAAACGCCCAAAACCGCAAAACCTTGTTTAAGGTCGGGGTAATCGGATAGGTACCATGGCTCCCTTCATGTTTAATTTCATTCAAACGTATTGCTAAATGTCCTTGATGGACAGCTCGTAATAGTATATTATTATAAAACAAAAAAATATATCACCCTGTTCAAAATTTTTAAATACAACACCCGCGCTCAAAAGGTGAGGACATTTCATTTTTTGCATTTTTTAGAACTTTTCATTAAATAGTTCTATCAAAGAAATAGAATATGGTTTTATTCCTGACAAATATGGTGGTCTTACAATCAACATGTTTCATGCCGGGAAAAAAAAAAAAATTTACCACAATATGGAGAGCTATTAGCGCCCAGGATCAGTTCGAAAGCTGGAAATCAGGAATAGAAAAATATCGGTGAGTGGACGCAATCATGACCTTGTTAAAAATATTTAACTATAATACCCGTCCCGCAAAGGGGGAGAATATAATAATATCGCATCTCGCCCTTTTTTTAAACCTTTCGCCAACTTCAAAAGTTTTGTTAAGGAAATTAAATATGTTTTTGTTTTCGACAAATAGCGATCATTCCATCAATATGTTATAGGCGAGGAAAAAATGTATATATTTTTTTTTAATTTCGAGAATTTTGATGTTGGAAATTTAAACGTTTCAATTTTAATCGATATAACCTCATTTAAAATTTGTTCTCTAATACTCATGTCGTCGATGGGAGGACATGCCATTTTTCGCGTGCTTTTGATCTTTTTTCCGCTTCGAAAATTAAATATGGTGCATTTCCGTTAAAAATCGAGTTATTTTTCTATCGATATATCACATTTCTGAGGGGAAAAAATGCTCGCAAAAGTTTGGAACCTGCATCGTTTGGGCGGTGAAATTTTGAAGTAGAAAACCTAGATGCTGCAAATTAGAAAGATATCCGGGAATGCACGTATTTTTAACCTTGTTCAAAATTTTTAATTGCGCCGCAATACAGGATATGTAATTTTTCACGCTTTTTTGGAATTTTTGCCAACTTTGACAGTTTCGTTGAGGAAATGATTCTCGATAATGGTATTTATAAGTCAAAACTTTTCTGAGTTATTGAACTTTATTCGATATTGTTTCTAAATATCATTAGCATTCCGTACATTATATGTACAGAAAGGAAAGGATTGGCTAGGTTCCGACGCTATAAAGAGGTCATATAAGCAACCGAAAACGCTGAACCGACACAGCGTTAAAAAAAACATTCACAACTGACATGGACCCTTGGAAAAAGATAAAAACTGTACCACCAGCGGCTTTGATGTCAAACTTGATGCAGTATTCGGCTGTTGATTCGTAAATTTTACTCTACCGCCTCCGCTCAAGTTCCAGGTTTATCAGAAAAAAGGAAATTGATGTTAAAGTCACAGTTTCGTTCGGCATTTATCCTTGAAATGATATAAGCCCGTTTCCTGGAAGATAAATAAACGTACTGACGCGCGTTTGCTTAGAATAGGGTGTGATCTATTATGTTCACCTTTAGCAAAGCACGAAATGACATAACTACAGCTGTAAATGCAGTGAGAGTAAAAGTGTATCAGCTGAAGATCAAAAAAAAGTTCTGCAAGCAAATGAGTCTAGGGGGATCATAGGTTTGGGTGATAGGTAGTGGCGGAAAAAGAGTTCTTTCTCTGTCTAGCGCCTTATAAATTTTTAATTTGATGTTAGCCCGGCAAAGTAGCTCTGATGTCCTTGTAAATTCAACATATTGCAAAACTTGCGGGTTCTGAAACAAGAGACGCGATACGGCTAAGAAAGAAGAGTGTACTGCCTACTATCAAACAGTATGTAACAATGAATCATAGCGAATTGGTAGAAAAAAAAATCAACGCTGAACAAATGCTTAATGACGTCGCTGACGATCGAGACTAGCTCAAACGCGTTATAACTGGTGTTGAAACGTTGGGGGTATATGGCTACGACATCGAAACGAAGGCTCAGTCGTTTCAATGGAAGTTTTCTGAAGAGTCAAGATCAAAAAAAAAAACACGTCAAGTTCGGTCAAATGCGAAGGTCCTTCTAACCATTTTCTTGGACAGGAATGAAATAGTTCATTACGAATTTCCACCGATTGGTCGTACAGTCAATAAAGAGTATACTATCTGCAAGTTTTACGCAATTTGCGTGAAACATTCTGGAAAAAACGACCCCAACTTTGTAGAAACAACTCGTGGATTTTGCACCACGACAACGGACCGGCGTACACCGCTTTGCTTATCCAACAGTTCGTGGTAGCATAACATCGATGTAATGCCGTAACCAGTCTATTCTCTAGACATGGCACCCTGCGATTTTTTCCTATTTCCCCAACTCAAGAAGACATTCAAAGGACAACGCTTTTTAACAACAGATATGACATAAAGAAAAAACCGCAGAGCGAGCTCAAGACCATACCTAAAAAGAATTCCAACAGTGTCTCGCAAACTGACAACTACAGTGGCATAAATGCATAATATCAAAGGGGGGGCTACTACTTTGAAGGGAACAGAATAAACATTGAAGACTAGGTGAGTACTTTTTGAAAAAATTAAAAATTCCCGTTACTTTTTGATCATACCTCGTATATGTCAGTGTATTACGGTACTTCTTTTTCCCTTTCCTCTTGAAATTTAGTACATTTATGAACTGTATGAAAAGAGTAGTCAACTTTTCTATTACAATGCATGTTTTCGAATTTGTAATTTTAAAATTTAAAAAAAATCTAAGGATGGAATTATTTTATATGTGATTCTTCTTATTGATGATTGCTCGCACCTTACTTGCTAAAGTTGGGCGCTATCCAATTTTAGTTTTTTAATTTTTCCTACTATTTTGTATATAAAAACGACTGTAGAAGATTTAGCACGGGAGATAAAAAAAAAAAAAAAAGATGGATATTGGATAAAACGTTTTCTACCGATGTTAAGATTTGAAGTTGAGAGTTAGCGCGCAAGATATTGTGATCAGAGGTATAAATGAGGATGTCGTCAGCAAAAAAAGAAACAGGAATTGTACCACCATAACCATCTCGCTGTAGTGGGAACTGATGAAAGGGAAACCATGAAATCTAATGCTAGAAGAACTTCTTAACCGAGTTTCAGAAAGTAACGCAATATTAATATTAATCTAGCAGTCGTTCTAAGGATTTTTTGTTGGTCTCGATGCTACGGAAGTTCCATTGTAGAATCTTAAATTCACAGGGCACAGTAAACTCTCAGATAGGCGAAAGATGGAAGAAGAGGCAGTATAAAGAAATGTTGAAAGAACACGAAAGGCCAAAAAAGGGAGAAAATGAAAAAAGACGATGTAAAATTTAAAATAATACTTTTCCTATAGTGCAACACAATATCAGAATATTAATGAATAAAAAGTAAAAAGGAATTAGATAAGAAAACTAAAATAACAAGCATTCACCGCTCAGAAAATCATCGCACGAAGGTCATGCTATTAACTAGCAGTTTGAGAAAGAAAATACAGAAATTGGAAATAAGATTATGACAAAACGAAAAGAAATGTGATATACATATAAAGCCGTTAATTCCATAAAAGTAGCTCTCTTCACTCAAAACATTCATCGAGCCCGAATTCTCGTATGCCATTAAACAACCTAGTAAAAGAAGGCAAGCAACACTGAAAAAACACACTATAAAACAATAAAAATGTTGTTTTTTTTAATGGGTTTGTCAGCGAGGACATTAGTCCAAGAAATGCGGTGGAAAAAATACATTTATATTCTTACGCGTTTAAGGACAGAAGATAAAAATAATTCAAGGGCAGAAATAACGGAAGCAGAAGGAAACAACCAGCGCTATAAGAAGTAGGGATATTAAATTTTAATAACGGAGAATAGAAAGACGATGCAATAGATGTAGATGAAAATTGAAAAAATGATGCAGAAAGGAAACTATGGTTAAAGCGAAAGCGACAAATAGCAGAGACTGTAGATCGTTTAAGGGAGAGAAAGTGAAGGAGCCATGAGTAAGGAAGAAGAGAAGACTGAATAGAGAGGTTAAATACAGGCAGGATTAGAAAATGAAGAAGAATAGAAGTTGAACTTTAATTTGGAACGAGTCAATTAAGGAAAGAGCGATATTATGGGCTACAAATGTGCTCCTGGAAATGGACGTGGGCAATTTGATACCTATGAAAGGGGTAAGTACACAAATAGTAGCGTTAACATAATGGAAACAGAACAAAATGATACTTAAACGAGAGAAAAATTTTGTAATTTATATGTTTTTCAAATTTTATATTAAACTCGGTACAACAGCTTTATTGCTATCCCTATCTTTTATTTTATATAACCTTCTTTGAATTTTTATAAGTGAGGTTTTATAAAATTCAAAATCACGATCCTAAAAAGGTTTATTATGAATTTTAGTCAAAAGGGTTTATTACGTTATACACAGTATTACACTTCATAATAGCGCTTTTAATATATATATATATATGCATACAATTTCCTTTTTAATCTTTTCTTTATTACAAACTTTTTGCATTTATGTTACTAACGTTCTAACACACTGCGTTTTTTGGCTTCGACAACGACACTAACTTTCTTTCAAATATTTATTAGTGCGTATTATTTTCGGAAAAATAACTTATAATACTTCTGCTTCCAGCATATCGTTTCTTTCTGCCGGAACAAAAAAAAAAAAACAAAGTGCCATTTACTTCTCTCACAATGAATTTTATATTTCAGTAAAAACGATTCAAGTCAGAGAGGAACTCCGGTATTTTCTTTTTTTTAGACATCGAATCGTTCGCATACTATAATCATAACTTTAGGTTTGTTTATTAATAATCACTTCGAAATCTTCCACAAAAATAAGCGCAAAAATTGGTGCAACAGGTGAACCGTTTGCTACGACATAGATTAGTATCGATTACTGTCTTAATTTCATAGTTACCTTATCAGATCCTCATCTTTTCTATTAATTCCATCATTTCTGCTCCCAACGTATTAGTAAATAAAGACACATCGTCGAACCTTACTAATAAACTGTATTCATCTAATTCTTTTAAAAACTCCAGTGTACCATAAACACGGCACACCATATTGCTCCCTGAAATTCTTTAATTTCACGGCCATATACCCTCCCGTGAATTATGAAGAGTCCGTTATTGAATCAAATTATAGACCACGTTGGGTAACCTATTTTATGGACTCTACGACATTATTACAGCGAAAGAAATAGATGATTTTTTCGCTTTCCAATTCAAATTCAAAATTTCTTCTATTTCATTCGCAATAACGGTCAGATGTTAAGGAAGAATAAAATCCAGCCAACTCTAGGAGTTAATAAAAGAAACTAAGAAACTTATATTTAGAAAATAACGAGGGAATAATTACCTTTAGTTACATATATAAGTTGCTGGTCCTACAAAGCAGATGCCCGTCTTTGGTTTCCCCCCCACATTAATTATTATTTAATGTATAATTACAATATTTCTTAATAAAATAGTGCTTACTATGTATACGAAGAAACGACACAAATAACTAAAAGAACAAACAAATTTGATGCGCATCATCCATAATTAATTATAAGTATAATCGATTCTCTACAACTGGACCATATATATATATATATATATATAATTTCAAATAAATTCATTTTTATTTTTTTATATTTAGTAATTACTGTTTGATTTATAATTTCCGCTTGCCTATCTTTATATTTATTAAATCCTCTGGAATACGTTCGAGCAATTTAATGCCGATACTGATTCATCAACGTTATCTATTTTGCTATGTTTCCCTCTCGGTCGAATGAAATACAATTTTCTATCGCGTCTAGTTTTCCTGCCTTTCGGCATCGAGGGAATAGGTGAACTTTTAGTCTTATATTCAAATAGTCGGCAGTAGTAATAGAACATCTTTGGGAACACTTCACTTTTCTCTCTCCGCTAGCCGATGTTACTATTGGCATGTTTCTTTATTGGGATTATTGTTTTTAAATATCGCTTATGCTGGTTACTTATCCTTTTATAATTATTGTACTTTTTGCTTCTACACATACCGAGATCCCATATATAATTCTTGACAATACTAGCGCGTTGAAATATAAACGATTGACGCTGTATGGTATACTAACCTATATAATGCTGGTAGTGTTTGTCTAATTTTTTTTACACATATTTATAATACGTTTATTCTACGTGTTTTACCAATAATTAGGCCGAGGTACTTAAACTCTTCCACCGTTACCAAAAGAGTATACCCGCAGTTAGACAGGGAGGTGAGACTTTTACGCAAACAGTTATTATTTCGCAACGTTGTTATAAACGTTTGTATATTTCATATCTGCTAGATGTCCTTTTATGCAAAACCCTCGATTTTTTCTGTATTAATAGTTATTTACCATGAGTCCACCTACATACATAATTAGTATGTAAAGAATCTAGAGTGTTCTTGTAAACTG
This sequence comes from Icerya purchasi, assembly GCA_039619475.1. Taxonomy (NCBI): domain Eukaryota; kingdom Metazoa; phylum Arthropoda; class Insecta; order Hemiptera; family Monophlebidae; genus Icerya; species Icerya purchasi. The sequence continues at coordinate 539,934,868 of CM077115.1, forward strand.
TTAGATTTATACATCTTCGATTCAATGAACACGAAGTTGTCGCTGCCGACTAAAATGAGTAATTCAAGATAGCTAAACACACGCAAACAAAGTAAACACAATATTATGTTTCAACACGGCAGGAATAAAACATTGTCAGAGCCGAGAACGCGAATTAACCAAGGTTATAAAGGAACCGTTTGAAATTGAATAATTTTTAAAAATTTTAACATAACAACCGGAGTAATTGGTTGCGTCAAAACGAAAGGTGATTTTATTAACCAATCAACCGCTGGTATGAAATAATGCCTGGATTTTTCTATTTACAGTGTACAACATTCTATGTTTTGATGCTGGATATAGTACATTTCTATTCGAAACTTTAACTGCGAATAATTGTGACAACGTGGCTTTTATCAAAAGTACACGAACAATGAATGTAAACAATTACTCTTTCCCGTCGACCCACGAAATATTTTTAATCCACTATAGTATTCATTTTAGTCGTATTTCCGAACGTCATGATTCATCCGGTCAGTTTCGAGTATGAAATAATGATAGACCGCCACTAATCTCAATTTTCCTTTATCCTCACCGCTCCGAAACCTCAGTTCTAGGAATAGTCAGTCGGCGGTTGTCTTATGTCTCCTTTTCCTAGCTTTCCGTATAAATTACTACCTCTTCTATTCCGCATTTGTACAAACGCTACGTGCCAGAAAAACTTCAGTTTCTGTTTTTGTCCAGTCGTGAAGAAACACTGCTCGTGGTATATTCAAAGTGTTTCTATTAAAATTGTGCTATTTGTGCAATGTGCATACGTATTTCAAAATACTCTTCAATAACATGACATTTCAAATGTTCCGTCAACAGAAGTAATTGCCTCCAAAAATTTTACCCATAACCGGTCATCGAGAATATTGAAGTTTAAAGCAGTTTCACTTTAATTTATTTGCGCACGCTATGACTTTTTCATAATTTTAGAAAACCTCGTTTTTGTCATGCTAAATGTTTTTTGCTTTATTTCTTATTGAAGTAAAACTTCTCTAAGTGTGCTTTTTGAATATTTTACTAACTAAGGAACAACTCGTTAGTTGAAATAAACGTTATTTTCACCGTCACCAGTGTTATACGCATGCACGCAGAGATGATAAAATAAACCGCGAACGACCGATCATCGTACGAATGGAAATGTATTCGGTAAACGAAAGATGAATTACGACTGTTCTAGCTGTATCTTTTTAATCGAATATTACAAGGGGTTGCTGCACGACTTATGGCGCGGCAAAAGGATAATAACATCCACCTGCCGATTATAAACCGAATAATAATTATCCGCGATTCTCAATACGTTAACGCGTTGTTACAGTGTAAGAAATGGTAAAATCACCGAAAAATTACAAAGCTTAATTTTAATTTAAACCACAACGAAAGGATAAAAAATCTAAAGAGGAGAGGATTAATTTTTATAATGCATGGCCAAGAATATTTAGTTAAAAGAACCGAAATCGAATGGTTATTACTATTTCTAATTTGAAAACGTAGGAAAAATCATGATAACACTTTTTTGTACCTATTTATTTATAATAATAATAATAATAATAGTAATAATAATAAAATGTAGTTAACAAAAATTTTCTAGTTATAAGTAAAGCAAAATATAGGTCTTTTATGGAACTTTTTTTTTTTTTTTTTGGAATTTTGAAGTTTATAACGCTATTTTTTACCTTCTAATTATTTTTATATTTTTCAACCGGACAAAAAAATAAAACATTTACCAAAGTTCTTTAGAATTATTCCAGATCCTCTAAATATTTTAATTTTCATATAATTTTTAATGTTTTTCTGAAAATTTATTATTTTCACAACTAATAACAGTCTCAGAACTTTCTTTCTTTCTTTTTTAAATTATTCACATCATACAACTGCATTTGAGATTAAGTTACCAATTCTGGTGACTCGTCGATAAATGTGTTCCGTTTTATAACCACTTTTAAAACTTTTAACTTCTTTTATTGTCTCATATTAAACATGTTACTATAAAAAAAAAAAAAAAAAAAAACATACAAAAAAACAACAAGAAACATTTTTCAAAAACGATATATACAAAGCGCGCATAGTTCATAAATTGTATTTATAATCTCCTTCAAGAATAGACTAGCATAATAAACATATTATGTAATATGGCAATAGTGCAAAATTTACTTAAATAATTAAATATATAAATAATTTGGTAGGACATTTCGAAAAGAAAATGAGATGGTACACGCTATTCGAAGCTGATTAACGGATGAAAAAAAAAGTTCAGTATGAAATTAACTGTTCTAGAAATATCTGACGATATCAAAGTCGTCGTATGAGGGGAGATATTGTTTGCGCATATTAAGCAACCAGCTTCAATTAACTTAACATGAGCTAATTCAGCCGCTAATAAACCGTTAGAATCACCTAATAACGTTCCGCTAAACCATATATAATCGTCAATGACTAAATCTTGCGTGAAGTTTGAAAACGAATTACTGGCTACCAATCGCAATCTATGGGCTGGCGACATTTTCCAAATTCCAGCATTTGCCGAAACTTGCACATCAATATTGTATTCGTATCTAAAATATTAACAGATATTACAAAATTTGGAAAATATAAAGTACACGATAGTTTAATTTTAAATTCGCACGTTATCTCGAACGTTATTCTGATTTTCGATATACAGTTCTCATATTTTATTACTTTAAAATTATGTTACTTTTTTGTATTGACTTTAAATATTTCTCCTCAGTGTATTTATCAAATTTCCGCTCGTGAATATTACGCGAAAGATTCTTCTGGTAATGGAAGTTTAAAAATACACAAAATAAGTTGTTTGAATAAAAACAAAATGTACAGTTCAGTGTAATGAATATGCGGAAATGTTTAATAGAAAAGTTAGTATGAAAATATGGATTCAATCAATTTTGCGAATAAAATAATATTTATAGTAGATCCGACCAGAAAGATTAACTTTAAATGGAATAATACAAAATTATATAAAAAAGCATATGAACAAAACACTGCTCTAAACGTTTCAATTCTTCGGGTAAATCCCTTGAATCAACTTTTGACTTTACGAAGTGTTAGAGACGTCAAGTGTATACGACAATTGATACAGAATTAGCTAACTTACCCAAGATTATTTTCATTATCGATACCAAAACAAAACCACGCGGATACTCATAACATTTGATAAATTTTTATGTTTCAAATGTAAATCAAAATGCCATACGAGTTGAGGATATCTCTTTTCAGCTAGAAAATCCTAACCACCTCAAGGATTTCGAAAAACAACAAATATTAGAAACTTCACTACCAGTACGCACAAATTGAAACTCCGTTTTAACCGAATCAGAAATAGCAAACTAAAATAACAGTTTAAATAATGCCTCATTACAGGAACCCTTTATTTTTGCAAACAAGACAAAAAAAAAAAATTCCTTCACGTTTTCCCTCAAATATTTTATCTAACAATAACAAAATAGATATCCTCAACCGCCCCTTCTCAATCTTCATCCATAATTGCAATCACAACAAACAAGGAACAACAGCTGAAAAAAGAAAAAAAGAAACTGTAAATTAATCACAAAGCAATTCAAATATTTACACAGAAATCAACATAACAGAAACAAACTTAAATCCTACACACGAACTTAAAAAACTATAAGAACATTAAAAAACGGATCAAAACAAGCGAAATAAAAAAATAACTAATCAATCAGTCGAAAAAAATATCAACAATAACCTCGACAACAAAATATACCCCTTCTTAAACGTCACAATTTTTTCTCTTTCCTTAGATAATGACTAGATCGGGCTCTACTTCCGATCTACGTGCAATTTCCTTGAACGAATTTAAGGTTTCATCAGCGAATATTCTGCAGACGATAAATGATAACTAGCCAACTCATGCAACTTTATTACATTGAAAATACGTACAAATAAACTAAGATGAAATCAAGAAGATCATACAAGAGGTTTAATAACAAACCGCTTCCTAAAAACCGGTTAGAAATTTATTTTATTGCAAATTATATAATGTTTTAATTGAAACCGAATGAGGACATTATTTTTGGACAAATAGCGGTTAAAGGATGAACAAAGAACCTGTTAGCGCAATATAATTCGCTATAAAATTGAACACCTTAGTAATTAAAACAATTTAGAACTGGAAGCACAAAAATCACTAAATATATTTGGTAAATTTTTATAATTCACTATTATTTTTTATTATTCACGATAGAACAACGTAATAAATACAGAATTATCTAACCTATTCCAACTATTTACGTGGCATAAGTGTGTAAATTTAGTACACACGTTACTTTCTTCATAGCAAAAAGTGAATTTTTCTCCAAATAAACAGTGAATAATTTCTGCAATTTCCTGCAAAATTAAAAAGCACATTCAGTTTAAATATATATATATATATTTATATTATATAAATCGAACGCTAAATACTTCGGTATCTGGCTGATTCAATTAATCGAAAGAAGTTAGTAATTCCTATATTTGTGGTAGTTAGTTCCATTCTTTTTCTTCCTGTAAGTGCATTTCCTTGAATTTTCCCTTGTGCTGCTAGGTTGAAAAGTCCTTCTCGGATTTTGTGAGTGATATATTTAATTTTTCTTCTTTTTATATCATCCATTAATTGCAACCTGTCGACTTTGCATCTATTTACCACCTCTCGATTGGTCACCTTATCTGCCTATGGAATTCTTAGCATATGTTTATAGACCCACATTTCAACGGCGTTAATTCTTCTTTCGCATTTCTTATTTCTCAGAACTTTTTCCAATATATATATATTGTATGTATATATTAAAACAAATTGTAAAAAAAAAAATCTTTCAAAGGAGCGAATTGGTGTTATTTTTACTTCTGCGATAGGGGAACGAAGCTGCGAAGTAAGTGGTAACGGGTTATAACTAGGAAAAATTCGGAAAAAAATAGATCTTAACGATTACTATGTGACACGACTACATTTATAACGGCGACTCGCAACGTGGCTAGCTGGCAGGGAAAAAATTTATGTAACAGCGGCAGCAGCCGCTAGATCAATGGCAACAAAAGCGGTAGACCGATATATTCATTAACGATTACACTAACTCAATAATTACCGCAAAAAGCTATCAGTCCAGTCGCTGATCGACTAACCGCCGGCTGTGCTGCCTGATTTTTGACATCTTCTCACGGCTCAAGCTGTTGGCAGTAACCGCGAACGCCGTAGACAGACGGTACCCTGCTGTCGCAAGCCACACACACATACCAAGCACCTACAGGGCTCGCAACACTGCTCGTACCGCATTTCCGACAAAAGTCGGAATTCTCGCTCTTAGCCGTGTAAACGTCCCGGACCGTATTTCCTAGCGACAGCGAACAATGCAATGATGCCGAGAGGTCGAAAATTAACGATTCTAATTGGAGAAAAATTTCCAGCTCGACATCATCACTAGATGGTGTTGTAAATACTGAATTCGTAACAATATATAGGAAAACACATACGACAATAATGGAAAAAACAATAATAGTCAAACCTATGTATGTATATATATATATACACACACACACACACATATATGTACACACATAAACACATATTTATTGAAAGCCTTCTTATAGTAAATTAAGATACTAAAATAACAACAAGAGAAGAATGATAAAGTTGAAAATAACGCTTTCAATGAAGAAAAGTTATGTTCGTGTTTTATTTTCAAATTTCAAATATAATGTTATGACTTTTAAAATGTGCAGTAAATTGTATTTAGCAAGTGGATGAATGCTGAAGACCTAATTATTTCAATCAATTAGAACAGTTTGAAAAAAACCACAACAAAAGAGCAGATTTTTTTTATTATCGCTTCTGATATTTTGCAACAAACACATATCATAGACGTAGCATGGTAGAATTAACTTCGCAAGTAAGGAAAAGGATTACACTGTGTCATGTGATTAAAACGAATGATGTTTATACATATTCAAATTTCTAGAATATGGATGAAAAAGAAATATAAAAAATATTTAAAGTAAAGATAAATAAAGAAACTAGAAGATCATACTTTCCGAATCATTTCTGCACAGTATGTATCTCATCTTCTCCAAGTAATTGGGGAATCAACAAGAAACTAGAAAATTTTAAAGTTACATAGCAGAAAAAAAAGATAAAAAATCCTTCAATAGGAAAAAAAAAATCATGATGCGTGTATTAGTGTGTACACGCGATGGAAGTGAAACTTCTTTGGCTTGTATGTATTAAATTCTATAATAAAGTTTTATTTTAAATTACTTTTATATATAAATAACACATTTATTATTATCATTATTATTTTAAACTGTGCTTAAAAAAATTATTAGGATCGGAAAGGTATGAGTATAAACAAAAATTTTCATTTTCAATAAATAATAAATCTATATACATTTATAAAAAGGTATCATTATCATTGGTCTATTTCAGTTATGCTTATTACATACCTACCTTACGTTTAACTTGTAACCAAAATTTTTCCCTACCATGCCGTGAAAAGTTTCACTTCAAAAACTCACTAACAGACTAAATGTATAATGTATCGTATCGTGAATATCTTTCTATAGAGTGGTGTGTACACGTACTTATTGCATGTGTATATATATATATATATGAGAATGCTCATAAACTATATACTATACGAAGTCCCGTAGTATAAATACTTAACTATACATTTACTCATTTTGGTATACTATTAGACCTAGACAGACACTTATATATACTTACACACATACACACAAATACATACCTATCTTACGTTTAACGCGTAACGAGTAACCAAAAATTTTTCCTACCGTACCAAAATTTTTCCCTACCGCGCGAAAAGAAGTTTCACTTCAAAAAAACAAAAAATACAAAGCAAAAAGTTTATAATCAATACAGGAAGTAAGCTATTATGCATAATATGTAGCGTTAAGATCGGAAAAAAAAATTACAGGTAAACATGGTCTCCAGTTTTAAATGAATCGCGGTAATTATTAATTTAGAGAATCCCTGAAAAATTAATTGAAAATCCCCTTTCAAGCAAAAATAAATAATAGTAAACTAGATTTTAACCAAAAAAAAAAAAAAAATCTTTACTCAACGCCTTTTTTGATGAGTTACAAAATACGAAACGTTTATTAGTTTAAGTTTCCTATGGTGGAAAATTTTTTAACAAAGACAAATCAGCCAGTCCAATTTTTACTGCAATATATAATTTAAATTACATATAAAAGTTAAACAACATTTATTACCGGGTATAAGCCGCTGGTTATATATAGGATTGGATTTTCAATTTTTGCTAATTTGATATCCTTAACATATCCTTTCCAATTAATTTTGGCACCAATCATCGTAGCACAAGATAGTTGAGAATTTACCGTATTCCCACTTGTATCACTATAATCCCATTTGCAGTATTTCAAAAAATCATCTAATTCAAGTTCTGCAGATTTTATAACCATATTGGTATTTACTTTTGGTCGTTTCTCCAGCACGATAATTGTAAATGCCGTAATTGCTATAATCAACTAAATATATGTATATCGTGTAAAAATTAATCAAATTTATTTTGATATTTTTATAATTTACGAATGCACAATAGCGGCCCAGGGCAGCAAAATACCTGCTACAGTCTCTATCATAATTGACTGTAAAAATTAACTTTTGATTCGAAATACGAACATATATTTGTACATATATATAAGAAAAAAAAAAAAAAGTAATTCTCAAATTTTCACACATTATCGAATTTCTTTACTTAACAATAGCTGTCTTAAGAAATTGTCAAACATACTTTATTTGAAAATCTATTCTAAAATAAAACTATTTTCAAACGTCGCGATGAAATCATAAAAAGGTTTCGGCCCCTTTTCATCACTACGAATGAAACTGGCCCGATTATCGATCAATAAATTTCTGTAAAAATTTATTTAACAGCTAACGCTTAATATAATATAAAACGCGAGAAACTAATGTTATTCGAAATTTAATGCCTCTCAAAGTTTGTTTTATATTTATTAATAAAATTCTCGATATTTCTATAGCAATTACCACTGTACTACCTATTTTATACCTGGTTCGACTCTCCACTTTTTATTAAACGTTTTCCAGTTTTTAATTATACATGATTATTCCTTTTTACTGCACATACGATGATATTATATCAGTAATTTTTATTTTGGACTGTCATTTCTAAATTTGTTCTACGTGTACTACTTCTATCAAATTATTTCGTTTTATTTAGGATCTAACTTATACACTTTAAACTATTGTTACTTTTAACGATTAATCGAAATCTCTGTTTTCTGAGTATACGTTATTTCATTTGTTAATATAATGCAATCCGACACAAATTACGGAATTAAGTCATACCGGATTACCGGAATTACCTGTGTTGCACGGTGAACAATATAAGTTGGGCTGAATAGATGAAAAAGGTCGAAATAATGTGTGGTATATATTCGCTGTAAAGGAAATGTGAAAGAAGAATATTTTTAATTTAGTTATCACTTTTTAACATGTTTCGTAGTGATAAAAAAATGGCTGCAGCAGTTCAAACAGCTGATTAAAATATTTCAAAACGTTAATTTTTAAAAATAATTTAAAAGTACACAGAAATTTTAATGTAAACTTGTTTTCATTATGAGAAAAATATTATAATTTTAGTCCACCTACATTCCGCTTTCATTCTGATTCCTTTGTAGTTACTAATATATGTATATTGCCCGGCTAGTGTGTTCTGCGCTCTTCGAGGTGACAAAATGCTAATTGAACCACCGGCAAACTTTCACTGTGAGAGTCATTTTACTTATATATTCTCTTTATCATTTGATAATTCATTACTTCTTCACTATTCTTTCAACCATCTGATCATTAGCTAAATTAGCGTTACCTCGCTTTATCCGATTACTCTCACCAAGGCTGCTACGTATTTTCCTTATTTGAAAGCGCGAATTAAAATATTTTTTATTTTGATTTCTGATGAATTCGATTCGAAAATCGTTCAACAACTTACTCCATAATCAAACGATCCTAGTAAGCTGTAGTCTCAGCATTTAAATATTCATTTCATTATATTCAGCAAGTTGATCTTTTTTTTTTTTAAAGTTTTAATAATGTCTCTTTATCCAAGTCAATTATTAGAAGCAAAAAAAAAAAAAAAAATCTACACTTTTTCTCGATCATTGCGTACGTATACATCGATTTACTGGCAGGTAATGCTGCATAATATTAAGAAGAAAAGTTACAATCCGAACACAAGATTCATTGGCATTAACGTATGATACATAATAATGTCGGAGGTAATAGTAAGTAAGGGGAAAAGGGAGTTATTTTATTACCTAATAAAGATCAAAAAAAAAAAAAGAACATCATTTCGCTTAGTATTAATTTTAACGACCTAAAAAATTCATTTCTCAATTAAAACTGATTTCCGTTATACTTCACTTCTCCTACACTTTTAGATCTCAATCACGACGCTTAAAAACACATTCATTTTATATACGACGTTAAATTAGTACAAACTATTAAATATTTTCTTGGCGAGTTATATAAAAATATACCTGAAGTGCGGTAAAAAACTTGGCTGCTGGTGACCTACATCTGTTCACGTACAATGTAATGAACGTCAAGCCAACGCTAAATATCACAAATGCAGATGCAGCAATGAAATTCTCGTAGGATTTACAAAATTCGACGGCTACATATATTGGTGCAGCTATCGTGCATATACAAGTGAGTGGTAGGAACATAATAAAAGCCGCTAGTATAAGCGCACTGCGTGTCAATCCGTACCACGTAGCGCCTATAACATATATTAAATATATTAAAAAATTATACTAATAATAATAATAATTATTATTATTATTATTATTTTAAGGTGCAATTGTTTATAGATAAACGTTTTTTTCCTCCTATAAAATGAAATTTTTCAGTTTTTCTGATTTTCTCACCTTAACGTTACCGTTTAATTGTGCTAGTTTTTTACGTAAGAATTTTTTTTTTACTCCATGATTTAGGCGGAACTAATTTGATTAGAACTCTGACAATGGAATAAAAAATAAAGACACTAACAGAAACGAAGGGGTAACTGATGAAACACATATCGCTTTGTAAATTTATATCGGTAATTTATTTAATCAAAACTGGGAAGAACCTTCGTTTAACTTTTAGTTTTTTCATTAAAGTTCAATATAGTTTTTTTGTTTTTTTTTTTCATAATTGTTACAGTTTTCAAATGATGGAATATATTTTTGAAGTATCACAAGTTTTGTGACTTGTAAAAAAATATTGTACTTCGGTTTCAAACTATTATCTACACGAACGAGGATATTAACCAATAAGAGAAAATTTAAAAATTTCGTACTGTAGTTGTAGAATTATTAATTGAAACCGGGAGATAATTGAAATATTTTATCCACTAAAACAAGCTAATTAAATGGAAATTCAAAAATTTTTCATTTGTACAACACACACACACACTATAGTTTTTCGACTTTTCAAATACGCAGAGTATGTCTAATACAATTTATAAAAGATTCTCGTTATATCACCATAACGGAACAGCCTGTATGTTAGTTTCCCCCATAATGATTTATGTTAAAGTATGTTTCCCGTTAATAAATTAAAAATTTGGTTAATAAAAAACATGCGGGAAAAACTTTTTTTTAACTTTTGCTAATAATAGAAATTTAATAGAAGAGCACGTGGTATACGAGACATGAGAAATTTTTATTTATAAAAGAACTAGTCGTCGCGATAGTTAGTTGCCAGAGCACTTGGCTTCCGTTACGGAAGTTTTGAGTTCAATTCTAGGTGACGATAGAAATTATTTCAAAAATAATAATAAATAATCGCTAATAGAGAATCATATGGAAGGCAGTGGAAAACATGCATATCATCATATGCGCGTCGCTACTTAGTATACAAGCAGACATACTTTTTGGGGTTGCATATGCATATCGATAAATCAGACATTTACTAATCACTGCGAAGTGAAATCTTGCGTGTGTATACTAGTTAAACTACTTTATTCAGCTAGAACGTACAACTAGGTAATCGCCTACACTCAGAATTAGATAAGGCGCTATAAATACAGAAGAAGAATAAGAGAACTACGAGATATATGAAATGAAGCAAATATAACAGAAATAAAGGTAGTAATCAAGGTAATAGGCAGCGGTGAGAAAGATATATTGTAAAAAGATTATTAAACAAATTTAAAAATATAACATAATAACAGGAAAGTGAAGAAACGATGAAAATACTGTTGTAAAAATGATCAATTACAGGTGCGAAACACGCAATGAAACGTAGTACCAGAAGGTTTTAAAACCCGAATCTGGAAGAGAACGCTGGAAGTAATCAAACGGACAGATGAAATTTAAAGGTAAAAAGTAACGGAGAGGCAACTGTCGAATGTGAATAAAAATAATTAGTTCGAAAAAAGTTTTAATACTGCTAATTGCACATACTTGTAGTACACACACTTTATATCTAATATATATATATATATATACCTTCTGAATACAACAATGTTAACTGCCACCACAGTAAAACTGTACAATGCGGGATAAAATCTGTATAAACTCCAGACCATTTATTTCTGGCAGCCATTTTAAGCAACATGGGCGGTATAAAAATATAAAAGTATGAATAGTTCTTAGAGCAGAAATCAACAACGTTACCTGAAAATGTTAAAATAAAAAAATTAACAGTATATAGTTTTATAATGTGTTCTAATGCAAAAGTTAAAAAACAATGCTCGAGTGTCAAAAAAATAGAAAATATACTAAAAACAAAAATAAACAAAATTCTAATAATCTTTGTTAGATTTTGCTAGACGTATAAGCAGCGTGTTTATGCAATTCTACACAGCCAAAAAAATCCAACGATAGTAATGAAACAGAAGTAAAAAGAAAACGAAAATGCTTTCGTTCAGTAAATTGTTTATATGTGACTTATTACAGTTTCGGAAAAACTATAAAGAAACGAAAAAACCCGTATTAATATGTTTTCAAAATAATTCATTAAGCAAAGTGTGTTTTTTATTTTAACTTTTTTTCATCTTTTCCATTTTTCCTGATAATTTATCGGCTCTAATCGATAGCATCATCATTTTTAACACCAAATAGAATGTGATTAAACTAAGCAATATCGAAAAATATTAAAATTATTATCCGAATATGAAACTGTAGTGCCCGATCCCGATACGAAATTATCAGTTGAAACCGAAAGTTTGGTATTACAATCGCTTTAACTACGGTGTCGCGTTTTTTTTTAAAATAAAATTCGAACGCGCTTATTTAAATTTACTGCGTATTACAATAAAAGAAAAGAAAAAAAATCATCTTCATATTCGATTTTAAATAAATCAAGACATGTAATTTTATTTTTAATAATAGAATAAACTTTTGTTTGAGAAAACATAAAAATGTTGTTTTATGGAATTAATAGTTATAATTAAAAAGTGTAATATTACAATTCGAGAACAACAAATTTTCAGCGTCCCCTCCAAATAAATTACATCGATAATCTGCGTAAATTTGACATAAGTAAATACCCACTAGTGTTAGACTGGTAGTTGGGGCAGACAGATATTCTAATGCCGCTCTTATTACAACTGTGTATCGGCTGGAATTCCGATACACGAATATCGCGAGTCAGCACAGATAAAGTGCAATGTTTTCGGCGAGCAGAAAGACGCAAAACGGGACGAACGTGAAAAAAAAAGACAGGAGATGTGTAGCAGACCCCCCGTAAGGAACTCAGAAACCTCCGAACACTGAATAAGTAACAAAAGGGGGGTATTAGAAAAAACGACGACGTAAAATAAAACACGGCACTAAAAGATTCATACAATCACAAAATGATTTATACACGCTGTGGAAAAGTAGCATAATGCGGGAAATACAATGGGTGATCAGTAAATCACCATGTTGAACGTTTTTGCAAACACCCTGACGACGTTCAGCGCAGTCAAAAAATATACAATTGTGCACGCGCGAAGAGCGACATTGTGAGATGCATCGCAGTAAAAATAGCTTGTTGGCCATAAGGCAAGTGGTGATTTCGCTTCGGGAAGAAGATAACAGCCTAGGTAAAATAGCCACGTTAGTGGTACGGTTCAAAGTGATTCACTCGCGAAGGAAGAATACTTTTACACCCCAAAGTACGGGTCGACCAAAGAAGCTCAACACGAACATGACGAGCGAGCAATAGTCCGTAAGATCAAAGCAAACCCGAAGTTGAGTGTTCCAAAATTGACGGCAGAGTTCACTGCTGCAAAGCGAAGAAAAGGACAGTCCGACGAACTTGCTCAAGGCGGGGTACAGGGGTCGTATTGCATGAAAAACCCCTTAATTAGCGGCAAAAATCGTTTAAGACATCTGCAGTACGCCCACGAGTACTATCAAAAGCCGTCGGAGTACGGGGAAAACGTAATTTTTAGTGACAAATGTAAATTTGGTGTAGAATCGTCGGGGAATTAGTGTTTACTGAGGAGAAATTATGACAGCGGTCAAGTACTCGAATCTCCCCTGAAAGTGAATTTGAAGAAAAGCACCGAAAAGATGGATCTCGGAAATATTTTCAAATACTTCGAAGACAACGACCCGAAACATTTGGCACGAATTGCGACGGAATGCAAACTGTATAATTGTCCTCCTCGGGTACTACATCCTGCTCGCTATCTCCCGATTTAAACCCCACCGATGAAAACCTTTCGGATAAACTCGATAGTTCACACCCCGCTGCCGTCCTCCGTGGCTGAGCTCCGATTTTTTTTTTGTAAAGGTTTTTAGATTTATTTTATTTTTTAGCGTTGTTTATTTACTTTTTTTAAGGATTATTTATTGGATTAAGATATTTAAGTTATTTTATAAAAATATACTTATTATGAGCCACATACGGGTGGGTTTCGTCATTTTTTTTTCCCTCCCCTTTTCTTATACAGTGTATGAAAACTTTTGTGATCGTATGAATAATTTTGTGATTTCCATGCCGACATGTGATTGTCTTTAGTTCTTTCGATGTTTAGCGCTGGTGTTCCGTTTTTCTTTCTGTTACTATTGTTAATATATATTTCTTACCCTTTTTTCTTCCTTTAATTTTTCCGCTCACCCGCCGAAAACATTGTACATTGCAGTAGGTGTATGAACAATTTTGTGACTAGGTGTATATCCGCGTTCTATGTAATGCCAATTACAAAAGTTAACACTGAATTATTTAATTACTAATATCTTATCGTCAAAAATATTACCATCCGTTATTTGATTAAAGGAGTTGTCAGATGTAGTAATTTTGAAATTTGAACGAATCTAAAAAATCTGCTAAAGGTTAAATACTGAAAAACACACGATTTTTATTTAAATACACTTATCCTATTAGAATCAATATTCGTCGATTAATGGATTAAAATAAAATAAGATTTTCATCTGTAACGGTAAAAAGCACAACTAAAGTATAAGTGTAAAGGAAGTTCTTAACAGAGCGGCGTCAGGGATTATTATGAAGTTAAGGTTCACAATGTATGAAGCGAAATAAAACATGGTGATCAGAGTTTCGGTTAAAGCTGTAGATTCAGCTAATATTTGGCGTCTAAACCGAAACCGAAACTTCGATCAGACGCTATAAAACGGTTTCATGTTACATGTAAAAAATGATTTTTCATTTACCGATTAAGTAAGTAATATAAGTAGGAAAGTGAATATAAATAAATCTGTATCCAACGTTCACAACTGTGTCCCTTTCATACGGATACTTTGCAATTACGTAGAATATAAACGATATTACACTTAAATAATCTACGGAGTAAATTCTGGATAAACAATTTGATCTGGATACCTGTTAAATCAAATTAATAACCGCGTATTAAATTTAACACAGCAATACGTAATAAAATTATCCGTTATGCAGTTAAAATGATGATGGTATATATTTAATGAACGTCAATTGCATTTTTCAAAAATTGCTAACAAATTAAATATACGTCGGAGGGACGAAAAAAAGAAATTTTACATCTGTTACCTCATGAACAAGAAGACGAAACGATAAAAATACACCGACTAGCAATAATAATCATGGATTTGCAATGGAAAAATATAAGAAACATATGAATTAAATTAACGAATTTTTACAATTATAAACTGATAAAATTATACGTTTCTTTAACGTAAAAATTATTCAACCCGATTTCATTTAAACCGAGTTTTCTCGTTTTTTTCCAAACCTCTACTACATGACGCTATTTCGGCTGGTCTGAAATCGATAAATTAAGAGTAGCGAAGCTAATACGAGACAAAAGACTCTAATGTAACGTTGACGCGGTTGAACTCGGACCGATATATAAAATGAACAAAATACTTAAACAGCAGTTCTCCCAATACATGATAACGGCAGCGGTAGCGATAACAGTGGCAGATTCGTCTCTGTCAGCTCTCAAAAGATTAATAATACGCCATAATCAAGGAGAAAGATCAACACATGCTGCTTTTTACCATAATGCCACGATGTGCAGACACATACTTTAGCTACAGGAAAATGCGTAAATGTTATTTTTTGATGCATGAAGATGTTAATAAAAACGGAACTTCGAAATATTTTACCCGTCACTGGTACTGCATAAAAGCAAAGTGAGTCTCACAACATAATTGAAAGAGAAAAAAAAATCTATAAAAAATACTGTTATGTCGGAAACCACTCGGGCAAATCCTAATTCAACAAGTGTTAGGTTTAGCTCACACGGACCACTTTTCGACCACATCAGAACCACAAAATCGATAGTGGGTAATACATTTTTAGTCCATGTGCCCGAATAGAATAGGTGAGTATAATTTGGGGGGGCAAATTTTCCTTCAAACCCCAGTTAGAGGGGCACATGTAGATGGTAAAAAAGTATGATGGCCATTTGGAAGCGGTAGCTTTTCAAAATGGCGGCCAATTAAAGATGGCGGCCATCCCGATTCATATATTACATCATAACTCGGTTCCTAATCGTCCGATTTTAATTTTCTTTTTTTCAAACGAAAGCTTGTTACATTTTCAACAACTTTAGTTCTGTACACTTTTTTTTTTTATCTCCAATAGCTCTTGTGAAACAATGGAAAAAAGAATATTTTGTTTCTCAAAAATGTCTTTAGCCCGAATTACTCGAGTGATAATTAATTTTTACGGGAAAATGCTTCAAATAAAACATGAAGATAATTTTATAAGCTTTACAATGAAATTTGCACGAAAGTTGTATCTGTGATATAAAGCGAGATATGCTATTTTTAGTACCGAAAAACAGTCGTGAAAAGTACGTCATCACATATGTATAAATATATAAAGACGCGTGACTCATTCTCTTCAATCATAACTTCGAACACAATCGATTGACCCGAAGTTAAAACTGTAAACATTCGTTTGATTTGCGATATATTCCGAATACATTTGTGAGCGATTCATTACTTTTGAGAATCAGTTTAAGAGTAAATATTTGAAGATCAGTTCTCGACCGAATGCGTTATACGTTGATTCGATAAATTCGATTTTACGATGTCGGATAATGAATCTGAATCTAAAAGAAAAAAACTAGAACAAACGAAATGCATAATTTGTGATGGTTCGCGTGAAAAAAGTGCAGTGCTCTCGCCGCGAGATTTATCTTCTTGGTCGGTTTTACGTGATGCCGCTAAAAAACGAAAATTTACTCCTATTTTGAATGTTTCAATTTTAACTTAAAGTGACCTTTTAAAAGTAAAATATCGCAGAGAGTGTCGCGCTAGGTTTACTCATCCAAAAAGTTTAAAATTACTGGTTGAATTCAGTACACCTTCCGATGCTTTTGATGAACCAGGACTTTCTTCACAATGTATTAATCCACCTCCGGCAAGTAGAATTTCCTTATCACGTGACACTTCACGCAATGTTGTCTATAAGAAAATTTGCATTTTTTGCTACAAACATAGCAAGTATGTAAATGATAATAAAACTCGTGAAAGTTTAACACAAGCAGTGACCTTACGATCGGACGAATTACTGAGAAACCTTGCCACAGAACGACAAGACACGAAAATTTTGGCTGTAACTTCCAGGGATATTGTGGCAGCTGAAGCCCATTTCCATAGGTCATGTTATAGAAGTTACACTATAAAACAGCCATTAAAACCAAAAACTGTAGATCGTTATCTTGAAATTTAAAAATTAGCATATCAGTTACTGTTTGATTTCATTGGAAGTGACATGTTCGAAAAAAAAAAATGTTTACAAGCATAGTGAACTTATTTCAGAACTGATTTCTTACTTTCCCGCCGATAAAAAAGATGATGTAGAAAAGTCAACAAAATGCAATTTTACTTTTAATCTTGAAAAAGAGTTTGGAAGTTCACTACATTTTAAATCTATAAACTGTACTGTTTACGTCATACCTGATAATTTATCGTACGATGAGATTTTTGAGAAATATGTTTTAACGAAAAATCAGTTCGATAAAGCTACTGCTGATGTTCAGAACAGTGAGTTTTTCCGAGTAGCTAAAAAAATAAGAGAAGATGTGAAAGCAATTGACGGTGATCAAATTGCTTGGCCTCCATCTCCTTCTGAATTACATTCCGAAAGTATTGAAGTACCACATTCATTAAATTATTTTCTCGGATGCTTGCTTAAAGGAACATACCCCCAAGAATTACGATTTATATGGTCTATTTTACAAGATATTATTTATGCTATTTCGCATGGAAAAATCTCAACTCCGAAACATATCTTACTTACAATGGTTGTAAAATCATTAACAGGGAATGTCGAGCTTATTTCAGTACTAAATCGAATGGGTCACAGTTGCAGTTATACTAAATTGTTTGAAATAGAGGCGTCATTATGCCTTCAGAAAATTACTTCTGTTAAAGATGGCCACATTTCTTTGCTTTATAGTATCCATTTGGGTGTTCCAACAATTGTTGCAATATTGATCGAAATGAAGAGACTCTCAGCGGAACGGGAACATCGCATCGAGTTAATGGAATCATAATCCAGAGTACGACAGATTCTTGTCAACCTCCGCGACTGACAATTCATGACAAAGATAGAAAAAAAAGAAATACAATAAATGCCCTTAGTTCATCTATTCCCAATTATATCGCAGGCAAAAGATACGATCCTCCTAGAATTTTGACTGCTAAGCTTCTTCCAGAATGCCTCAATTTTTTTACACAGTCGAGACGCAAAAATATTTTTTGGATTTTAAGCAGGCAGTGTAACGCTAATAATCAAATTGTTAGTTCTTGGACAGGATTCAATATAATGACAAGAAACAATTTAACTGTTTCACGTGATACTGTTGCTTATTTACCATCAATAAATAAACCTGAAACTGACATGTCCACAGTCTACGAAATTTTACGTCAAAGTAATCAAATAAAATCGAACTTGAATTTAGATAACATCGTCGTTGTTCTAGATCAGGCTATTTTTTCAAAGGCAATGGAAATCAAATGGGCCCGGCTACAAGAATTTGAGAATATATTTCTAATGATGTACAGTTTTCATATAATTTGTAATCTATTATCGATAATTGGAAAATTATTCGGTAACGCGGGACTTAAGAATTGTCAGTTGAATTAGGTACTATTTCAGAAGGATCCATTTCTCAAGTGTTGGATGGAAAACAGTACAATCGCGCCGTTAGATTACATAAATGCGTGTATGAAGCTTTCATGAGAACTATTTGGAACAACTTTTTGGATGACAACTGCGCTAAAAACATCCAACTTCCTTCAACACCCGAAGAAATGAACGATTTATTTGCTTCATTTTCTAAAAATATTTCTCAAGATAGTTTTGAAACACTTCTTAAGAAGAAAGAATTGAATACCGTTGTAAGCTTATTTGAAGAATATTTGAATAAATTGAAAAACGAAAATGGCTCACTTTCATCATTTTGGATGTTTTACGTCGACTTGGTAGAGATTTTGTTAGGCTTAATTCGAGCTCATAGAGAGGGTAACTGGATGCTCTACCTTTATTGTTTAGAGCAAATGATACCGTGGTGTTTCAGTTTGGATAAAATTAATTACGCTCGGCACTTATGAATCCATTTTGCCGAACTGTCTTGCCTGGAAAATAAAGATCCTGCGCTTCTTGAGTTATTTAAATCTGGACAATTTTCTGTCCAGCTCAGATCAAAAAATCCATTTGCAAGAATACCCGTTGATCAAGCGCTAGAAGAAACGGTGAATAAAGATGCACAAACAGCAGGCGGAACAAAAGGTTTTAGTTTGAAGCCTGGAGCAATATCTAAATATTACTTAACAGCAGAGTTTCGAGCGTCAGCTTTAGGTAAAATGAAAGAGATTATACAATTTAATCAAAATAAAAATGTCGACCATCCTGATCTTCATAAAACATGAATTTTTAAAGACGAGAAGCAAATCTCTTCTCTAATTGAATTATTATAAAATGAATGGAAGAATCCTTTTGAGAACAAAATTACTCTTGGTGACCAAGTATTTGGTGAATCAGCAACAATAATTGATGTCATGGTACTCGTTCAAAAGTTATATGCAGAAAACCACACTTTTGAAGAAATTTTGGATCTAGTTTTATTTGAAGTGTTAAAAGTGGGAGCCGGTAGCAAAAGAATAGATGTCATTTTTGATACCTACGAAGATAGATCTATTAAAGATGCGAAAAATTGTATAGAGGTGCTGATGAAGGAATTTCATTTCGTTCTTTAAAGAATGGGCATAAAATTCAAAATTGGAGAGGAATTTTAAAAAGCAGTCAAAGCAAGAATAAACTGGCAAAATTTTTGGCGGAAAGTTGGCAAGATGTTAATAAAAGGAAAAATTTGGAAAAAATCTTGTTTATTACATGTGAAGAGAAATGCTTCAAAATAAATGCTAATGTGGTGGAAGAAGTGCCAGAACTATCTTCATCACAAGAGGAAGCTGATACCAGAATGATGTTATAAATTCAACACGCCTCGAAGTATTTTTCCAATGTTATATGTACCGCAGATGACACAGACGTTCTGATTTTGTGCGCTTATGCTTCCTTGAGTATCAAAGATACTAATATTTACTTGAAACGTGGAAAAAAAACGAATTCGACTTATTGATATCCGAAAACTAGTACACGTTCTGGGGGCAAAAATTGTGACAATCTTGCCAGCAATTCATGCGTTTACTAGTTAATGGCTGGCCAAGGAAAAATAAAAGCAATGAAATTATTAATAAGAAATCAAGAATTTGAAACTTTATTTTCAATGGCCGGAGAAGATTGGATTGTGAGTGAGAAAACCCTCAATGAAGTGGAAAAATTTACTTGTCAATTGTATCTAAAGGGTTCAAAAATTGAAAGTGTGAATGAAGCACGTTACCTACTGTTCCGAAGCAAACAAGGGGCTGTTAATTCAGTGCAATTACCTCCCTGCCAGGATTGCTTCCATCAGCACGTTCTCAGAGCGAATTATCAAACAGCAATTTGGAAACGATGTCTCGAAAATTACCCCGTGATACTTGTCTTCATATTTATCTGGGTAATTTATATAAAATTATATCACTAATTTCAATTTTATCAAACTATAAACGATTCTACAACATTTACTCGCGGGTTCAATATAACGATAGAGGCAGAATGAGTTACGCGTCGTAGTTAAAACGTAATGACGTACTTTCCACGACTGTTTTTCGGTACTAAAAATAGCATATCTCACTTTGTATCACAGACACAACTTTCGTGCAATTTCATTGTAAAGCTTATAAAATTATCTCCATGTTTTATTTGAAGCATTTTCCCGTAAAAATTAATTATCACTCGAGTAATTCGGGCTAAAGACATTTTTGAGAAACAAAATATTCTTTTTTCCATTATTTCGCAAAAGCTATTGGAGATAAAAAAAAAGTGTACAGAACTGAAGTTGTTGGAAATGTAACAAGCTTTCGTTTGAAAAAAGGAAAATTAAAATCGGACGATTAGGAGCCGAGTTATGATGTAATATATGAATCGGGATGGCCGCCATCTTTAATTGGCCGCCATTTTGAAAAGCTGCCGCTTCCAAATGGCCATTATACTTTTTTACCATCTACATGTGCCCCTCTAACTGGGGTTTGAAGGAAAAATTGTCTGGCACATGGACTATTTAACATAGAAATACTACTCAGACGAACCACTTCTTGTCGTCAGTTCTAACAGAGGTCGCAATGAGTGGTTGGTATCGGCTACAAAAAAAATGGTCGTCGGTAGTCGAGTTTAACACACACTGAGCCATTCGCCAACCACTTTTTAACCACTCAACGTCGTAGTTGTGTTGTTATTAATATTGTGGTTGAAAAGTGGTTGGTTCCGACCACAGTATAACCACAAAATTGTAGTCGAAAAGTGGTCCGTGTGGGTTAAGCCTTAATGGCACGCCGGTTACGGAAAACCCAGAAGTGATTAGTGGTGGGATTGATGCACTCACGAGTATAAGTGACGATGGAAATAAAATGATAGCTACCACCCTTTTAGCGAGTTAGGTTTTAGTTTAGCTTCCGATGATGGACCGTGTAAACGTGTCGAAACGTTAAATAAGTGTGTTAATGTTGACGTAATGTCTACCAAAAATTGTGATTTTGATATTAATCATTTTTAATGCATAAACATCACTATCAATTGTATTTTGGGATCCTGATAAAAAAACATACCACCGGAATACCGTTCAGGTTTCACCATCGTAACTCTATTCTTCAACTTTCATGTGTCAATCACATTACTCTAGCAGTGAGAAGAGAAATAAGGGTTTTTATTTGAAAAAGCTCATTTTTGATCTTTCCGCTATTATAGACAGATTAAATATTTTTTTGCTCTCCTTGGTTGAAAGACGTACGGCTACATAAATATTCTTCAGGAATTTTATTCCAGTTGGTTCTCTGAACACTCATATTGAAAAACATAAACAATTCACGATTTTGAGACTAATTGCACCCCTTTAAATTAATTTTCACTTCTTTAGCCCGCCGTTCTACTATCAGATCGTTTTTATCTTTATTTTTTTACATTCAAAGGATGCGGTTTTATTCAAAACATTATACATAGATAACATTAAAGACTAAAAATTGCACTAATTTTTATTTTTTGTACAACCTATTAAATTTTTCCGAGAATTATTATGTCGGTAAATTTGAAAATATTTTAATCGGTAATCAAAGGAAACAACGATACATAAATATAATTTTAAATTTAATCACCATAAATAGGTTCTGAAATATATTTGTAATTTTCATAAGATTTTAACAATCTTTTTTGTAAAACAAAACATGTCTCTCTTATTACTATTTTTGCAAAATATTAATAACAGTTTAGACGACTCTGATTTTATATACATACAATTGATCGATGATATTCGATATCTGTGTTTATTTATAAACACACACACACACACACACACACACACACACACACACACACACATATTTTTATGTCACTTACATATATATAATATATATGTATATATATACGTATATATAAAAATGAATAAAAAAAAAAAGAATTAAAAAAAAAAGAATAGGTATTTATTGGACACGGATAATTAATCGGTAAACTGAATATATAAATTAGCGCAATTTTTGTCCTTTAAACATTTCTTGGACATTTTTCATTAGAAAAATACTTCATAAAGATTACTCCCGTTACGAACTGCAACATCTCTATAGAAAGGTTAGGTTTTTTATATTTTATTTTATTTTTTGAATCATTCATTAAGCGACTATGTTAAGTATAACGCAGAATATATTTCCAACTTACCGACGATGAGTGCAGCAGCAGAAACGTAAATAGAAATGCGATTATGGCGCATTCAGACTGAAACATCGGCGTAAAATTATTGAAATACAGTAAGGCCGAATGAATTATAAATGCAGTATAGAACCAAAAATGAGCTCTAATGATTTTTTTTCCATGCTGTAATTCCGGTCTGGACGCATCGAAGCTACCGTGACTGTATAGTATGAAAAGATTCGACCAAGAACGTAACTGTTCAAAGTCGCGTCTGTGACACAAAATCTGAAATGTGGCACTTATCATGACTGTCAACGAAAAATAATATATTATCGGCGGTATTATTAGTTGAAAGTAAGCAATTTTGACGGTCGGGATACACAGGATCAGAATGATCATTTGCAGTTGCGGGAAGATAGCGCATAAAAACAGAAACAAGACGTTCATACTAAGTAATTCCGATATGGAACAATAAAATGCGTAAACGGTGGCAAGCGGATGCATTATCGAATTAAACCATACGCCACGACAACCGGAACGTACGTTTAAATCTTTCCATACTAATGCTCGACAGACGGTTGGAACATCGCCGTGCGAATACGTCTGAGCGGCCTGTATCAGATTTTCTTCCGTTATTTTCGCACCGTGGCCATATAATCGATAATTATAACCTATCGAAACGAACGCATAAAAAAGATAAAACTTTTTACTAAAAAAATAATTTAAACACCATAAAATCGGAAGGGCTCAACTATTCCTAAACATTTAGTTTGCGAAAAGCGAGTCATGCTATATGAAACATACAGCGGGGTACTTATCGTTGATAACAGAAACTAAATAACTTAATTTTACCAACCGCTAATAAATACAACTTTTTGCACTATTTCAAGCCATGAACATGTGCTCGTAGTCAAAATACACCGTAGTAAAATCAATATTATTATCGCCGGAGACTCATATAATATACAATAACAACTCTAACCATCGGTGTTGCGTTTGCCCTTTTTTCTAAGATTAAAAAATAGAAGAAAAAAGTAAAATCTATACGTCATAAATTTAAATCCTGAATATGCGGAGACAATTAGGCAAAACGTAAAGAGACTTAAAACTATTATATACTATCCGTAAGCAAATATTTGTGTACAATAAATGAAGTGCTAAGCGACAGCTCTGCTCTTCTCTTGAAATCAATCAAGTCTCCAGAACACAGACTTAGTGGACTTGTACCTTTTAAGGATGCGTTTTCTGTTTCTAACAGTATCCCTCGCCTCATTACACCACACCAAGGGGGTACCCTACGATGGCGCGGTGACGATAATGACTTCGGGATAGAAGCACCGGCAGCCCTAAACATTGCGTGGGCCATTGTTTTTAAGTTTGTCTCTATCGATGGATCCGGTAGGGACTCCATAACCACACTTTCTTTTTAAAGTTCCCAGTCCGCTTTGTAGAACGTGTATCTCCACACCACCGGACGGTTGCGGCAAATTGGGTGCACAGTCGTCCCTCTAGTCTCGGAGACTATGATCGGAAAATGGTCGCTAGAATGGAGGACATCCAAAACCTAGCAGGACCACCAGGTCGAGTAAAGAGATGTGGAGCAGTTGGGTCCTTTAAGGGTAATTTTTTTTTTACTTGTCTCCGCTATTCTTATTTAAAAAAAAAAAAAAAAAGTAATGACTATTCACTTCAGCTTATGTTAACCCCATCTACGCTCACAATGCTATCTTTAACTGTCTTTCCTCTTCCAACTTTTTTCTGTCACAGTTTATCTTCCTATTTTTGTATTATATTACTCACTCAAAAATTAGGAAGAATATCTACAACAATATCGATAACGATATTAATTAAAAAAGTAAATAAAGAAATAAAGAAAAAGAAAAACGGAATATACCTAAAACTTCTTCCGCATTCTTAATATTTCCCGACAGTAAATCTCTTATCACTTTTCTCGACGTTTCTTCAGATAATCCGGCAGTTACCCGTTCAGCTAATTTCAAGGCACTTCGTAGCTGATGGGTCGTAATGAAGTCTTCATCATCGCATAATCTATTTGGAAAAAAAATACAACAAATTTATAGAAAAAAACGAAAAAATTGTTTAATAGTAAACAAGTATCTATCTACAAGATGGGAGTATATACGTTAATTTTTTTTAAAAACAGCACGAGATAAGGTTTAAAAAAATTCATTAATGTTAATTTATAGAATAATTTCAAGTCATTAAGTATGTTTAATTTAGCAAGTAACGATCCAACATGTCTTTATGCAAAGGAACTACGCGCATAGTGCATTTAAAAATATTTCCATCTCTCTAAAACTAAAAAAAAAACAAAAACGATCATATTCATAATTTTTATTCGTATTAGTTTACTGTGTTTAGCAGTAAAGAAAATAAAATGCATTTGCATTATGTACACGGAGGATCTTTTATGATTTTCAAAAAATATCGAAAAATCTTACAGTTTCATTATACGCCATTTTTCTAAATATCTAATATCAGCTGGTGATAACTTACACAAATTTAATAACTAGACATTTTGTTTTGATTAACAATCGTGTACACCAATACGAATTGCGACGAAAATGATTACGAACGCTACTATTCCGAACAATAAAAATTTTGACTGTATAATAGAAAATTATATTTTTTAAAAATTTACCTTAACAGAATCTAATTGAATTTAATTTAGTATTTTAAACTAATACATACTTGTTATTTGGCTTCTAAAAATTTCGAAGGTTTTAGTTTTCGTGTAAGATGACTTAATTCATACAAATGTGTGTTCGCTTCGGGTGTTAAAACATAATTTTTAATTTCAAAGTTTCCTTTATTTATCGTATTTTCTTACATTTCATATAATTTGTGCCGCTCCTCCCCATCTCTGCACGCCAGTCATATGAGAATTTTATAAAAACTAAAAATTTGCTGTTGCACAACAAAACTTTCACATCATTTTGACGATTTGTTACCTCTAATTGCTTTATAGTTGTTTGTTTTTTTTTAGTTACATTGCACGATTAGCAATCGAGTGGTAACTGATGTTAATATTTTATTTGATGGAATAAATATTCCAACGAAAGTTAATATAATATTGTAAAATAAAACCAAATTTATTTATTTGTTTAAATTTACGTGACATGCACAGCAACTATCAGCTAGAGATACGGATAAATATAGACGTATATGTTAAATAAATGAATTACGGAATTTATATTGCATAGTATAACTGTGAATGGTGCAGGAAACTGATTAGGTTCGAGAGGATAGTAAGGTCGTCAGAGAGGATATTAGACAAGGAGGAGGGAAGGTTATATGTTAATCTTAGGGAATTGAACTGAGGACATTCTGTGAGGGCATGGAGAACAGAAAGATCAGAATTACATATGCTTCAGATTGGAGTCGGTATCTTTTGCAGTAAATAACCATGTGTGAGTTGCGTATGTCCCAGCCGGAGTCTGGTAACGATTACATCATCTTTTTTTCGGCTCAGGTGAGTCTTCCATGGTCGGACATTCTGCTTAATTTGGCGAAGTTTATTTGAACACGGGATGGCCAGTCATCGTTGGTTAAATAAAACCAAACTTAACTATATAAATCAATCATTTGAAATTGAAAACCATTTTTTCTACTTCTCACCGTTGCGGTTAAAAAAAAAAAAAAAAAAAAAAAAACTGGATGTTTTATACATTAATGATTGAAACAGATTCGCTTATTTATCTAAACAACGTAAAAGAAAAAAAAAAAGATGTAGTTTGTCACTACAAAACATGTTGGTGATTTTTTACTTTGTTAATATGTAGGTTATTTCTGTAGTGTAATATCTTTCCATATATATAAAAAAAAGACCACAGGAATGGGCGATGTCAATAGTTTTAACTTAAAAAATATTTGTATTAGTTAATGTTTCCGATGGTATTGCTCTATCAGTTAACACTAATACAAATTGCGACGTACTTTTAACAATTTTAATACATAATCAAAATATTTTTAATTTGCAACAAAACAAATAATACAAAAATTTAACTTCTAGAATTATGTTATTCGTGAATTTAGAGTACTAAATTTCGCAAGTTTGTTAAGTTAATATAAAATTTAAATTATAATAAGGTAACCTTGAAACTAATTAGAACTGTACATAAACTCGAGAAAACGTTTTGTGCACTGACCTAATCATCAACGAAAAATACTTATGAATCGCAAGTTTTTCCAATGAAACATATTACCGAATAAATACATATATTTGTTATCCTAAATTCAGACGGCCTTTTACCTACTACGAATTTAATACTGTCTTAAGAATTCAGCGGTAAAGAAAGTTCATCATGTTTATACACCTGCATTTCAAAAAATTATTACATACAAATTTTGTACTAGCGAGGAAGAAAGTAAGCAAGACAATAAAAATAAAGAAAACTCGGGCGTGCGCACCACCCATTATGTTGATTCCGAAGTCATATCGAAATAAGTATTAAGTATGATTCTACATTTATGCTTTGAATTAATTTATAAAATTAGTAATTTCTTTACAGTGCACATTATATATTGTGATATTTCACGATATTACATTATTATTTAAAGATATATTTTTGATAACAATTTCACACTTATTACAATGAACTGATTCCTCTTTTTTTAAATTTATATTTTGAATTTTAATTACTAGAGTAAATTAAAATAAAATACATGTACTTACAATGAAAAAATATCCCTAGCAACTTTCACGGCCTGTTTTTCGTCATCTGGTGTTTCTAAACATTCTTTCGCATCTATATAATTGTGTTCGGTAATCCCTGCAAACAGAGAGTAAAAAAAAACATCAAATTTGGCAAAAATATAATAATAATAATATTCAAGAAATTAAGAGTTTTTAACTAAATTTTCTTCTTTTGATATGCTTTTATGAAGAAAAAAAAACGTTTATTCTTACAAACTAGAAAATAATATGGCTCAACAATTCCCGAAATTAATTTACATGAAATTATAAAATTTACCTAAAATACCAAGCATAAACAATTCATACCGTGTTGCTAAAATTAAAGTAATACAATAAATTATATTGCTTGTATTAGCATACAGTGATAAAATAATAATAATATACTTATATATTTAGCGTAACGTTTTCTGACTTCATATTCGGCTAAAAAACGAAAAAAAAACAAAAAACAAACGGAAAACAACTCAAACCACATAATGGCATAAGTAATAAACTCAACTGAGCTATATTACATGAAAACGTAAACATAATGGCAATTACGTATAAGCAAGGAGTTTAAAACATAATTGAACACAAAAAAAATATAAATTTAATCATAGAATTTAAAAAATAAAAATATACAGTAATTAACTGTGTCTGTACTTAAGAACAAGAAAAAATAAAAAAATAGATGTAATAAAAAAACACTTGTAAAGAAAAATCGTTCACCCCGGAATACCAGTTTTATCAGATAACAAAGAAAACTGAAAATAAACAGAAAATAATAAAAAATCATGACATTTAACAATAGAATGAAATAAAAATGAGATATAAGTACTGATGAAACCGTTTACATGCCTGTAAAAGTGTAATAAAACATAGCGGTTACAATGAACAAATTGTAAATAAATTTAATTTCAAAATAATTTCTAAAACAAAATATATCAAGAAAACGGACATTAAAAACAATAACGATGGAAAACATTTATATTTATAAGAAACAACAAATATAGATTGAGTAACACATTTAAAAAACACAAATATGAAATAGCATTTAGGATTAAAAAAAAAACCAAAAAAAAAAAAAAAACCATAAGATTATATTAAAAAAGCGGAATATAGAAAATAAACTGTACTGACTGCAATAGGTCTTACATTGGTCAAATAGATAAGCGTTCAATATAACAATGAACGAGAGAAATCAACGAATACTGAACACTTAATAAAATATACACATTGACCTATTAGAAAAAACTAGATATCTTGACAAACATACATCAAAATAAATATTACTTACAACTAATACATAAATAAAAATAAAATAAATTCATTAAATTACCAAATACCGAACATAAATGATTCACTTTTTAATAGAAATATTAAAAAATTTAAATTTAAATTTCATTTTTCCTAGAAGCATTTATAATCCCCCTTTTTTTTTTTTTTTTTATTTTTACAAGCATATAAATGGTTCCATTATTTATATTTCATTTCTATTTTATTCTGTTGTCTAATATTATTACCATTTTTAAGCGTGATTTTTTATTACTTTTTATTGTTAATTTTCTTTACCATTATCTGCATTATTATTATTATCATCCTTTGTTAATATAAATAATATACTCAATAATCGTATTAATTAAAATATTAACATATTTATAGATATAAATTACATTAAAGATCGTAAAATGCTTTTATTTAATGATACACATTTTCAAAGTGAATCGATTTCTCACATAACAACTGCGCCTTTTATGCTCACTTTTATTTCGATGTAATCTTAGAAGACTTATTACAAATCGATTTCTTATATTAAGAGTAAATGTAAAAGAGAAATTAACTAATTCCATTTTCAGGTTACGATTGAACCTGATCTTAAAACAATTTTTGTTTGTAACATTCATTGTTTTCTTCAGAAATCGTATTTTACACGCGGTTTAATCCTGCAACTTCTATTAAAAACCTTCATTTTCATTTCTTTTTGTTTCCAAGATTTTGTTTTACTTTGTTATTCCAACATAATTTTTACCTTCATTCTAATTACCATTTTTTTCTCTATAACAGTATCCCAATACCATTCTGTTCATCGGATTGATTGTAATTTTATATACAACACTAACTACAGCCTTTCGGATGATTCTTTTTCTCTCTTTCAAATTTTTTTTTTACCCGTTTATCCTTCCTTTTTCTTTATTTTATATGTTTATAAATCGAATCAAATCCAAACAATGTTCGAAAATGAATTTGTATCCCGTAAAAAATAATAAAATCTATAACGTGGTGGCCATTCAAATATAATTTTTAAATTCCCGATTAATTTCCGGTCCAAATGCCCCCGATTTTCTGATTACTAGAATTGTACAAAAAGAAGAATGAGATTATTTTGTTACTATTGATAATATTTGACCACCGCAGCATATTTCATTATGAATAGAACAGAACTAATTTTCTTTGGGTAAAGTACAGTAAAAAGTGCATTCACTTTTTAACGTTTGAAATGATTTTATCTTATTAAAAATATCGTTTTGGCTATTTTCATTTTTTCCCCCGGCTTATTCCCGGTTGGGTGACCACCCTGTATAAACATTATTCAAATTCATATAAAAATAAATAAAACGATTAGTTTAATTGATTTTTCTGCTCCATATAATGTAGAAAGGATCATACTATAATTTTTGTTTGTCTTCTAATAACGTAGGAAATATTAAAACTCTTTATGACCTAAAATATGTCATCAAATTTAATTAAATACAATACACTTTATACGTATCGATAAATTAATCTTAATAATTTAATTATTACTAAATAGCAATTTTATTAGGTGATTTCAACGCATCCTATGAAGAGCCCACGCATGTCGACAGGGAACTACTATTGCTAACAGTGCCTTTGCAGTGATCTAATTTTGCTTTTACCCTCAAACAACACCCATTTAATTCTTTCTATAATACATTCTCCACAATTGACCTTATTTTTTTCTCTCATCGCTTTTTCCTTTTCTCGCAGTAGCAGTCCTTGAGGATTTATATTCCGGTGATCATTTTTCTACTTTTAATTATTTACCTATTTCCTTCTCTAGTAATATTTCTGTACAAGCCCCAACTCACTTCATGTTTTGAAAAGCAGATTGGATGGCGTATAAATCAAAGGTGAAATAATACTCATATGATTTATACGCCATCCAATCTGTTTTTCAAAACAAGAAATGAGTTGGAGTTTGTGCAGAAATATTAAATACTCATAGATCCTCACTCTCAGCTGAACACAGTCTAAATGTTTTTAGCCACTATTCCAAAATTCTCTCCCCTAACACAAAACCGCTCTGTCCCATGTTAGTCTTTGGAAATCCAAATAGCTATTTCCCTACGAACAAGGGCTTTAGGAGAGTTCGAATCTTTGAAAGCGCCAATTGACTTGATAAAGTTCAAAAAAGTACAGGGCAAGGGCTCGGCTTTTGATTCGCATGAAGAAACGTGAATCCTGGAAATCCTTTATTAATTCCATCGCTTCATCTATACACCTAGAAGTACTAAGTGGAAAAAAATTAAATTGCTAAATGGAATGTAAATTCGTCTTCACGTCCATCTCTGCTAATAAATGATAGTTTGGTAGTAAAGCCACAGTCTGTAGCAAACAATTTTGCAAAACATTTTTCCTAAGTATCTTCCTCCTCCGTACACTTTGAAAACGTTCTAACTTACAAAGAAAAAGCTGAGAAAGCACCAAATATCCTTCACTTCTGACTGCGCTGAAAATGTTAATCTTCCATTCACACTTTCCGAATTCAACTAATCAAGCTATAAAACTAAATGTAGAGCTCCGGGCACCGATACTATTCATTTGTTTACGCCAAGTCGACTTGCTCGTTTCCTTGGATTTCCACATGATTCAGCACTCATAAAAGTGTTACCCGACTTTTTGCATAATGCAACTGTTTCAAAGTGTAATTAATCTTCAGGACAGGATATCCTTGTTATTCTATGATGAAATAGCAGTTAGAGGCGCGAAGGAATCAGTTATTAATAGTGTGTTTCTATCTGTGCATCCTATTTGTAAACAAGTCGCAAGACTGGCATATATTGCATACAGTTTTTCTTCCTGAATTGAACAATAATCATTTAGACGTACTGAAATAATTTCACTGTCGATTTCACATGCGCACGCGGTTAAAGATAGACTAATACGCGGATTAGCTTTTGAAGCATTAGTATAAATATGCAAAGAGTTCGGCTGACTATTTTCTCGGTGACGCTCTGAATTACGTTTATAGCCGATGTGCGCGTTATTATATTTAAAAGAGATAAATCTATCTTTGCTGGAATGTATTCCTAGAGAGGAAATTTTTAGTAACCAGTAATTTAAGACTTGCACATCGTTGTCAATTTCTCGTTCTATTAAGTTAGGAATTGGGTCATCCAGAAAAAAACGGAGACGAAATATTTACAATATTAGAAGTAGTTTTATAATGGTGAAGAAACACCAATGGATTAAATCGCACACGGTAATAAAAGGACCGGTTAGAATAAGTGTTGGTATGCCTGTGAGAAAACAAGCACTCGCTGAGAAAAAAATTAAGCGATGGAATGTGTGGCGAATGGGATCAAGTGTACACTAAGTAAGGATTGACTAACCGAGGGATACACCTGACACCCACAACTTAATCTGGAAAGTATTAGGGTTTTACAAATGGTTGCCAGTAGATTGGAGTCTATATTGAATTTAGGACTTTTTATAATGGACAGGTTCTTTTTATATTTATTTTTAAGTTAGATAATATGACGATACCAGGATAGAGTAGAATCAAATACTAGGCCTAGAAATTTCACGGTGCTAGATAAAGGAAGAGGAGAACCACTACGTTGAACCTATGCAAACGACTTTTTCAGGATGGACTGGGCATTGGATGGGGGATTTTATGAGATTAATACATTCGAGTCGTCGATAAACAATTGGGCTATTTATAACTACATATTTGAAAGAACATCACCCCTTCAGCATGTAGTTTTTACTCTGATTTTCCTACTCCTCCGCGGAACACTTGTTAAAACAATGTGCGACTTTCATCCGTTATGCCATCACCGGTATCCCACTGTTAATTATTCTATCAAATAATCCAAATCGAATACGAATTTTACTTGGTTTTCTTAGGGCGAATAAACTCTGTCAGGTAAAATTTTAAATAATGCGCCCATCCTGGTCAATATGCTGCAATGACCGCAGCAGTTAAAATTGGTGCATGGCCCTGTTTCAGAAATTCAGAAGAAAAAAAAAAAACAAAAAAAAAAAAACGGCAATAAAATATTGAAATAAAAAATAAGCAAACCTCGTCGGGACCCGACGCATTCCCTTAAAAGTGAAGTAGCTTCTGGATGACCTTGTTTTGAAGCTTTTATTAACCAATAAACACCTTGCTGAGCATTTTCTTCGGCGTCCTCATTAACAGCTAAATTTCAAAATAACGGATCTTTTATAAATCATATGGTAAATTACACAAATTTCATTTCTAAAATTGTCACATTAGCGAATATGTTACTACATAATTCTACAGCACTTACAGCCATTGTTTTCTAACAATCGTTTGGCTAACGAAACCTGATAATCTGGACAACCATCTTCTGCCAAATAACTTCTATGTTTTTGAAACGGCACAGAAGCTTCGCCTTTAAAAACACACGAATCCAATACGTAATAATGATTTAAATTACAAAACAGAAGACAAAGATTCTTATATTATATGAGTCGCACATATTAGATTGTTGATTTATACATTTATAGTTATAAAAAAATCGGACTAAAAATATACGATTATATAATTGCGGAAATATTAATAATTAGCATAATAAAATTATTTCGCTGCATAAAATAAAAATACTTTTTTCCCCATAAATTTCAATAATAACTGAAAGAAAAAGTTGCTGGAACAAAAGTTATAAAAAAACAAAAACATTTAGACAAATACATCGAATGAGACAATATTGATATGTAGATTTTTAACGGTTTATTCAACAACTTTACTAGCATTACAACGATTGTGTATTGCAAAAAGAAGTGCATCAAATACACCCGTAATGTAATACGTAGATGTATAAAATAATAGTCGATTTTATATTTTAAAAGGTAGCGAATATTTTTTTAAATAATACTTCTGAAAGCTTAAATTTACCTGATCAAGATCGCACATTTTTGCGCAGACTAAACCTACCCGTATTAAAAACCAAATATTACAGAAATACTTTTTTCGCATCTCGACTATCAAGATTTCGTTTTGTAGTATTCAATATGTCAGTGTCTCGAATTTGAATGCCGTATAAAAATTGCCCCTACCGGTAAAAATTTTAAAAAATTCTTTTAACTCGAACATATTTTATTTAAAAAAATAAAACATTACGGTAATTATTAAACTGAATAGATAAATACATCCGTTAAATA
Source organism: Icerya purchasi (assembly GCA_039619475.1). NCBI lineage: Eukaryota > Metazoa > Arthropoda > Insecta > Hemiptera > Monophlebidae > Icerya > Icerya purchasi. The sequence continues at coordinate 539,968,740 of CM077115.1, forward strand.
CCACTTTTTAATGCCTCGTTTTAAAACTACATATCAGAAATAATTTGTTAATAAAATTCCAATAGTTAAAGGTGCATCATTAAATAACTTCTCACCTCCACACGATTATAGTATGTTATTAAAAATTCATGTAAATTAAATTTTCGTATTAAATAATTCGTTTTTTAAAATGCATTTTAAGTTACCCCCAATAATCGGCGTGGAATAAGTAGATATCACTAAATTTTAACAAAAATTAAAAATCATACGATTCTATCGGTTAATAAATACTATACTTTCTAACCTTTTACTACAATTAACACTATGCATAATTTCACTAATAATTATGAAATATGTAAGCAATTCATTTTATGGGTACATTATTACTTACGAGATGATGACCACTGTTTTCTCTGAGAACAATGTATATTACCAACATTTGACATATTGCAAAATTTCAAGTAAACATCATCTATTAAACATTACAGTAAACAATAACAACATAGTAGCGGAATTTGTACAATTAAAAATCGTTAGGTCGAATAATTCATTATTTAAATTTTTCAATACCGTTTACTATTGATTGATTGATGCGACGAATCGGTAAAATAGAAACCTAATGTTAGAAGATAACTGACATCACATTTTCAGAATATTGCGATGTAGAACGATTTAACCGATTATTATTCGTTATTGCGTGATGTTTAGGAATTAATAGTTTCAAGTTCGACCCACTTCTATTCTTCTATATTGCGAAAGTTAATTTCTGAAATTTTTGTTGTACTTTTATATTTAACATCGAACAAGGAGAAAGACAAACGAAATATTTAAAATATAAACTTTGCGAAGTTAGTACAAATTATGACAAATTTTAATACGTATTTTAATGTGAAATTTATAAAGTCATAATTGTAATGAAATAAATTTGTTTAAAAACATATTTGATTTATATTTTACATTTTAATTTATGTGGCAATTTGTTTTTTTAAACAGCGATCTATTACTTTCTAATGTTTTAGAAACAAAGAAGGTAACGGTTTCGAAAATTCTGGAATAAGCGAAGTAAAAACTATCTCGTTTAAAAAAATAAATCTTTTTTTTTAAATACTTTTTGTGGGAATTAAATGTTAAATAAATATTAAATTTCAAAAACGTGGACTAACTCGGTTGTTCCGAGTGTTATTATGTTCGTTGAAACCGATAGATCGATGCGCTTCTAACTTCAGTTAAGTTAATCATTACACACATTCTTATATACGCATATCCCATCACACACTTTTTTACACTTTAATTGCAGTGAGTAATATACATGTAATTATTTGTACTAGTTTTTATTATGTGAACCAATAATCGGGGCCTCCGCCCTTCGATCGTAACTCTATTGTTAACGACAATTTTATCTCTAATTGTACTACTGATAACACTTCTGCAGAATTATCTACTAAAAATGATATAATTACAGAAGTAGACGTTGTTTTATTTTCTAATGATAATGCGAACGGTAACATTTTAAACAATACGAACTCTTCCAATGATAATATTAAAGAAAGCCATAACAGTTCTGATCGATTATAAAATTATTATAATGCAAGTAATGTTAATAATAACGTAACCTAGAAAGTATTTGTAGAAAAAATCAATATAGACAATCAGATTCGAGTTTCTATTAGCGCTCTTAAAGTCGCAGGGACTTTGAAAGTATCATCTATGCAAGGACATTATAGAAATTAAACAGGTGGGACGCAACAGGGTTATTGTATAGTTGTCCTCTCTCCAATTGGCAAATAATTTGATAAACAATTCCTCGCTGATAGCCAACGGTTTCAAAACGTACATTCCTTCTTACATGGTTTCTAGATCGGCAGTAATAAACGGAGTTGATTTAACTCTACCAAATGATTGATATTGGCTCTTTCCAATTTGACTATTAAACAATTTTTAGATTTGCTATTGATTTTTACAATTTTAACTTTTTTTTTTTTTATCCCTCTTGGGTTTGCTACCAAAGAGCATTAGCCCAGCAAAAAGGAATAGATGCATGGAATAGAATAGAAATTAAATGTAGGTGAATACATCCTGTTTGTTAAAATGGTATAATAAAATAAACTTTAATAACAAACAATATAGAACAATAAATTAGATAAATACCTATTTAGAAACGTTTTCGGGCATAACCCATCATCAGCTAACACTAACTTAAAGGAAACTTAAAACAGAGTATGTTTTAAGTTTCCTTTAAGTTAGTGTTAGCTGATGATGGGTTATGCCCGAAAACGTTTCTAAATAGGTATTTATCTAATTTATTGTTCTATATTGTTTGTTATTAAAGTTTATTTTATTATAGAATAGAAATTATATTTTTATTCTGTCGACAACGGAATCAAGGAACACCCCTAGGGGACAGGAACAACTGAGAGAATAGGTAGAGAAAGAACATAAGAGGCGTTGAAAGGAGCAGGAAGACCAAGCTTTAAAAGATGATAATAAAGTAATTCACGCTCACGAGATAAACTAGAACACTCGAAGAGCACGTGATTCGCATCAAAAACATACTGGGAACCTTCAGGATCCAATAGATAATTAGGAGATGCAGCCAAGGAAAAGCGATTTAGAAAAGAAGGAAGGATACTATAAGAGAAACAGAGGCGCGAGATGGTTTAGTAATTATGGACCAGCGCAAACTGGGTTAATCATAAAACTAAAGACGAGAAGAAGGAATAGGAGGTTAATCAAGAGATAAAAGGAATTAGGATTAACGAAAAGGAAAACATAAACAGAGTGCCTAAGATGGCAGGATTTAGTTGGAAGAAGAATATTGTGTGCTAGAACCCTACTAATAAAATTTCCATTGGAAGTTGTAGCTTTAGCAAGGAGGTCGACGGCTATATTTCCATCAATGCCTGAATGTCCCGGAATCCAAAGAAAATCAATCTGGGTAGACGTCGATGAGGATAGGTCATGAAGAAGAGAACGAATAGAAAGGATAATAGCATCAGTGAAAGGAGAAAGAGAAGGTGGAGATAGCGCTAGAAGAACACTTAAAGAGTCAGAAACAATAAGGGAAATTTGGAAGGATTTGTAGAAATATAAATAATGGCTTGTAGAATGGCAACAGATTCCGCAGTAAAGACAGAACAAAAGGACGGAAATCTAAAGGACTGAGAATGAAAGAATTGGGGGCACAAGAATGCCGCCCTAACTCCGCTCGGGCTCTTCGATCCGTCATTAAAAATTAAAGAGTGATCACGGAATAGAGAATTTATTGTATTATTAAATTCCATACTGACGAAATGAGTGGGAGAGGATTTAAGGAAGCATGGCACGAAGATGATATTTGGTGGATTTAACAATTTAGAATAAACGTAAGAAAAAAATGGAAGCTTGTGATGAGGAATGACAAAAAGGGAAAATTTAAAAAGGCGAAACGATATATGAGATAGTATAGGAATTTTATTGGAGGAAAAACGCCGGTGACGAAGGATAAAAGAATAAGAGGTACTGGTATTTGACGAGGAAGTGTAAAAACGTTTGATGAGAAAGTGATAACCCAAATAAGATCTTTGGATGAACAGAGGACAGATATTGGATTCAGATAGATTGGCTGGGATAGGAGATGACCCCAGAGCTCCGAGACAAAACCGAAGGCAACTGTTTTGGAGACGATCTAATTTGTAGAGAACGGATTTGGAAGCGTTGCCATATTAGAAACTGCAATAATCCAATCTAGAGCGTATGAGAGATTTGTACAACATTATTAACACAGAAGGATCACCTCCCCATTTCGTAGGTGAGAGAGCTTTAAGAAGGTTTAAGACTTTAAGCGAGGAAGCATATAAATGGCTGATATGTTCATGGAAAGATGGACGAGGGGATAAAATGATACCTAGATAACGAAAAGAACTGACTATTGGAATGGAATGATTTTTAAGATTTATATCAAATGAGCCCGGGTTGTAAGGTCGAAGGGTGAATACTACAGCTGCTGATTTAGGAGCGGAAATGAAGAGATGAATGTTAGAAAGGGCCTCTTCTAGAGTACTTAAGGAGCTGTTTAGTTCCTCATTGGCAACTAGAAGATTACGGGAAGAGAAGTAAACAAGGATATCATCTGCAAAAAATAAAGATTTGGATTTTAAGGGGAGAAAACCAATTTTGGAAACATATAAATTAAATAAAGTAGGGCTAAGGCAAGAACCTTGCGGAAGGCCCTGGAAGACCTTCCTTGAGGCGAAAAAGGAAGGAGTAGAAAGAAGGAGAGTTCTACTTTGAAAAAGATTGATAATTAGAAAGGATATGGATGCAGGGATATTTAAAGAAATCATAACGTTTTTGAGAAGATGAACACTTTCGTATGCACTGGCTACATCAATAAAAGCTGCAATTGTGAATTCTTTGGAAATAAAAGATTTATAAATGTCAGCAAGGAGAAGACTGATACATAAGCCGGGACGAAAATCAAACTGGTTGTCTGGATGCAAGTTATTGTGTTCCAGCCACCAGACAAGCCGTTTGTTAAGCATGCTTTCAAAGAGTTTTCTTAGGAAAGAAGCTAAAGAAATAGGCCGAAAGGCAGAGGAATTATTCTTGGGAATTGGGATAACAACGAAGGTGTTCCATGAATCAGGAATAGAACCAGATTGCAGGAAGGAATTAAAAATGATTAAAAGAATTTGGAGAAACTTTACAGATGGGTTTCTGAGGATGGAGTAAGAAATTTTGTCATGGCCCGAACAGGAGCTGAGGAGTTTTTCAGGGAAGAAAGAAGTTCAGAAAAGAAAAAGTTAGAGGAAAGAGGCGGTGATGGGTAAGGGGGGATTAAAGAACCCACTTCATCACAGTTAGGGACATAATCAGGAGCTATAGAGTCAAAGAAAGAAGAAAGAGTATCCTTAGGAAGACTGGAGCTAGACGGGCGTTCGGAAATAGAATTTCTAAAAGCTTTAGCCAACTTCAAGACTTTGGAAATAGGAGTCAATCGAGAAAAGGAAGAATAGCAAAAGGATTTCCAAGCGTTTTTCTTGGCGTTTTTGAGAATATATCCGGTTCTAGCGTTCGAACTCTTATAAGTCAAGAAATTATTAAAAGTAGGTTGAGAGCGGAATGATCTAAAGCTAGACAAACTTTGATTGACAGCAGCTGTGCAGTCCTCATTCCACCACAGTGATGGAGCCCTTTAACTTTAAACCCACAATCAAAACTCGAAAAATAATCTTTTATATATACAATTATATATGCAATTTAAACAATAGTTCCATATTTCGATAAGCTTTTCTAGATTTTGCCACGCTAAGCGGCGTTTTAATGTCGTTTTGCGACAAGAGATACAAATGTCGCGTATGCATTTTGCATTTTCTTCGTGTACAGAGGGAAAATGATTATTTATGTGCAAATGCTACCTAAAAAAATTGTTACGGTGTTCTAGACAAGTTACGAGGTTAATCGTTTTCCAGATGCGTCACAAGCTAAAACCGAAAGCTACACTTAAATCTGCATAAATTGAAAATTGGGAATGTTGAACGATATTTTAATAATGGCCAAATGATTTTCTGCCAGGCTAAAAAAAAGAAAAGAAAAAAAAACTACATTTTTTGAAAAGCTTAATAATCTAATATCTTTAAACGAGCAATAATTGTGTATATGTTTATATTTATATATATATATATATATATATATATATACATATATATAAATTTATCTCGCGTATCTCGGAAACGGCTCTAACGATTTGGATGAAATTTGCACACTAGGGGTATTTTGGGCCAATACATCGATCGGTCAAGGTCTAATCCATGGCAAAATTCGGTTTCGGGAGTTTTAAATGAATTTTAATGTTTCCAACATGATACAAATCAGGGTTGGTGGCGCGATCTTTCGACGACGACCTAATAGATAATTTGTTTTGCCTTTAGTATTATTTATTGATTTTCAAACGTCGTCGATTAGCGGTGGCGTCAATACTGGTAGTACAAAGCAATAAAACATATGATAGGCAAAACAGGCGAGCGGGTAATTCCAGATACCTGGAAACGGTGAGGAACGAATAGTCAAAATATAAGCATCGGTCTTGGCTCTCAACTGATCAGCGGGCGGTCACATAATGGCGGTTAGAAAATCATGTACTACGCACGCAGTAAAAATATATACATAACAAAAAAAAAACATAAACGAATCGAAAATATCGGGAGGAACAGTTCATTTTTTATTTTTTTGTCATTAATTTTATATTTAAATAAGAAAAAAAAACTGCTTTTTAATAGCTACTAAACAAAAAAAGAAACAGAAAATCGGTTAATAAACAAAGTAGGACTTTGCCTATTTATATGCAGATACTAAATGTTTTGCATATTTATATATTTGTTTGTGAAAGTGAATTACTGAGAATATGTTATGCACATTTTAAACAATCCCCTTATATGCAGTACACCCTCATTATTATATTTCGAAATGATTTAGTCGGAAATTTTTTCCAATTGTTTGAAAAATAGCTGATCACAAGTAAAATTGTTTTTATAACAAACAAACCCCGATAGAGATGTAGCTGACGACGACCCTATATGCCTAAAATATATTTTTTCTAATAAAAAAAACGTATAGAAATATATATATATATATATTAGTAGATAGGAAACCTGCGTTCTGGGAGATTAGCCAATCACGAGCCAGTATTTAGTCACGTGACCACGCCCCTTTTTACTCAACTAATCAAGAGTCAATACTTAATCATATGATCACACTCTTTCCACATCATTCATCACTGCACCACTATGTTCTACTCCAATTACACTCTTCTGCTCGCCACATCTTCACTGTTACAAACCTAAATCCATATATCTCAATGTCTATCACACCCCAAATCAACCACATGCTTTCTCTGGAAGTACCTGCATATAGTCTCCCTCACTTAGTAACACCACTCGACCAAAACATGGATTAGGGGAAAGGCTTTAACCAGCCACCTTTAAATTTTTTTTTTCTAACCCCTACTAAGTTGCTTTATGTAATCATTCTAGTTTTTATGTGCGTTGATGATATATTTATGGTTACCTAACGAATGTAATAATTTGTGCTAACTGATACTAGCTGTTCATGTTTGTGTATGCTTTGAGAAAATGTTTTACTATTGACTACCCACCATTAACTCTTTAACCCCAATACCAATTCTACCATTTTGTGTGTGTTTATATGTTTGTTGATGATGCATTTACTACTGCCAAACCAATATAATAATTTGCTAAGATGCTTGTGTGTTTCTATGTACGTTGATGATATATTTATGATTGCCTAACTAATGTAATAATTTGTGCTAACCGATACTAGCTGCTCATGTTTGTGTATGCTTTGAAAGTGCTTTATTATAAACTACCCAATGCTAATACAACTTGCTAACCCAATATTATTACACCTACCACACTTGTTCCAACAAATATGACCCCAAGAATAATTTAATATGTTGATTAATTGAAATTGGGATAATCTTTGCTACCAATGCTTGTTTGCATGTATATAATTTGATATATGTCCAACCAAAATAATTGTAATAACAACATATATGTGGGGGATATATCTCAGCTCAGAGATTTTTTTCTCGGGTGACCATGTACATGTATGTGTACAGTTTCTAATGCAATGAAGCAATATCTATACCCCCAAAATTATTAATCATAACAGATACAACCCGGCTAATATACACCAGTATAGTATAGATTAAAATTAGAAAATCAAACTGTCTGCATGAATCAAATATGATGAAGCACACATTCTACCTCTCACCCCCAAATTTTATTATTTGATAGATATAATCGCACTCGCAAGAATTCCATAATGCACATATTCCCAACCAAATAACACCACCATCTCAATAACTCACCTAAGCTGCTGCACTACCACTTGCTATACAAACACCAGATTAAAAACCTAATAATTTTTCTGTAACATGACTCCAAACATCACAAACAGGGATTAAGATAAATATTGTATCATAGAAAGAAGTGCTCAATTTAAACTAAAAGCACTCTTTTCACACAAATTACACCATCTAGGGCTAAAATACTCACATTTTAGCACAAAACATCAAATTTTAAAGGAAAAAGACCATTTTACACAAAATATCCTCATTTTAGACACAAAAACAACAATTTTATAGTAAAATATAACAATTTAGTATAAATGGTACTATTTTAGGCAGAAAGCTCCAAATTTTAATGAAAAATGCACCATCCTAAGGAAAAGTATTAAATTTTTACTACATACACACTATTTAATTAGAAATAACATCACCTCTATACACTATGACTAAATACAAAATATTTTAAGCTCCCACACATTCTTAGATCTAACAAATTAAAGAAATAAATACAATTGTTAATACAAAATTTATTACACAATAAAAACAAAATATACACAGGCTAATATTACACTTAATAATAATACATAGCTCCATATAATCATGCAATATACATATTCTTATCTAATATAAATGCTCTTAGTTCAGCTAAAACAACATTAAACTTTCTATGGAATTTATTATACATTGAATTTCCATAAGCTATTGTATCTACATTATTACTACATATTATTCTTTTATCATCACTACCACTTAATACTACTTTATTCTGCTCCAGGGTATACAGTATATGTTTATGACTTTGAATATTGTAATATGTCTTATAATTATCACTTAATTTACCACACACACCATTCACACAATTATAATAATCAATAAAATTAAGCTCTTTCTTAATTATAGAAGACTGTACACCTTTACATTTTTTAATTTCTCTATTATCTACAATACTTATAGAATACATTTTTGGGCGCAACCCAACAAATTCACTAATTGGAATACTATTTAATTCATCCTTAAATACACCAAGTTTCTTTTTATTTTCTAGTGAATAGCATGGATGACTTTCAGGATAATCACTTGTATCAAAATATTGAGCATTATCTTTAATATCTTTATAAAAATCAAGTGATTTAAGTTCATAAATAAGTGAATCAGTATCACAATATAAAAGATTAATATTCTTATACATTTTACACATTACATTATAATGAAAATCAAACATTTTTACTTTGCTAATATCTAAAATAGACATCCCAATATAAATGGGTTTATTAAATTTAATTGTTGAAGGATTTAAATGTACTGCAGCCAGAAATGGCCGTTCACTGAATATTGTTCGATCTTTAAAATTACTTTTACCAACTAGTTTTGTAAATTTTACTTTATTTGTAATAAGTTGTATATTAATTCTATGTCTAACGTTTTCCATCATTTTACCAAAAACACTATTATTCATAAGCTTCCAAAAGTTCTTCTCAAACTCATTAGTAGCATGTTTCCGCTGTAGAGTGTTCAAATCAATGTATGGCTTCAACCATGCAGACTGATTGAAACAAATGACTCGATGCACACACAGAAGTTTTAACCCTAATGCAATTGCTTGTTTTAAATTTCTATAGTGAATAATATAATTGTACTTATTTTCTAATGTATTAACTAATTTCACACATTTTCCAACTGATTTAGCCTCAGGACATAGAGGTAAATCATTATGCACCAAATGTAAACTTGTAGGATACTCCAAATCCACCTCGAGCACATAGCCAATGGACCCATCATCAGCTATCTCCATAATATTTAATTCTCTTATTTCTTTTTGGCTAAGCCATCTGAAACCATTCATAGGAAGAAGTTCACTCATAGCCCAACCATAAAGGTTATTTGCATCTAAATATGTTATGAAAGTGTTATCTACACCACTGCTACTACCACAATCATCATTACTACTGGAATTATTATTATAACTATTGATGTATGGATTTTCTGCCCTGGCATAACGCTTCACACACTGACACATCCCACCACGTATCCCAGCTTCAAAGAATAAAACCATATCATAATCAGTTAAGAGCTCCAATTCAACCTTTGTTAACTTTAACATTGCCTGGAAGGCTAATCCAGGGGCTGTAAAACTCCATGCAGGATCCAATTTGTATATGTTATAACAGACACTTCTAAAGTTTTCAAATACATCTGCTAATAGAAGCACATCTGTCTTTAGATATATATCACTATACTCCCCAAGTGTTTGAACATTTAATGTATTCCACACATTCACTGCATGTAAGTAATCTTCATCACTAATATCTGATTTTGTAAGGGAATTATAGAAATACTCCTTTGCAGGCAAACTTGTTTCATCCAATTTTTCCCATGATGACACATATGAATAAGGGAAAACACCCTTTCTACGAAATAAAGGAAGCAAATCAGGCGACGCAATGTTCCTGATGGTATGATGAAGTGAACTATCAGGCAAATAACTGGCTAATTTCTCAAGACTTGACGCCATAAAACGGAATGTATCTATGAATCGTATTTTCATTTTTTCTGAAATACGCTTTGAGAATGATATGTAGCGTTCTTCACTATTTGGTATTACTTCGATGTCCTGATCATCGCACGCTAAATCCCTGATGAATAAATGAGCATCATATCCACTCAGATTATGTATGAATACTGGCACAAAATTCGGGAGTTGATACTCTAGGTTACATTTTGAGTGCGCTGCACCTCGAAATTTTCCAGTCAAATGATTATGGTCTGCAACTTTATCATCATGTAGCACTCCTTCACAAATGTGGCACACCAATGAAGCATCATATTTTTCCAAATCCTCAGGCGTCCACTGTAACGGAGTGTTTTTCTGATAAATCTTTTCTATTTTTTGAATATCTTTTACCAACCATTCATAGAATTTTTTAGTCGCATTAGGACCTTGATACATTTTAGGCTCCGATGTAAAATTAAACCCAACACCTTCTTCACATCTTGATACAATATAATAGCAAAAGCTAAATGCTTCATGCCTCTGTATGGGAATAGTACTAGATGATTTTTGGGGCCTGTTTTGATTACCACTGTATGAACCATCTTCCATACATTGCCGCTTACAATTTTTCATATTTTCACCATGTCGCTGACTATTTTGATGCTTGCCACCAATTTCTATACTGTCATCATCATTATCACTAATAATTTCTCCATCATTGACATCACTATCATATGATTCATCATTTACAGGCTTCAGGATACACTCGAAATCAGCAAATATGACAAATGGTATAAATTCTTGCTGTTTATACTGTTGGAATTTTAATATTTTATTCTCCTCCGTTGGCATAATGACTGTTGCAGGAGCATTATCAGAGCAGTGTTGTGTATGAGCCAGGTACTTAGAATGATCCTGGACATACCATAAACAGCGACGGCATATAAACATCCGATAGTGATCCTTAGTGACCTGACTTCTTACAAGACGCTCCAAATTTTTTATCCAACAATAGTGTGATTTATCACCTTCAGTTATAAGGAGCAAATCTGTATGATCCACTCGTTCTTCTTTACATATACGAACTGGATAGACAATATTTTTCTCATCCAAACCATAAACATTCACAGATGATTGTAGGTTATTCTTTTCAAATGTACTTATGTCATCCAATGATGTGGGGAAAGATACACCACTCCAGTTGTATTTCTTTAACAATGATGTATTCTGCACATAATTGCTTGCATATTCTGGATGATTCACTTTAATATATTTCGTCAACATTGAATATTTGAAACACATCTGATCAACATTTTTCACATTAATAACAGCCTTTTTCGATGCAATACAGGATGGTAGTGGAATATATGATGATGCACGGCTTAGAACATTCCGATGGTTGACACGAATTTCCAGATATTCGATTTTCTTTAATCTCCAACCAGATCCTGTTGCACGCTCAAACTTATCAGCAAGACTAATAATTTTTCCACATTCTGCCTTGTACCATGCAGAAATATTCTCACCACTAGTGAGTAAATGCACATTAGTTGGGAAGTAAAACTGGCTAGTGACCCAGTCTACAAGCCCAACACCTTTAACAAATAGACAGCATAATGACAAATTAACTTTTATTCCAGTACTAAGTCTTCTCTTAATTATCCTGATCACTGTAGGAGTAATATCAACCAAATACTTTGCAATGTCCATCTGGCATTTATTATTGTTTACAATACGATATGTTGCCAAACGCTTATGATAATGCTTGCTAACGTTTTTAATAAAAATATTACGTTGAACACCCACTGACGACATCTTTATAAATATTAATACAATTACAAATTAAAAGCAACAAAAACTTGAACGCAAGAAAACACGTCTAACAACTTAAAACACATAGACAAATCAAATAAAAGCCCATCAGACCTCATACTTATAATAAAATGCATACAAAGTTCATAACGCGAAGTAATTTTAACTATTTCAAAAAATTATTTAAAAATAAATAATATAAAAAAATTTAAGTTTTAAAAATAACGCTGGTAGAATTACTATACTTAAAAGCCAAAAATACTAAAAAAAAAAAAAAAAAAATTGATGTGTTGCTCATGTGCAGCAATGTGTACATACACAGCACAATCTAAATATTCCTTATTTGATGACAATAGGAGGCGATGATGTCTGAACTGACAAAAGATTTTCTATGAATTAACATATAACATAACAATTGCTAGCAGACTAACTTTAAAAATTTCATCAAAACTCACATGTAAATCTTCTCTATATATACATTTCACAATCTATTTTGATCACAGAGAGTTAATGCTTATTCATCAGCAGTAATATATAATGACACTCATATATCTAAATATCTACATATATATCTACATATCTACATATATATCTGCATATATACATATATATCTACATATATATATATCTACATATATACATATATACATATATATCTACATATATACATATATATCTACATATATACATATATATCTACATCTATACATATATATCTACATATATATCTACATATATACATATATATCTGCATATATACATATCTACATATATACATATATATCTACATATATGCATATATATCTACATATATACATATATATCTACATATATACATATATATCTACATATATATGTCTTAAATAATTAAAAATATGTCATAAGGATAGACAGGAAAATATAAAAACATTATCATTTAAACAATTATTTAAAAATGTACAAAATTAGTACATCTAAAAGACAAATATTAAACTAATTTATCAAAATTTACTAGAGAAAAGAAAAAAGTATCACAAACTTCAAAGGAATAATCAAAAGAAATATATGATTCAATTCAAAACACAATTTTACAACAAACCAGTAATGAATTAACCACAACATTATATCTACAACCACCAATGAACAATAAAAAATAAATGCATAAGATTTAAAATATCTCCTTCCAAAAATAATGACCACAATACACAAAAAAAAAATAAAATGAAAACATGTAAAGTAATGGAACAAAAATGAACTGGAAAATAAGAACAAAGCAGGGATACAATCAAAATTAAATAATAGAATATAGCAATACAAAAATTAAAGAGTCAATAAAAGACGGGAAAATACACAATAGATGTAAAGAAACTATGATTTGTAAAGTAAAATATAATCAATTACAGATTATTTAATGTATCAAAAGTAAAAAGCAACAAACAGAAAATAAAAAAATTAATAATAACGCAATAATAAAATCAGATACAAAACTGACAAACCATAATAAGAGAAGAAAACCACACTCTAAAAACTGGATTTATCAATGGAAACAGTAAGGAGAGTGATTATACAAATAAATAAATAAAAGAAGTGGAAAAGTAATAAGAACTTGAAAATACAATCAATTCAAACATTCTAACAAAATAATTAAAAAAAACAATAAAAAAGCAATGAACCATGGAAAGAGCACTTTGAATTAAATTTAAAAAAATTAATAGGCAAAGTTCACAAGCTCCAAAGATTATAGATAAATATGATTAAAGAATAATTAAATATATGTCATAGGAATCCTCAGAAAAATATAAAAACACAGTCCCTTAAACAGTTATTTAAAAACACACAAAATGAATACACCTAGAAGGCAAATATTAAACTAATTAAACAAAATCTACCACAGAAAAGGAAAAAGTAACATAAAATTCAATGGAATAATCAAAAAAAAAATATATGATTTGATTCAAAACATGATTTTACAACTAACCAGCATTGAAAATAACTGCAGAATTAAATACACGACCATCAATGAGCAATAAAAAGAAATACTTAAGATTTAAAATACCTCCTTCAACAAATAATAACCGCAACACACACAAACCTAAAATTGACACATCTAATGTAACGAAACAGAAACAAAGTAGAAAATAAAAAAACAAAAACAAAGGCATAATTACAATTAAATAAAAGAACATAACACAATACAAAAATTAAAGGATGATACAGATCACTCAAATATATAATAAACACAAAAGAAACCCCTATTTGAAAAGTAAAATATAATAAACTACAGATTATTTAACACACTAGAAAATAAAAAGCAACAAGCGGGGAAATGTAATATAACATAACTACATTGGAAGAAAAAAGCATAAAATTGTAGTGAATTAGTAATAAAAATCACTGGATCAAAGAAAATGATTTAAAACTATTAAAATCTCTATTAAACAGACGAAAATAACACATATATTAAATTTATAACAACTAAAGATCGCGTCCCTAAACACTTCAACTACATACAAAAAAAAAAAAAAAAGATCGAAAAAGAGTGATATAAAACGGCCAAATCGGAAAAAAGCATAAAATTGTAATGAATTATCAATAAAAATAACTGGATCAAAGAAATTGATTTAAAACCATTAAAATCTCTATTAAACAGACGAAAATAACAAATATATTAAATTTATAGCAACTTATAAAGATCGCGTCTGTAAACACTTCAACTATATGCAAAAAGATCGAAAAAGAGTGATATAAAACGGCCAAATCGAAAGAAAAAAGCATAAAATTGTAGTGAATTAGTAATAAAAATCACTGGATCAAAGAAAATGATTTAAAACTATTAAAATCTCTATTAAACAGACGAAAATAACACATATATTAAATTTATAACAACTAAAGATCGCGTCCCTAAACACTTCAACTACATACAAAAAAAAAAAAAAAAGATCGAAAAAGAGTGATATAAAACGGCCAAATCGGAAAAAAGCATAAAATTGTAATGAATTATCAATAAAAATAACTGGATCAAAGAAATTGATTTAAAACCATTAAAATCTCTATTAAACAGACGAAAATAACAAATATATTAAATTTATAGCAACTTATAAAGATCGCGTCTGTAAACACTTCAACTATATGCAAAAAGATCGAAAAAGAGTGATATAAAACGGCCAAATCGAAAGAAAAAAGCATAAAATTGTAGTGAATTAGTAATAAAAATCACTGGATCAAAGAAAATGATTTAAAACTATTAAAATCTCTATAAAACAGACGAAAATAACAAAATATATTATTTAAAACTGATCATAATTTACTTAATAACAAATATATTAAATTTATCACAACGTTATAAAGATCGCATCTGTAAACACTTCAACTACATGCAAAAAAAAAAAAAAAGATCGAAAAAAGTAATACAAGACGGCCATATTGGAAGAAAAATATAAAATTGTAATGAATTAGTAATAAAAAAAACACTGAATCAGAGAAAATGTTTTAAAACCATTAAAATCGCTATTAAACAGATGAAAATAACAAATATATTAAATTTATAACAACGTTATGGCATCTGTAAACACTTCAACTACATTCCAAAAAAAAAAAAGATCGAAAAAAGTAATACAAGACGGCCATATTGGGAGAAAAGAACATAAAATTGTAATGGATTAGTAATAAAAAATCACCGAATCATAGAAAATGATTTAAAACCATTAAAATCTTTATAAAACAGACGAAAATAACAAAATACATTATTTAAAACTGATTATTATTTACTTAATAACAAATAATTTAAATTTATCATAATATTATAAAGATTGTACAAAATAGAAAAAAGATCGCAAAAAAAAGATCGTAAAAACATTGCGCTTAGATAAAATACACTGTTGCATAGAAAAGAGAAGAAAAACAGCGCCGGAAGACAAAAATAACAGACCAAACCGGCGGAAACAACCTGTTTTATGTATTTACACAGCTGCTCACTAACACAAACACACTAAAAAAAGTAGTCGTTAAATGGGGCGACTGGCAGTTCCGCTAATCCGAACCCCAATTCCTGTCCCGGAGGCGAAAATTCACCCCAGACCGGTAATCCGAACACTAAACTCACCCCAATTCATGTCCAGGTGGTCAAAATTCACCCAAGTTTCCCCCGATTCCTCCGAGTTTCCCCCGGACGGTTCCTGTGCATATCCACTAAACCGAACAGCAAAAGGCCTCCAAACCGGTAATCCGAACCCCTAAACGTGTGCAGAGGGCTGAAACTAACCTAAGTAACCCAATTTTATACTCCGACATTGAAAATTCACCCCGTTTCCTCAAAATTTCCTCAAAATTCCTCAAATTTTCCCTGTACACGCCCCGCTCGTTTCCGATAAACCGAACTGATCATTAATTAACATAAGTATATTAATTAATGTCTGAAAGTAACCCAATTCCCCGCATTTATCGACTACTTTTTTTAGTGTGTTTGTGTTAGTGAGCAGCTGTGTAAATACATAAAACAGGTTGTTTCCGCCGGTTTGGTCTGTTATTTTTGTCTTCCGGCGCTGTTTTTCTTCTCTTTTCTATGCAACAGTGTATTTTATCTAAGCGCAATGTTTTTACGATCTTTTTTTTGCGATCTTTTTTCTATTTTGTACAATCTTTATAATATTATGATAAATTTAAATTATTTGTTATTAAGTAAATAATAATCAGTTTTAAATAATGTATTTTGTTATTTTCGTCTGTTTTATAAAGATTTTAATGGTTTTAAATCATTTTCTATGATTCGGTGATTTTTTATTACTAATCCATTACAATTTTATGTTCTTTTCTCCCAATATGGCCGTCTTGTATTACTTTTTTCGATCTTTTTTTTTTTTGGAATGTAGTTGAAGTGTTTACAGATGCCATAACGTTGTTATAAATTTAATATATTTGTTATTTTCATCTGTTTAATAGCGATTTTAATGGTTTTAAAACATTTTCTCTGATTCAGTGTTTTTTTTATTACTAATTCATTACAATTTTATATTTTTCTTCCAATATGGCCGTCTTGTATTACTTTTTTCGATCTTTTTTTTTTTTTTTGCATGTAGTTGAAGTGTTTACAGATGCGATCTTTATAACGTTGTGATAAATTTAATATATTTGTTATTAAGTAAATTATGATCAGTTTTAAATAATATATTTTGTTATTTTCGTCTGTTTTATAGAGATTTTAATAGTTTTAAATCATTTTCTTTGATCCAGTGATTTTTATTACTAATTCACTACAATTTTATGCTTTTTTCTTTCGATTTGGCCGTTTTATATCACTCTTTTTCGATCTTTTTGCATATAGTTGAAGTGTTTACAGACGCGATCTTTATAAGTTGCTATAAATTTAATATATTTGTTATTTTCGTCTGTTTAATAGAGATTTTAATGGTTTTAAATCAATTTCTTTGATCCAGTTATTTTTATTGATAATTCATTACAATTTTATGCTTTTTTCCGATTTGGCCGTTTTATATCACTCTTTTTCGATCTTTTTTTTTTTTTTTTGTATGTAGTTGAAGTGTTTAGGGACGCGATCTTTAGTTGTTATAAATTTAATATATGTGTTATTTTCGTCTGTTTAATAGAGATTTTAATAGTTTTAAATCATTTTCTTTGATCCAGTGATTTTTATTACTAATTCACTACAATTTTATGCTTTTTTCTTTCGATTTGGCCGTTTTATATCACTCTTTTTCGATCTTTTTGCATATAGTTGAAGTGTTTACAGACGCGATCTTTATAAGTTGCTATAAATTTAATATATTTGTTATTTTCGTCTGTTTAATAGAGATTTTAATGGTTTTAAATCAATTTCTTTGATCCAGTTATTTTTATTGATAATTCATTACAATTTTATGCTTTTTTCCGATTTGGCCGTTTTATATCACTCTTTTTCGATCTTTTTTTTTTTTTTTTGTATGTAGTTGAAGTGTTTAGGGACGCGATCTTTAGTTGTTATAAATTTAATATATGTGTTATTTTCGTCTGTTTAATAGAGATTTTAATAGTTTTAAATCATTTTCTTTGATCCAGTGATTTTTATTACTAATTCACTACAATTTTATGCTTTTTTCTTCCAATGTAGTTATGTTATATTACATTTCCCCGCTTGTTGCTTTTTATTTTCTAGTGTGTTAAATAATCTGTAGTTTATTATATTTTACTTTTCAAATAGGGGTTTCTTTTGTGTTTATTATATATTTGAGTGATCTGTATCATCCTTTAATTTTTGTATTGTGTTATGTTCTTTTATTTAATTGTAATTATGCCTTTGTTTTTGTTTTTTTATTTTCTACTTTGTTTCTGTTTCGTTACATTAGATGTGTCAATTTTAGGTTTGTGTGTGTTGCGGTTATTATTTGTTGAAGGAGGTATTTTAAATCTTAAGTATTTCTTTTTATTGCTCATTGATGGTCGTGTATTTAATTCTGCAGTTATTTTCAATGCTGGTTAGTTGTAAAATCATGTTTTGAATCAAATCATATATTTTTTTTTTGATTATTCCATTGAATTTTATGTTACTTTTTCCTTTTCTGTGGTAGATTTTGTTTAATTAGTTTAATATTTGCCTTCTAGGTGTATTCATTTTGTGTGTTTTTAAATAACTGTTTAAGGGACTGTGTTTTTATATTTTTCTGAGGATTCCTATGACATATATTTAATTATTCTTTAATCATATTTATCTATAATCTTTGGAGCTTGTGAACTTTGCCTATTAATTTTTTTAAATTTAATTCAAAGTGCTCTTTCCATGGTTCATTGCTTTTTTATTGTTTTTTTTAATTATTTTGTTAGAATGTTTGAATTGATTGTATTTTCAAGTTCTTATTACTTTTCCACTTCTTTTATTTATTTATTTGTATAATCACTCTCCTTACTGTTTCCATTGATAAATCCAGTTTTTAGAGTGTGGTTTTCTTCTCTTATTATGGTTTGTCAGTTTTGTATCTGATTTTATTATTGCGTTATTATTAATTTTTTTATTTTCTGTTTGTTGCTTTTTACTTTTGATACATTAAATAATCTGTAATTGATTATATTTTACTTTACAAATCATAGTTTCTTTACATCTATTGTGTATTTTCCCGTCTTTTATTGACTCTTTAATTTTTGTATTGCTATATTCTATTATTTAATTTTGATTGTATCCCTGCTTTGTTCTTATTTTCCAGTTCATTTTTGTTCCATTACTTTACATGTTTTCATTTTATTTTTTTTTTGTGTATTGTGGTCATTATTTTTGGAAGGAGATATTTTAAATCTTATGCATTTATTTTTTATTGTTCATTGGTGGTTGTAGATATAATGTTGTGGTTAATTCATTACTGGTTTGTTGTAAAATTGTGTTTTGAATTGAATCATATATTTCTTTTGATTATTCCTTTGAAGTTTGTGATACTTTTTTCTTTTCTCTAGTAAATTTTGATAAATTAGTTTAATATTTGTCTTTTAGATGTACTAATTTTGTACATTTTTAAATAATTGTTTAAATGATAATGTTTTTATATTTTCCTGTCTATCCTTATGACATATTTTTAATTATTTAAGACATATATATGTAGATATATATGTATATATGTAGATATATATGTATATATGTAGATATATATGCATATATGTAGATATATATGTATATATGTAGATATGTATATATGCAGATATATATGTATATATGTAGATATATATGTAGATATATATGTATAGATGTAGATATATATGTATATATGTAGATATATATGTATATATGTAGATATATATGTATATATGTATATATGTAGATATATATATATGTAGATATATATGTATATATGCAGATATATATGTAGATATGTAGATATATATGTAGATATTTAGATATATGAGTGTCATTATATATTACTGCTGATGAATAAGCATTAACTCTCTGTGATCAAAATAGATTGTGAAATGTATATATAGAGAAGATTTACATGTGAGTTTTGATGAAATTTTTAAAGTTAGTCTGCTAGCAATTGTTATGTTATATGTTAATTCATAGAAAATCTTTTGTCAGTTCAGACATCATCGCCTCCTATTGTCATCAAATAAGGAATATTTAGATTGTGCTGTGTATGTACACATTGCTGCACATGAGCAACACATCAATTTTTTTTTTTTTTTTTTTAGTATTTTTGGCTTTTAAGTATAGTAATTCTACCAGCGTTATTTTTAAAACTTAAATTTTTTTATATTATTTATTTTTAAATAATTTTTTGAAATAGTTAAAATTACTTCGCGTTATGAACTTTGTATGCATTTTATTATAAGTATGAGGTCTGATGGGCTTTTATTTGATTTGTCTATGTGTTTTAAGTTGTTAGACGTGTTTTCTTGCGTTCAAGTTTTTGTTGCTTTTAATTTGTAATTGTATTAATATTTATAAAGATGTCGTCAGTGGGTGTTCAACGTAATATTTTTATTAAAAACGTTAGCAAGCATTATCATAAGCGTTTGGCAACATATCGTATTGTAAACAATAATAAATGCCAGATGGACATTGCAAAGTATTTGGTTGATATTACTCCTACAGTGATCAGGATAATTAAGAGAAGACTTAGTACTGGAATAAAAGTTAATTTGTCATTATGCTGTCTATTTGTTAAAGGTGTTGGGCTTGTAGACTGGGTCACTAGCCAGTTTTACTTCCCAACTAATGTGCATTTACTCACTAGTGGTGAGAATATTTCTGCATGGTACAAGGCAGAATGTGGAAAAATTATTAGTCTTGCTGATAAGTTTGAGCGTGCAACAGGATCTGGTTGGAGATTAAAGAAAATCGAATATCTGGAAATTCGTGTCAACCATCGGAATGTTCTAAGCCGTGCATCATCATATATTCCACTACCATCCTGTATTGCATCGAAAAAGGCTGTTATTAATGTGAAAAATGTTGATCAGATGTGTTTCAAATATTCAATGTTGACGAAATATATTAAAGTGAATCATCCAGAATATGCAAGCAATTATGTGCAGAATACATCATTGTTAAAGAAATACAACTGGAGTGGTGTATCTTTCCCCACATCATTGGATGACATAAGTACATTTGAAAAGAATAACCTACAATCATCTGTGAATGTTTATGGTTTGGATGAGAAAAATATTGTCTATCCAGTTCGTATATGTAAAGAAGAACGAGTGGATCATACAGATTTGCTCCTTATAACTGAAGGTGATAAATCACACTATTGTTGGATAAAAAATTTGGAGCGTCTTGTAAGAAGTCAGATCACTAAGGATCACTATCGGATGTTTATATGCCGTCGCTGTTTATGGTATGTCCAGGATCATTCTAAGTACCTGGCTCATACACAACACTGCTCTGATAATGCTCCTGTAACAGTCATTATGCCAATGGAGGAGAATAAAATATTAAAATTCCAACAGTATAAACAGCAAGAATTTATACCATTTGTCATATTTGCTGATTTCGAGTGTATCCTGAAGCCTGTAAATGATGAATCATATGATAGTGATGTCAATGATGGAGAAATTATTAGTGATAATGATGATGACAGTATAGAAATTGGTGGCAAGCATCAAAATAGTCAGCGACATGGTGAAAATATGAAAAATTGTAAGCGGCAATGTATGGAAGATGGTTCATACAGTGGTAATCAAAACAGGCCCCAAAAATCATCTAGTACTATTCCCATACAGAGGCATGAAGCATTTAGCTTTTGCTATTATATTGTATCAAGATGTGAAGAAGGTGTTGGGTTTAATTTTACATCGGAGCCTAAAATGTATCAAGGTCCTAATGCGACTAAAAAATTCTATGAATGGTTGGTAAAAGATATTCAAAAAATAGAAAAGATTTATCAGAAAAACACTCCGTTACAGTGGACGCCTGAGGATTTGGAAAAATATGATGCTTCATTGGTGTGCCACATTTGTGAAGGAGTGCTACATGATGATAAAGTTGCAGACCATAATCATTTGACTGGAAAATTTCGAGGTGCAGCGCACTCAAAATGTAACCTAGAGTATCAACTCCCGAATTTTGTGCCAGTATTCATACATAATCTGAGTGGATATGATGCTCATTTATTCATCAGGGATTTAGCGTGCGATGATCAGGACATCGAAGTAATACCAAATAGTGAAGAACGCTACATATCATTCTCAAAGCGTATTTCAGAAAAAATGAAAATACGATTCATAGATACATTCCGTTTTATGGCGTCAAGTCTTGAGAAATTAGCCAGTTATTTGCCTGATAGTTCACTTCATCATACCATCAGGAACATTGCGTCGCCTGATTTGCTTCCTTTATTTCGTAGAAAGGGTGTTTTCCCTTATTCATATGTGTCATCATGGGAAAAATTGGATGAAACAAGTTTGCCTGCAAAGGAGTATTTCTATAATTCCCTTACAAAATCAGATATTAGTGATGAAGATTACTTACATGCAGTGAATGTGTGGAATACATTAAATGTTCAAACACTTGGGGAGTATAGTGATATATATCTAAAGACAGATGTGCTTCTATTAGCAGATGTATTTGAAAACTTTAGAAGTGTCTGTTATAACATATACAAATTGGATCCTGCATGGAGTTTTACAGCCCCTGGATTAGCCTTCCAGGCAATGTTAAAGTTAACAAAGGTTGAATTGGAGCTCTTAACTGATTATGATATGGTTTTATTCTTTGAAGCTGGGATACGTGGTGGGATGTGTCAGTGTGTGAAGCGTTATGCCAGGGCAGAAAATCCATACATCAATAGTTATAATAATAATTCCAGTAGTAATGATGATTGTGGTAGTAGCAGTGGTGTAGATAACACTTTCATAACATATTTAGATGCAAATAACCTTTATGGTTGGGCTATGAGTGAACTTCTTCCTATGAATGGTTTCAGATGGCTTAGCCAAAAAGAAATAAGAGAATTAAATATTATGGAGATAGCTGATGATGGGTCCATTGGCTATGTGCTCGAGGTGGATTTGGAGTATCCTACAAGTTTACATTTGGTGCATAATGATTTACCTCTATGTCCTGAGGCTAAATCAGTTGGAAAATGTGTGAAATTAGTTAATACATTAGAAAATAAGTACAATTATATTATTCACTATAGAAATTTAAAACAAGCAATTGCATTAGGGTTAAAACTTCTGTGTGTGCATCGAGTCATTTGTTTCAATCAGTCTGCATGGTTGAAGCCATACATTGATTTGAACACTCTACAGCGGAAACATGCTACTAATGAGTTTGAGAAGAACTTTTGGAAGCTTATGAATAATAGTGTTTTTGGTAAAATGATGGAAAACGTTAGACATAGAATTAATATACAACTTATTACAAATAAAGTAAAATTTACAAAACTAGTTGGTAAAAGTAATTTTAAAGATCGAACAATATTCAGTGAACGGCCATTTCTGGCTGCAGTACATTTAAATCCTTCAACAATTAAATTTAATAAACCCATTTATATTGGGATGTCTATTTTAGATATTAGCAAAGTAAAAATGTTTGATTTTCATTATAATGTAATGTGTAAAATGTATAAGAATATTAATCTTTTATATTGTGATACTGATTCACTTATTTATGAACTTAAATCACTTGATTTTTATAAAGATATTAAAGATAATGCTCAATATTTTGATACAAGTGATTATCCTGAAAGTCATCCATGCTATTCACTAGAAAATAAAAAGAAACTTGGTGTATTTAAGGATGAATTAAATAGTATTCCAATTAGTGAATTTGTTGGGTTGCGCCCAAAAATGTATTCTATAAGTATTGTAGATAATAGAGAAATTAAAAAATGTAAAGGTGTACAGTCTTCTATAATTAAGAAAGAGCTTAATTTTATTGATTATTATAATTGTGTGAATGGTGTGTGTGGTAAATTAAGTGATAATTATAAGACATATTACAATATTCAAAGTCATAAACATATACTGTATACCCTGGAGCAGAATAAAGTAGTATTAAGTGGTAGTGATGATAAAAGAATAATATGTAGTAATAATGTAGATACAATAGCTTATGGAAATTCAATGTATAATAAATTCCATAGAAAGTTTAATGTTGTTTTAGCTGAACTAAGAGCATTTATATTAGATAAGAATATGTATATTGCATGATTATATGGAGCTATGTATTATTATTAAGTGTAATATTAGCCTGTGTATATTTTGTTTTTATTGTGTAATAAATTTTGTATTAACAATTGTATTTATTTCTTTAATTTGTTAGATCTAAGAATGTGTGGGAGCTTAAAATATTTTGTATTTAGTCATAGTGTATAGAGGTGATGTTATTTCTAATTAAATAGTGTGTATGTAGTAAAAATTTAATACTTTTCCTTAGGATGGTGCATTTTTCATTAAAATTTGGAGCTTTCTGCCTAAAATAGTACCATTTATACTAAATTGTTATATTTTACTATAAAATTGTTGTTTTTGTGTCTAAAATGAGGATATTTTGTGTAAAATGGTCTTTTTCCTTTAAAATTTGATGTTTTGTGCTAAAATGTGAGTATTTTAGCCCTAGATGGTGTAATTTGTGTGAAAAGAGTGCTTTTAGTTTAAATTGAGCACTTCTTTCTATGATACAATATTTATCTTAATCCCTGTTTGTGATGTTTGGAGTCATGTTACAGAAAAATTATTAGGTTTTTAATCTGGTGTTTGTATAGCAAGTGGTAGTGCAGCAGCTTAGGTGAGTTATTGAGATGGTGGTGTTATTTGGTTGGGAATATGTGCATTATGGAATTCTTGCGAGTGCGATTATATCTATCAAATAATAAAATTTGGGGGTGAGAGGTAGAATGTGTGCTTCATCATATTTGATTCATGCAGACAGTTTGATTTTCTAATTTTAATCTATACTATACTGGTGTATATTAGCCGGGTTGTATCTGTTATGATTAATAATTTTGGGGGTATAGATATTGCTTCATTGCATTAGAAACTGTACACATACATGTACATGGTCACCCGAGAAAAAAATCTCTGAGCTGAGATATATCCCCCACATATATGTTGTTATTACAATTATTTTGGTTGGACATATATCAAATTATATACATGCAAACAAGCATTGGTAGCAAAGATTATCCCAATTTCAATTAATCAACATATTAAATTATTCTTGGGGTCATATTTGTTGGAACAAGTGTGGTAGGTGTAATAATATTGGGTTAGCAAGTTGTATTAGCATTGGGTAGTTTATAATAAAGCACTTTCAAAGCATACACAAACATGAGCAGCTAGTATCGGTTAGCACAAATTATTACATTAGTTAGGCAATCATAAATATATCATCAACGTACATAGAAACACACAAGCATCTTAGCAAATTATTATATTGGTTTGGCAGTAGTAAATGCATCATCAACAAACATATAAACACACACAAAATGGTAGAATTGGTATTGGGGTTAAAGAGTTAATGGTGGGTAGTCAATAGTAAAACATTTTCTCAAAGCATACACAAACATGAACAGCTAGTATCAGTTAGCACAAATTATTACATTCGTTAGGTAACCATAAATATATCATCAACGCACATAAAAACTAGAATGATTACATAAAGCAACTTAGTAGGGGTTAGAAAAAAAAAATTTAAAGGTGGCTGGTTAAAGCCTTTCCCCTAATCCATGTTTTGGTCGAGTGGTGTTACTAAGTGAGGGAGACTATATGCAGGTACTTCCAGAGAAAGCATGTGGTTGATTTGGGGTGTGATAGACATTGAGATATATGGATTTAGGTTTGTAACAGTGAAGATGTGGCGAGCAGAAGAGTGTAATTGGAGTAGAACATAGTGGTGCAGTGATGAATGATGTGGAAAGAGTGTGATCATATGATTAAGTATTGACTCTTGATTAGTTGAGTAAAAAGGGGCGTGGTCACGTGACTAAATACTGGCTCGTGATTGGCTAATCTCCCAGAACGCAGGTTTCCTATCTACTTATATTCATAACAATCAACGTGTGCAGTGTCATTGAAAACATTTTCGAACCGTCCGGGGAAAGCGAATTCGAAGGACCTCTACATTTTTGTTGCGTCCAGTATTGAAAAGCAAAGTTGTATGGGATCTTGGCTTTAAATTCATAAATGTGAACACTCATAAATCAGTTTCGTAAATATTTCATGTTTTGCGAATATGTATTTGAGATTAAAATAAAGTTAAGAAGTTACAAAAAAAAAATAAGCTCGGTCTCCCAGGTACTCTCTATTATATATTAAACATAAAAGTTTTATGTGATAGTATAGTTAATTGTGATAGTGGCGCCATCTAGTAGAACGGTTAGAAGTTGTATTATTAACTAAATAAAGATCTTTCCTTCAAATAATTTTGTTGATTAGTATTAACTGATAGCACGTTTTAGATTCAGCTTCGAGCTGGAATTTGGAGTCGTGTCGTTTCGATTTCAACTTTACGGCCTGTTTCGTTCAAGACACGAGCCTCGTTCTATTTCGAATTAGATTTAGTTTAGTGTTAGTGAACTTTCAATTTTTCTTTTCTTTAATTACTATATTCGATTTTATTTTTAAAAAACCGATGCGCCTAATAACAAACTTTTGCATTGATAAAAAATGAAAAATAAATTAACTTTAATAATTATGAAAAGAAATTGAAATGAAATTGGAGGTAGATCTGAAAAAAGCAAAATAAATATGGATTCCGGATTTCACTCAAAAGTTTTTGTTCGTTAGTCTTAAAAAGTTATTTCTTTGTTTTCGTGTTTGTTTTTAATAGGGATTGTTGTTTGGGCGATATTGACTAAGCTTAGTCGACAAGACATATGGAAAATTATTTTACGAAACTCCGTAAGGAATATTTGCATTTAATTCGGTATTATATTCATTTAAATTACAGCAATTCGTAACTTATGCAGAATCCTTGACGCCTGATATAACATGCTCAATCGGTTTACTGTGCATGTGATAACAACAATGTTTTATTATTTTTTATTTTGGTCCATAATACGGTCATCTGAAATATAAAATACCCAAGAGCTAGATGTTTAATCTTGCACGATACGGGAAATTTTTCAAATTTTCTTTTAAAAGATATACAATTCAATTACTTGGAAATTGCTACTCATTAGTTTGAAATATGACTTACATAAACCAGAATTCACTTTTAAACCGTGCGGAAATTTTATTGAACACCTGGTGCGATAATAAAATTTAATAACAAAATAGATTTATAAGAATTTTCTGACTTTTAAACAACTATTCGGCCTTCCCGAAAACATAAATTTATTTAATAACCATTATGTGTCGTTACTTTACAAAATAGGTAAATATTGATCGTAGTAAGTATTCGTAAAAAATAAAGCACCATTAAAAATATGTGTGCGAATAAGAATCTTATGGAAATATTGTATTATTATTATTGGCGTGTCCGGTCGACTATATATACGATAGTTTGTCCAATATTTTATAAATTTTATTAAGTCATTATCAACGTCATCGTATAAGTTTCCAAGTTTATATTTGCCGCTAAAGAGACATGTAAATAGATGATTATAGTCTTCATGTAATCGACTTATGTTATTTAATATTTAAATTTTTTTCTCTTAATGACCGTTTTTTTCTTATTGTGAAAAAATGTTTTGTTATGAGATAGGTAATATGGGGCAACGAGAGCATTTACTTTTAAAAAAATATACATATATTTCAAAATATATATATATATATATATGTATATATATTTCCCCCTCGTATGTGCTATGTGTAACTGCTGTGGTCATTACAGCACATACACGAAGTAATTTAAACATTTAAGAAATTATTTAGAAAAAAGCAACTTACTCTATGAAAATCAACACGGCTTTAGAGAAAAAAGATGTACGATAACGTTACTAAGATCGATCGTAAATAATATAAATATGGGATTGTCGAAGGCAAACCAATTTCTAATTACATTTATTGACCTGTCTAAAGCGTTTGACTTAGTCGACCATGAATTACTGATCAAGGACTTAGAAAATTTGGGAATTATAAATAATCAACTAAAGTGGTTTAAGAATTACATAAAAAATAGGAAAAGTATAGTAAAAATCGCAGGGAATAAAAGTAATGAAAAAAGCAATTCATTGCGGAGTAGGTCAGGGCACCATATTGGCCCCTATTCTCTTCTTAATTTACACTAACTCGTTACATAAGCATATTAAAAATGCAAAGTTATATGTGTTTGCCGATGATATTGCCTTATTATTGGAGCATAAGAATTTAGAAATAGCAGAAAGATTACTACAAGAGGATATAGATAATTTTAGTAAATGGGCACATGATAGGAGGTTACGTATTAATATAAATAAATCTAAATTACTGCACATTCGGAACAGTACCAAACCTATGACACACGATCCGCGAATTACCCTCCATAATAATGATTGCATACACGAACTGCATATAATTAACAACACTCATTTGTGTTGTTGTCCACCACTTGAAAACATAGAAAATTTTAAATATCTAGGTATATATATCGATAAATACTTGAACTGGAAAAAACACATTCAAAATTTAAATTCGAAAATAAGACAGTCAATTCCAGCTCTACATAAAATAAAACAGGTTTTAACATATCGCACATTACGTATATACTATGATTCAATAATAATGTCCAGAATTTTATATGGAATTCAAATATGGGGTGAGGCTAAGAAAACGGAAATAAATAAAATAAGCAAAATACAGAAAAGGTGTTTGAAACTTATACTCCCCTACTGGAAGCAAAACGATTCCGAATCAACTTGGTGGAAAGAAAACAACGAAATGTCCCCCAAGATGTACTATTTCTATTATAGATTACTTGAATTTAATGTCAATAATATAAAATTACCATCTAGGCAAAAAATTCGATTAACAAGAGACCAAAATAATACATATTACATCTACCCTCGAGGCGTAAATCTACGAACTGATAATACTGATGACTTAGTTCTAATTAAACTAATTAGTAAAATACCCCGTAATATATTAAACGAAAAAAAACTTGGTTTGTGGAAAGGGGAAATAAGGAAATGGCTGAAAGAACGGTGTAAAGAGTAAAACCCCAAAGATACGGTTCGAATCATCACATTTTATAATTTTATATTATTGTTCGTTTATTTTTCTTTCTTTCTTTATTTACTTTTTCTTCTTCTCTTCTTTTCTTTGCTTTTCTTCGTATTTGACGATATTTTGCTACCCTCATGTATCGGTATGTAGATGAGTACTTGCTGTGTGTGTATGTAATTGTATGTGTGTACTATGCCATAAGTTATATAAACTTAGTTGACTATAATTATGATGTATAGGATAAGCTAGAATAATTGTAATTTGGTATCTTAAATAAACGGTAATAAGAGTGTCGGGCACTCACACAACGGGCATACTTGCCCTGTGAGACCCACAACTTATTTAAATAATAAAAAAAAAAAAATAAAAAAAATAAAATTTAAATATGCTGGGTTACACCGCTCGTTCTTGGAAATTGCACCATTTGAGAAGATCTCCTCTATCTTTCTTGCTAGACCGAGTTATTTTTGTAATGCAGTGAAGTTTGGATAGATAAGGAGTATGTACGAAACTGTCGGTACACTCATTTGACCGCATAAGGGACACATAGCCGGAGGCGGTGTTTCGTCAATTATATGTTTCTGGGAGATGATGATGTGGCCGATTCGCAGCCGGCTGAAAATCTTAAAGTGGTAACGGGATGCTTTTTCCGGTGACCACCATGGTTCAACGGTGTGCTTAATGATTTTTAAGAATGCCGTAGTAGCTGCCCATTCGGTTTTCCACCGATTTTCACGCGCCTTTAGAAATGCATATGCCATTGATGACGGCAGTTCCGCGTCCTCTGGCATTGAAGGCGGAACGTGCTGCTCGGTCGACACTCTCATTACCAGGCACTTCGATGTGCCCAAGAACCGATAGCAGCAACACGTGACTGTTCATTTGGTACAGTTGATATAAGTAATGGTATAATTTTAGTAATAGCGAATTGTTATACTTTCGGCTTTTAATCATGTTTAACGATTATAGGGAATCGGTTAACTGGGAGGAAATTATTGGCTTTGATGCGAGTTATAGCGATGTGATAGAGGCCGCGTGTAATTGCATGCAGTTCTGTATCCAATGTGGAACGGGCATCGTTAAGTCTGACTTTGTGCGAATCGTCGTGACCTTCGAATGTATAGGTTGCCGGGAGTGGTCTTGCCTCGCCAACTGTCTTAGCTCTATCGATGTAGTAAATTAGGTGGTCCTAATGTTTGTTAATTACCCTAACTGACACCTCCACTGTGTACTGTGTATCGATTTTGTTTCAGCGATAGGTCGATATTTATCTGGAAAGTAATCCAAGGTTAGAATAAGGATATTGTATTGGCCTTTGTATAGACATGATGCCAAATGTTTGCGAGGCGGTCGGTAGTTTTAATAGTGGATCACTTGCGAAGGCTGGTTCAAGAGAATAGTGGTCCAACTATGGAGGAAAGTTTTGTGTGTAGTTGATGTGGTAATATTTCGTAATATGAAATATTTTCGTAAAGTAAGAAAGCGAGGGCAACCAGATAGAACGCGCATAGTGCCACAGAGCTGGAGAATTTCGATGCGCTCCCAGAATGGTTTTCAATGCGATTACAAGATCAAGGGATTTCAAAAATGCTTTACTGGTCGAGGAATGCACCTGGCATCCGTAGTTGATTTTTGATAAGATCGGCGCTTTGTAGATATTAAAGAGGACTTTAGTGTTGATGTTACATCGGAACTGACCAGATACTTCAATATGGGATAGATTTGGTGCGACTATGTTTTAAGTTAGCAATGTGAGGTTTCCAAGTAAGTCTGGAAACGAAAGGATAACCCGAGGGGAATTTGACAGTGGCCTTTTTTTTTTTTTTTGAGAAAGAAGAAAGTTGTTTAGTTTAAGAACAGACCTGGAGAGGAACGGTTCCCCCTACAAAAATCAACACATTATACAGATTTACTCGCCGAAATTGAACTCTCTGTATTTTGTTAATAGTTTTCTGGGGTATTTTTTGAGCAATAGGGAGAAAGTTGGAAGATAAGGAGATAGATCATCGATAAACAGCCAGGCTGTTATGGCCGGTGAGGATTCAATCGGCTACGTCATTGACCTATATTATAAATAAGGCTGCACTAATAACAGCGGAACAATGTGGCACACTAATCTCAGTTAGAATTGGTGCTGATAACGATTTACCAATCTTAACCCGGATCGTTCGGTTGTTTAAAAAGTTGGTGATGCCCATTTGGCCATTTATTCCAGCTGCTTTGAGCTTTAATAATAATCCATGCCGCCATATTCGATCAAATGCTTTTCCTAAATCGAAAAAGACAGCGCATATGCATGTTGTTGACGGTGAAAGTTCGTCAATATTTGCCGTTGCAGGTTTATTAAGTGATCGTTTGTTGATCTCGTCTTACGTGCTCCGGCTTGAATAGGAGAGAGGATATTGTTTTGTTCAAAAACATAGAGGAGGCGCCTGTTTACTATTTTTTCCATTACTTCGGGGATAAAACATTTAAAAAGGAAATTGAACGATAGCTGTCAGGACGAAATCGGTCTTTATTTTGTATTAATGTAGGATATTAATGTACGCCATTTTCCGGAATTGAAAGATATCGCCAGATGATCATATTCGGTTATATATAAATATTTAAGAGAAACTCTGTAGCCTGCGGTGATAGATATTTAACCATGTATGGGTGAACAGTCAGGGCCAGGTGCCCTGTTGCCGGTATGACATTTAAGTTGAAAGTTTAACTTAGCCATAGGAAATTTGTAGTTGAAAGTTTCCGTAGACTGTGTTGGGGGGGGGGGGAGAGAAGTCTTGTTGTTCATAAAAAAAAAAGTTTCTAGAATTAAACTCGGCCGAATAGACCAGGGAAAAGAACTCATTCTGGTAGAGTGTGCTGTGTGAAGATAGTAGCTAATGTTTGGAGCTCTGCTAGAATACTTACGGCCGGAATTTCGAAAAACCGCAGTAGCGTTCACCTTGCACGGCGTCACCAGCCACGAGCGCATTGAACGCGCACCGTCTGTTACCGCGCACGCTCCGGACGCTACTGCGGTTTTTCGAAATTCCGGCCGTAAGTATTCTAGCAGAGCTCCAAAAATTAGCCTATCTGATCGCCCGCACGGCCCCACGTACTCATGTCCCCGCGCACGCGTCGTTCGTTCGCGCACACAAGCGCACTCGTACATATCATCGCGTGTAATAGCTATGACGTAATTTTTAATTTTAAAATTTTCGCAGAGTGCTAATAACGTTTGAAACTCGATACTTAGAACGGAAATTTTAGAAGGAATTTTCCGAGTCACGTTCTGTTGTCGCATTTTTTAAATTTAAATTTTTACATTACAAGACGTATTGAAAATAAGATATGTTCGTCCACCACGCAGCCACTCTTATTCCCGCGCATCCATCGGCAGGGTTTCAAAAAATTCCATCCCACAGACCCACGAACTCACGCTCCTGCGCACGCTGCCTACATTCATCACCTAGGCTTATTATACTAGTCTCTGAATGTAATAGTTATGGCGTAATTTTTAATTTTAATTTTTCGACGATCGCAGGGCTGAAATTTGCGCAGAGCACTAATGACATTCGAAACTCGACACTTAGAACCCAAATTTTAAAGAAATTTTCCGAGTTGCGCTCCGCTTCGGCGTTGTTGTTGTTTTTTTTTCGTTTTTTAAATTTAAATTTTTACACGACAGAAGACGTATAGAAAAATACTTAATTTCATTGACTGCGCAAAAGATTGCATCATCTTTGTAACGGTTGCCTCAACCAGATGCTGCTGCAGTTTTTCTTACATCACCATCGCACACATACGCACACACACGCGCACACTCTGCTATTTCTAGGAATCGCGAACTTTTTCGTCAACCGCGGATGGGAGGAGGTGGGGTTTATATATATATACATATATTGTTTTTGTCACGTCGTGCAAACCAACATTGAATAATATTTACTTTTGAAGACGTATAGGAAAATAAACGTAATTTTTATTCGGTCAGTTTGCTTAAAAGTTTTCTTTGTCCGATACATTATGCAGAGCTATATCTATCTCGCTCATCGCAAAACCACACGGAGCGGTCCAGCGCACACATCTTCCTTTCTTTCATAATAATGTTTTCCGAGCCTAAGTATTGTAGAGTTAGCCGATGTATATTCTTTTCGTATCCAAAAATTCGTTTTATTGATCTTTCGCGTTCTATTTTTTACTTTTTTCTCCAATTCTAAAACTTCATCGTAGCATAACGTCCCAACCGCCGCAAATGCATAACGTCCGTTTCCACGCACACCACTGCCATCGGTTATTTCATCATCGTATAATTAATAATTTTTTTTTTTTTTTATTTATTTATTTTTTTAATGGGTTTGTCAACATGGACATTGGCCCAAGAACAACAGAGGGAAAAGAGAGACTCAGATCCTTACACGATCGGAGATAGCTGATAGAAAGGAATCAAGTGCTAGAATAACCGAAGGAGAAGGAAGGGAGAGAACGAATGAAGCGCAGTATGGAGCGGGAATACCGGTTTGTAAGAGGGAGGAATAAAAAGAAGGTTGTTCAGTTGATAATTACAAACAACCGAAAACATTATATGATCGGAATCAAAAATACATTGATTGCTGGGAGGGTGCAGTGGACGACAGTAAGGAGAAGGCACGAGAGAATAACGGAACAATGAGGAAGGAAGCAAACCATAAAAAGGCAGGCGGCAAATCGCAGAGGGGTTGGAACGGCGTATAGAAGGGGAAGTTAATATAAACCAGGGGAAGCGTGGAAGGGAAGGTTGAATAGGCAAGAAAAATGAGTCCGGGTTGGAGAATGAAGAGACACGTAGGGAGTTAAACCATAGTCTGGAATGAGCAACTGCAGACAGAAGGGTAAAATTGCAAGCTGACAAGGCAGGAAGAAACCTAGCAGAAGAGGAAGATAATCGAGCAAATGTGTGTCAACTAAATCATTTCCCCCGATTATGGCCAGGAATACAAATGGAATCCGTTTGGATTAAGTGGGAAAGGAAAAGATCATGGATCAAGGAACGAATAAGAAGAATGACGTAGTCGGTTGAGTGAGAAGGGAGAGGAGATGTGATAGTCTGCAGCACGCTTTAAGCATCCGACAGGATAATGAGATTGCGAGAGGCAGGTGAAGATTTGATAAAAAGAAGGGCACGTAGAATAGCAGAAGACTCAGCATAAAAGATTGAACAGAAGAATTGAAGTTTAAGGGACAGTAATTGAGAGAAGGACGGAAGAAAGCTGCACCAACACCACTGGGTGGTCCCTGGGAGCCATCCGTGAAGATCAAAAAAGTGGTTGGGGAAAGAAGAGCTAAGATTCTGTCGAAATTCTGATCTAACAACGTGATGAAGAAAAGGTTTGGGAGGAGTAGGTGAATAAAAGCAGTTAATAGGATGAAGCGGAGAGGAAAAATTGAAGGAGAAATAAGGGAGTTTATTGTGAGTGTAGATATACGGAGAAAACTGGATAAGACGGTCAGCGATAAGAGACAGAATAGGAGTCTTGTTAGCAGACTACGAAAGCGCACTAATTATTCCCGCGCTCACATCCGCTACCGTTAGGTTTTCTCATTATTCATAATAATTTCTCCGAGTCTAAGTCTATTATAGAATTAGCCTGAGCTTATTAACATATTGGCCAGAAGCACGGATGAGTGTAGTTTAGATGCTGTTTAGGATATTCGACAGTCTCAGAAATCTGAGGAGCAACTGAACTTTTTTTCATTGTCTTCAAGAATTTCAGAAAGGGAAATAGAGAGGAGTAATTGGGACCGGAATAAGTTGAATTTTGAGTAGTCTACCAGAAGATGGTGAACGGATAAAAGAACAGAACATCTGTCACAAACAGGAAGGTCTATCTTACTTAATATACAATAAGGATCTTTATTCTCGTCTCGTTCCATTCTCATAGACTTTCTATAGATTCCTGGACATTCCAATATAGAGGGCAATGACTCAGCTGACTCTTTAGCGCGCCCGGCCGCTCGCAATGGTCCTTTCCTCGACTCTTTCCCTTCTTCAGACATCCTTTCCCTACCACGCTCTAATCATTGCAGACTTTGGTTGAACATGTATCCATCTTTATTCTCTAATCATTATTCATACTACTGTCTTATTCAAAACCGATTCCTCGTTTCCTGCCCCTTGGTTTCGTTCTATTCCTGCCCGTCGTCGCTCTATCCTGTTTCCTTAATTAGACTCAGAATCAATCATATTCTCTACTCCCTTCTTCTAGCTTTTGGTTTTCTTTAGCTCTTTCTCCTTTCTGCTTTTTTCGCGCTTCCGAGCCTCCTTGTATTTGTAACTCAAACATACTCTTTTCGAATGTTCTGCACTCCTTAACGAACGTTCCCTTCTTTACGCCCAACTTTTAGCTTTAGGTTTTCCTACTCTCTTTAATGCTACCTATATCCTTCCCATTTTCTTCAGTTGTTCCGCTGCTGCTGTCTTTTGTGAGTTCCATTTCTGACCGTCTGGCTATTTAGTTCTGTCTCTTGATTTATCATTTTGTTCGGTCAAGGCCGCTGGCGCACCCAGGACAGGAAAAAATAAATAAATAAATATATATATATATAACCGCCCCTCAAACTGTACCGCTCAGAGCAGTTGCTCGTTATTCTGTGCCTTTGGGCGGACCCTAATATCAAATTTCGTGGGAGTACGTCACTGATCTATCTAGACTAACTTTATTGACTCTAACCGAATAACAATTAATAAAAGTGATAATCGCATCGATGATTCTAAAACATCTTTCGAGTAATACCGCAATAGTCGCCCTGCCTGACTTTTACGGAATTTTATAAATCTTCCCTCGACTCGACGCTGCTCGGCACGGCTTTTAGGGGTAAAGTCTTGGGGGTAAAAAAATTGATTTTTTTTTTATTTCATAAAATGAATGTACAACATCGCAAGAATATTGTGTAAAAATTTCAAATAAATCGAAGCGAAACTAACGAAGATATGGCATTATAACTATGCGCCGCTCTAACCCTACTAAAAGAACGAAAACGACTAACTAGCCCTGATGCATAGCGGGATTAAAGAGCATATTTTTCTGTCCCTTTTGTATAATCCCTTAATTGCTTATAACTCTATACCTTGATACGGATTCGGTACGCGTAGCGCTATCTCTTGACGACGTTTCAGTTAGAAATTAGTCCATGTTTGTTCATCTCGTCGTGCTATCGCTG
This sequence comes from Icerya purchasi, assembly GCA_039619475.1. Taxonomy (NCBI): domain Eukaryota; kingdom Metazoa; phylum Arthropoda; class Insecta; order Hemiptera; family Monophlebidae; genus Icerya; species Icerya purchasi. The sequence goes on from CM077115.1 coordinate 540,005,090, forward strand.
CTTCGTCGTGTCAAGGATGCTTACTCGGCCAAAACCAAAAATTCCTGTGTTCTAAGTCCGGTCGTTTGCACTTCTGCATCGGGGTAGAGACGTATTTGTGTCCTAGTGGCAGTGGTCGAAGCACTGACTTGTGCTTGCGGTGGAAAGCGCAATACTGTGTATCAAGTAACGCTGAGCTGAGCGAAGATTTTGTATGTTAATTAATAAAAAAAAAAGAATGTGTAGGACATGTCCAGAAGGGAGACCCGTTTGCGCGATTTAGTAAAAAAAAGTGTAATAGATACTGAAGGTAAGGCTGCAAAGAAAATACAAGAAGAAAAACACTCTTTCTGGTAAAGGCAAGCTCACTGCTAAATTGATTGATAAATTAATGCTTTACGATGGTCGTGCCATCTGTTACAATTCTCATTCTGTAGAAGAAATGAAGAAGGTCATTTGGGCGATTTATTATCATTACGCCTCAACTGACAAACATCCACAGCACCAAAACTACCCGAGCGGCGAAAACTCATGGTGTGAATGGCAGAGAGCCGCAGCTGCAAACGAATTGCGTTTTTTCAAACACTCTTACGCTGTACGAAGTAATGTTCTAAAAGGGATTAAACACCAATTTATGAACATCTAAGCAAAGATGCCCTCCCGGAGCGGTGCATTGGCGGATTCTCTCAAAATAATAATGAGAGTATCACAACCAACTTATTTGGAAAATTTCGACAAAAACTGAGAGTGGTTCGACAATTATTGTTGAGTTTGCAGCTCATGCCTCTACCTTCAATGAAGACTGTGTTACTTACCTGACCTTTCTGGAAGAGATGGGAATCAGTACAGGCCCAAGTTCCCACGGATGGGCGTAATCAGTGGACAATACATGAATTGGTAAAGCGGATGAACGAGCGGCGGAACATACCAAAGAAGAGAGAATTTGTCGTAGGCAAGAGCAGAAAGATGCTTTGGACATTCTAAATCAAAGTTCTTCACTTTATGGGCCTGCGGCATTGATGATTCTGTGTGAGTATAGACAAAAATTACTACCTTATTAACGTTTAATTTGTGATTTTATACTAAAAAAAAAACTTTAAACGCGTTTTTCTCGAAACAACGTTTTCGAAGCCCCGGTGCACTCTGTAACTCAAAATCTACTGCACCGATCGTTCTGAAATTCGGTAGACTACTTTTATAGAAAATTTGCAAGGTAGCAACGTCGAGTTTTTTTTTTTTTTTTTAATTATTATTATTTATTTTACAATAACAAATGGCTAATTTTTTGACTCGAAAATCGGAATTTCCAAGTGTTACCAACGATTAAAAAATAAAAAAAATTAAAAAAATTCGCCGTTGCTACCTACAGAAACTCATTAACTAATGAAAAAACTTTGGTTTTTTCATTTCCGATAATCCAGTGTTGAGTTATGCGGTGCACCGCAGAACAACTTTTTTTCGAGGCGCCTACGAAAATTTTCTGCCATTGGCTTAATTCTTCATACTTTTTCAATGAAAATTTAACACAATATTCTTCAGATGTTACTTTATCGCGTATCATTTATGTAAATAAACTTGCATTAACCATATTCTCTAAAAAAATTATCAAAAAACCATTTTTTTTTACTCCCAAGACCCCCCTTAAGCGACGTGCACTCGCCCCGGACTCATTTAGTTATCTCCGCTATCGGTCACTGTCAGCAATAAACACACGCGCAGTCTCAACTCCGACACAACTGTTCGTTTGGCCACGTACGGGAATTTTGGTTTTAGCTGATAAGCATCTCCGATTTCCTACAAGTCGTGATTACGTGTTCGAAAGGGAACACTCGAATTGTGCACCAGACCGAAAACGCAGCGGGAAGTCGAATTCGAATTGCGCACTGACATTAAAAAAAATCCTCCAGATTTTATAAAATCGACGAAGGAATAAAATCAGTAAAAGTGTCGTTTTTTCAGCGACTTCCAACATTTTTTTATCACATATCTCGATGGGGAACGCTTTTGCTATTTGGAATAACATTTCGGTTGCTTAGAAAGAACCACCTTAAGGGTTTGCGAAAAATAGCCTATCATCATGCCGTTAGCAGTACGGTTCTTATTCTAGATATTTTTAACAATCTAGAAGAGACACGTATACATATTTTAAGGAATGTTGCATAAAATAGAATAATTTCTTGCACGAATATTATGCGAAATAATGCGTAAATTACGATAATTTCTGAATATGTAGAATTTTCAGCGCGCGGCATATTCAATTTCACACGAAGCTTTCCATTATTACGCCGCACGTCCGGGGGGAAAATATTTTCTTGAACATTTTAGTGTCCAGCACCTTTCGGTAATTTAAATTTGAAGCTAAAATATCGTTGTATTCCAAAGTATCGTATATTTACGAAAACTACATTCCTTTTGCTGTTTTTAGATCCGAATGGGGTTTAGGCGTAACTCACACGGACCACTCTTCAACCACGGCAGAAAGAATCAATAAAATAGTGATCGCGGTCGTGGGTAATACTATTTGGAACATAGAAACGACGGGAAAAAACGCAATACTACTCAGACGGACCACTTTCTGTCTAACAGCAGTCGCAACGAGTGGCTCTTCAAACGACCACAAAATTGTGGTTCAAAAGTGGTCGGTTCTAACTACAGTCCACAACATAGCCACAAAGATTTATTGTCGAAAAGTGGTTAAGCCTTAAATTAAATAGCTATCGGGGAAATGTTTATTTCATGTGGTGCAAAGTTAGTTGCATATTTTAAATTTCAGAAATAATATTATCGGTTGACGAGTTGTACCGATTTTAAAGTGATTTTTAGGTAATTTTAAATTCGTCGTATTCTTAACTTTTTACGCGATGTGTAGCGCTTAGGAGTTAGAAGATAATTAGCTTGTCGAAAGTTATGCATTTTCTGAAAGAGCGTTTTAATACTATTTTTAAGCATATCATTTAAATGTGTCATAATTTTTCGCTTAGCAAAAAAAAAAACCCTTAAAAAATCATCTTCCGACTTGCAATGGTACATCACAGTAATTCGGCACTGTTTTTAACTGCTCCACTTATGCTACTTAGACGGCAGTACATAATTGAAATCGTGTAATGGAATTCAGAAGTATTTTTCAGTTAACCGCTTATTAACTCCGATAGACGTGTGTAACCTTTAGAAATAATTTTCGATATCATTCTGTTTTGTTAGAAAAATCTAATATATTGTAGCATGTGTAACCATTTTTCATCATCAATTAGACTGCGCAATACGGTTAGTGATATAAACATGTACTTCTGCAGCAAATGAAAATCAATTGTAAGAATGCCTGCGATGAAATGATTGCATGTTATTACAAACCCGCCCCTTTTTGAGCGTTACCAATTGGAGAAAGATGGGACGGAGGAGATACGTAAAAAAGCGAGAAAACGAAACAAAAAAAGAAACGACAAAAAAACAAAGATACCGCGGATAGCTTTTAGTCGACGACTTACAAAAAAAGGAGGAGGTTCTCAATTCGATTGTACGTTTTTTTATGTGTGTGTTACCTCAGAACTTTTTTCTAGGTGAAGCGATTTTGATGATTCTTCTTAAATTTGAAAGCTGGTGCTTCTCACATGGTCGCATTTAAATTTGATCAAGATCTGACCAGTAGTTTTTGAGTTATCCTTAATAATATTTGATATTATGTGTGGCCTTCATTGTCGGAAGACAGATTTCGTAGCCTCGTTATTTCGGTTAACGATTTGTTGTCATCATTCATTTTTAACAAGAAAAAAATTCAAGTAAAACGCTGAAAATTGTAAAATATAATTTTTTTTTTACAAAAAATAAATACCGACTTCAAGATTTAAGTAAAAATTTGAAAATGTACTAGTAAGTAAAAAGTAATTGAATAAAAAAGGCACTAAAAACTAAAAAAAAAAAAATTACTCCCGATGAGAAAATATGTATATATCAGAGCGATATAGCACCTTAAGTGGTGATATCGTAATTCTTATACAACACTGATACCTTAATTAGAGTAGGATTCATATTACATATTAAAGTAACTAATTAAAAACTGCATTAAATGTTCATTAAATTGTTTTTAATTATCGTAATACATAATATGAATCCTATTTATTTATTTATTTATTTATTTATTTATTTTTTAATTGGGCTCGTCAACCAAGGACCTTCACTCAGAAACGATTAAAGGAAAACGAAAGTTATATAGTGAGACGATCAGCTATCGTTAATAGGAAGGAAACAATGGAGGGGATAATAAGTGTAGAAGGAAAAGACGGGATATAACGAGCACAAAAAGGAACAGGAAGCCCCAGCCTAAGCAAGTGGGAGTGCAGAGCCGAACACTCCACCGAAAGATATGAACACTTAATAAACACGTAATCAGAGTCACAAACAACCGCATCATTTGACTGGAGAGGACGGGGTAGAGGCTAATGATTAGCGAAAGCGGGAGGAAGGCAGCAAAGAATGGTTAAAACGCAAACGCACAATGGGAACAACAACAGAACGAGGAAGTGAAGGGAACAGAAGGAACCAAGGATTTGAAAGAAGATTAGGCTGAACGGACAGATAAAAAGAGCGACAATTAGAAAAGAAGGAAGATATCCGACCAAAATCTGAGATGGAAATATTTACACAAAGGCAAGAGATTAGAGGATGGGATTTTTTTGAAGAAGAATGTAAAAGAAACAGCAACCCGAGCCAAAGAATCAGCCATCTCATTACCTGAGATGCCAGCAGAATGGGCAGCAACCCACAGCAAGTCAATATGGATCCCATGGAGAGAACAGAGCGTCCGAATGAGAGAACGTATGCGGAGAATATTAAGTCGTCGTCGAAAGATCGCGCCATCAATCTTGATTCGTATCACTTTCCTCCGCCTAATTCCATCCAAAACATAAAAGGTTCAGATGCAATCTGGGACCCCGCTAGAGTGACGGCGCGCACAATTAGGTGACAGCAATGCGAAAGGGTGACGACACTCGCATAGACCAACGAAGAACTACAGTACACCATGATGAGTAAAGGTCTCGGATTCCGCCTAAACTAAGCACAACACAATCCGACCCGAGATGCTGCCGCGTGATTTACAGAAGCAACAATGAGGGCTGAACGAACAGAGCGCGGATTCGGACATATAGGCCACATCCCGCTGACTCCTCTTGAAACCTAGATCAATCAACGGAGCTTTGGTGGCAACGGATGCGACAGCCGAGGAAGACTTCCGTGGTCCCCATCGCGTACCATCTTCATAATAGCGGCACGTGTAACCACCCCCGTAGGATAGGTGCCTATATATATATATATATATATATATATATATATATATGTATCACCAACTTCAGTACCCAACCGGATCTGCGGTGATCTTCCGTATATTTATATTCATATATGGACAAATATCCAGACTAGACTTGTTCAACCGACCCACTAGCGGTTCGTAGCAACGGTGTAATCAACGGAACAAGTTGTGGCCGCCCTCAAAGGGTAGTACTGTGGCGTGAGCCAATATTTATTTGTGAGGTGCGCGAGAATCTATGTGTCTTCACTCAAGCTCCTGGATTATGAGGATCACAAATTAATAAGCAAGGCACACGACTGCCTCGCAGCGCCCACAAACGGCCAGAGAAACGACTTTGAAGTATGAGATCAGTAACTGAACTAGTTTAGAAACGACTACGGAAACACATAGGGAGTCCCCATTCTCTGCAATAGTTCCGGCTTCACGGTTTCAGGCTTTCTTCATCGAACGGTGCAAAACCGGTTTTGCCGAATAACTTCCTCGTTCAAGTCACACATGAAACAAGACCACATGTAACTAAAATTACGGACAACGGCGAGCATCTCCGACGCTGACAGAAAACAAAAAAGCCCAACAAAAAACAGTACGCCGACCGTCTACTAAAAATGCCACATTCGACCGTTCTGTACGAAAAGAATTCTACGAGCTAAAGCTAGACACGATGTGATGTAGAAGACACTTGGGACAGCATAATATTGGTAGAGGAATATAGACAGATGATACAACAGGAATAGCTGCATGGAGACTCTCATATGCCAGATTGATCGGCGAACCATAAGAAAAGAGGCACATAGCCAAGAAAGAAAGTTTCAAAGATATGCATTGTGAGTCAAGTGGATGTAGGCGTGTGGCGAGCCCTGCAATAAAGGAGATGTAAGACCACAGCGCTCGATACCCCGAAGAAGATAAAAATGCGGAGCGTAGTGGCAGCTCAAGGAAAAATAGAGTGGAGAGTGACACCAAGAAGAGAAGGTACTATGACTACAGGAGATAACATAGGAAATAATAACAGATAGGGCTTGTAATCAGGCTGCCAGTGACGTGTGTAAGCACCCGCGCAACGGCACAGCATAAATTTTAAAGAATGGAATAAGGAGTATCGAAGAAATTTAGGAAGGATATTTGGATAAGAGCACATCGAAATCACGCTAGCTAAATATTAATAACGACTAGTGCGTACTAAGGGTGGCAGGTGAAGGAGAACAAAAATTAAAATAGACAAAATCTAGGCTTCGAGAGATAATAATAAAAAAAAAAAAACATATCGTAATAAACAGATAAATCAGGTCTTAGCCTCAGGGAAATTAACATAAACAAGATGCATACATTTTTTGATAACTAGTTAATGACTACGATCAAACACACAGATTATGTTGACACATTGAGAAGATATAAAACGGAGTGTATTCCTTGGCTCAAATTGCTGTATCCTCCCGCTTTTTTTTCTCTAAAATTCCCCCGTTTCTAATTTACTCCCATTGTGTGTAAAAAGTGTTTCATGTTAGATTTTGGTCAGATTTTACGTTTCCTCCTTTTCTAATTAATCTTCCTCTTAAATTTTTCCACCCAACCTGATCTTCCTACCCGGCCTTGGTTTTACGATTTTCCGTCACTTCGCCGCTCCGTTATTGTCCCTATTATCCGTTTACGTCTGAATCATACTCTTCTTTTTTTCTCACGTTTTCGTTTTCATCTCGCTCTCTCTCCTTAATAATCCTCTTTATTCTGACGACGAAGCCGTCTGTGATCCTGACCATATCCTCTTTGAATGTCCATCCCTCGTAAACGAACGCACCTCTTTGTATTCCAATCTGCTGTCACTCAAACTCCCTACTCTTTATTGTGCCTCGTATATCTTATCGTTTCCGTCGATCTCGGTTGTTCCTATCCTCAGTTCCTTTATCTTATCAATATTTGACACCGACTCTACATTTAACTGATCCTTCTCCTTCGTTTCGTTTCTGGGAGAAGATACTTTGTTGACATGCCCAAAGGGGGGTTATAAAAAAAACAAAAAAAAACAAAAAAAACGGAGCGTAAGCTTTGATTGGTCTCCTCCGGTCAACCGCGACACTTTACGGAGACGATGTCCTGCCACGCCTAGCGCTTTAATATTAAAATTACCTTTCTGACGATTTTTTTTTTTTTTCTGACTCCCCACTGAGCGAAATATTGTATAAGAATATAGTTTGAGCTTATTGACGTCTTTGACATGGTCGAAATTTCTTAAATTTCCGATGATTCCAACGTATTCGATCATGTGATGCGGTCACTTTTGTTCAAGTGCTAGTTTTTGGACTCGATTCTTCGCTGATGACCAAACATTCATATAGGTGTTTTTCTCTATCATAGTCTCAACAGTAGAACCTTCAAAATTATCGGATGACGACAGGAATTCTACTTTTTCTATCGACGGATCTTTGTAATTCGAAATGATATCCGCTACTTCAATTAATTGGCTACACGTTTCGTCGACCAGAGTTCTGCTCTCAATCTCCTCTATGCGGGTTGTCAAGGCCCGAAGCGCTCTTCCTACATCCGTGTACTTCCGTTCTGGATCTAGCCTCTCTACTGTAAAGGGCTTGCACTTTTCCCTCCAGATTTGCGGTTCGGCTGATCAGAGCATTCGCCTGTTGAGTAGTCATATCCTCTCGCCCTGTTACTTTCTCGTTCAGCTCTCTCAACGAACACATAGAAATTCTGTAATTTTCCTGTCGCAATGACTTCGAAGGTCATTGCTGAGATCGTCGTCGCGGTGGTCCACCAACGCTTTCAATTCTTTGTTTAATTTGCCGTACACGGCATCAAGTTTTTTGTCGATTCTGTCATCGAAGGCCTTTTTATCAGGTCCCTATTTTCTTGACTGGAGTGCGCGTTTTTTTTTTTGGTTTTTTTTTCGATTAATGTTATTTCATATTTTACGTTTTTAACATTGTTATCGTTTTTTTTTGTTTAGATGTTCAGCGATTTTCCGATAGTATTGTCTAAGTTTTCTGAATTTTTATCGATTTTACTAATTAAGTTTCCGATGTTTTTATCGAGCTTTGTGTTTTTTATGTCTTCCTTTAAATTCTGCTTCTTTCAGCGTTTTTTTTTTTTTTGTGGTTTTTCTCAAATTTTTTGATTAAATTCGCCAACATGGCGTAATCTATTTCTCGGGATCGGTGAATCCGCGGTGTGTGGAACTGTGGAGAACATATCCATACCGTCTTCCATTGATGTTTTAAGGCTAGTCAACCTTGCCGGCTCGCCTTCTTCATTGGTGTCATCCAGCACCGCTGGAATATCCTGATACGGGCCTCCTCTAGTAACGATGCGTCTAAGCGTCTCCTCCGACATAATGCTTAACAATCGTGTTTTATTTATTTATTTATTTATTTGGATGTACTTTTTTGTTTTTAGACGTTATATTTATTAATTCGATACTTCGCTAAATATTATTCCGAAACGTATAAATATATATATATTTTTTTCTTGTATAATTAATAGGACGCGATTATTTAATAAGGATTCGCGCGACGAGGAATAAGCTAGAAATGTCGTAACAGATCACCTTTGAGGAAATATTTGCTGGAATCATAAAGAAACGTAATTCCGTGGTGTGATAAATAAAATTTAGAATTACGAGTACGTCTATTACGAGTGGTGACATAGATACGGTAGTAGAAAGATGGTAAATATTATTATCATATATACCGGTTCGATATAGGAATGTGTGCGGATTTTCCTTCTTTTTTCCCCTAATATTATATTACACGCAGTCCATTAACGATGGGGGAAAAGCCTGTATGGACGTCAGTTAAAAAACTGTTAAGTCAATCAGAAGAACCATATAATATTAGATCGAACAACACTTGGGTTAAAACAGACAAGGAAAAGGCAAATGCTTTTGCGGACCATCTTGACACGGTCTTTACACCACACTCTGATCGCAACAAGGAGCATTCTGACTATATACAAAGAGCATTGGAAAAAACTCGTCGGTGTGAACAAGCTACTAAGGTCTTCTCGCCAAGAGAAGTTCTCGTAGGCCTTCGGAATATACCACTACGTAAGGCTCCTGGCTTCGATAGAATTACCGGGGAAATAATCTCGCGACTACCGCGGAGAGCAGCTATTCTTCTTTGTTACATCTTTAATGCGATTCTAAGGATGCGGTACTTCCCTAAAATATGGAAGAAGTCGGTTATAATGATGGTTCATAAAGTGGGGAAACCGCGGACAGAGCTTTCATCATATCGACCGATTAGCTTGCTCTCCTCTTTATCAAAGGTTTTGGAGAAGCTAATTTTAAATCGTATTGATCCGGTTATAAGTAACCGAGATGTGCTACCGAATCATCAATTTGGTTTTCGCACGGATCACTCTACGATTCGTCAGTGTCACCGATTAGTTGACGCAATTTCGTTAACGTTGGAGAAACGCGAAGTATGTTCCGCGGTGTTTCTAGATGTCACGCAGGCATTCGATAAGGTCTGGCATCCAGGATTGCTGTATAAATTGCGGCAAATTCTTAATGAGGATATTTATCTATTACTCAAATCGTACTTGTCCGAACGCTCGTTTGTGGTTAAAATAAAGGATTCACTCTTGGAAATACATTCAATCAGATCGTCAGTACCTCAAGGCAGTTTGCTAGGGCCTTTATTGTATTCCATCTATACCGTGGACGTACCAATTTCTAATCTAACGTTACTAGCTACATTCGCTGATGACATTGCGATACTCGCATCTAATACGAATGTTACGTATGCAAACGCTGCTGTTCAAAATCATCTGAATAGGCTAGAGAAATGGGCTTGCCTCTAGCGCATATCGTTCAACCCAACTAAATGTCGTCACATTTTATTCACGAACAGACGAATAAGATGTTCACACTTGAAATTTGAGAACTCGCAAATTCCAAAAGTAGACTCCGTACGCTATCTTGGAAATTAGGGCTAGGTTGCTATGGCCGCTGCTAGGACGAAAATCAGTTCTAAACCTGGCCGTAAAGCGGAATGTATATTTATCGGTTATCACTCCAATATGGAAATATGGATTAGAGCTATATGGAACAACATGTCGAAGCAACCTCCTTAGGATACAGCAACAGCAGTCCAAGATTCTCCGTACAATGGTATCTGCGCCTTATTTCGTATCCAACGACACATTGCATGCGGACTTGAATATTCCATACATGAAGGATGTTTATGCGGAACAGTACAAAAAGTTCTTTGAGAAACTTCAGTTTAGCTCGAATCCACTTATATACTGAATGTTCACTATTGATCTTCCAGCCAGATCCAGCCGGCGACTGAAAAGGAAAAAGTGGTGCCGGGATGCACTTCCGATAACTTAAGCGCTATTATATTGCTCTCGGAGACACTACGCATAATCGTTATGTAGTGTGAAAATAAATAAATTAATAAAATAAAAAAAATAAATAAATAAATAAAAAAGGGATAAATAAACCATTTTCTTCTTAAGACCTGAATCGGGCATTTCGTTGGAACTGTCAGGTTAATATTCGTTTCCTTTTTCTTTTCTGTTCATTCCACTTTTCCCCAATTTTTCCCCCCTTTCCTTATATTCTTATATCACCATTGTTTATGGCAGACTGCTGTCGGTACAATGAAAAAAAAAAAAAAAAAAAAAAATATTATCACGTAGGAAAATAATCATATTTACGATTTAAATAATATAGAAGAGCAACAGAACCTATTAATATTATACAAGTATGTGCATGCGGCGATACCTATGTTTATACTTTTTTTTTTTCCGACACACAAATTATTACATAAGGAAAAATATGGTACAATTCAACGATTTAATACGAAAAGCTAATTAAGAGCGTAGGTAAAAACTTATTCGTCCTCGCTTGGCAATCGGCTCCGAGATTCTTGTCCCTCGATGAATCGTTGCCATCAAAGTCCCTTTTGAGTGTTGATGATTAGAGAAAGAAGGGACGAAGAAGATACGTAAAAGACAAAAAAAAAAAAAAAAAAAAAAACAGAAAAATTCGCCGAAACAAAAAAAGAAACGACAAAAAAGGAATATACCGCGGATAACTTTTAGTCGATGACGAGCATTAGGTTTTTTTTTACATATGTATACATTCGAAAAAGAAAGAGAACAATTGAAGTACTTTGTTTAAACGGGACGAAAAAGAACGCGATCTATTCAATTTCGGTCGGATTTTCAAAATTGGTAAATCTTTATTTATACATCGAAACAGTTTTATTCAAATCTCATTTTTTTAAAGAAAAAAAAAAAATACAGAAAAGTTTAGTATGTTTTTTATGAAATTTTGAAATCTGAAGGCCTCTAACTATTTTTCTTTCAAGTACTACAGAACTAATCTTTTTACCTCAACACATCGTACCTTGCTTAAAGACAATATAGCGCATAACACATTTTCAAAGACCCTGGCTCGAATCTAAAACTGTTCTTTGACCAATCATAATCATTTCAAATAAAATAAAAATGCCATATATGGAAATAAGCAAGTACATTTTCCATAAATAACTTCTCTTAAAATCCTTTTCTCCCTCAAGTTTTTCTCTCCACTGTTTTCGGAATTAATGACTATCGTTCTCTGTTTGCAACATAGTATATGTGAAAGTAACTCTCCCAAAAAAACTGTCCTTATCCTTTTATGGATTGCTAACGACCACTTCAACAACTCCTTATTTCACGCGCTTTTCCTCCCCAAATCGCTTGCATTATATGCATCTCCTACTGAATCTGAATAGAAAAAACATTAGCTTGTCGTTTATCTGAATTTAATTAACAGTGCGCCTAATCATGTTTCAATGCGCAGGATTATTGCTATCACCCGTAAGGAGTAGGTGCTTATAAAGAAATTGAGGATTGGTTATAGAAGCATCACGCCAATCTGTTTGCAGAATTAAAACACAAGATCTTTTCCATTATACACTTCTCCGTTCTAATGTTGTTCGATTTACTCAATAGATAGTATAGCATATATATATATATATATATATCGGAATATTCACAACACCCACACACACATTTAGAATTGAAAAATTAAAAAGAAAAAGTGTAAAAACGGGGATGATGCCTCGGTGAATTCCTTTAAAATTTGGAATCTGAGTGTGAAGCTTCGAATATTTTTAGCGATCATAAAAAATTTTAAGGGTTCCTTGCCTGGGATTTCCAATTTTATTCCTGGTCTATCATTCTCTATTCATGCATTCATTTTGAAAAATAAATAAATTTTTAAAAATAATATACAAAAAAAAACAGATATCTACGATAAAAATACCTTTCAGCAACTTTAGAAATTATAATAAAGAGTAGAATTTGTGTACTTAACGGGGCTCTATGTGTTGCTGGCATAGGTGAGAACGTGTCTGTATGTGCTAGCATAGTGCTCCGCAGGGCTCACACTATCTGAGGTAACTGTCGTAAGAATTTATATCAATCATTTTTCTTCATTTTTTCTTTTTCTGATAATTCAATATAAAAAGAAAAGGAATTACAACTTTTAATTCGGATAATATATAAATTTAATGAAAACATCATGATTATGGAACTCCGGAAACATGTCGTTGTTTTAGTTTAAATTTAAATTTATATATTTTCCGAATAAAAAGTTGTAATTCCATTACCCTTTTAATACCTGAGGTAACGACTGGTGAGTGAACGAGAGACTGACCACGCTGACGTGCGCAGAATGATTGTGCATGTGAATGCGTAGTGAAGAAAATAATTTCCCTGATGATTGAATAGTATACACTTAGGGCACAACATTCTGAAAGGAGCTTTGTTAGATTACGGAAGTCTAACATTGGGGCGTGAGCAGGAGCGTCGCCGGGGAGGGGGCATTGCCCCCTGGAGCGTTGAAACTTTTTAATCAACTGGCCATGATGAATATTCATAGGCGTGTAATCACGGACAATTTGGAAGACTTTTATAATAAAGTAGTGGAATAATTTGCCAAAAACCTAAGTCTTTACAAATTATAAATTTTATTTTTCCCATCGCTCATATCCTCTTTCTATCATCTTGCCCCCTGGCTCATCGGCTGCCGACGCCTTTGGTCGGGGGAGGAGCTTGTAAATAATTTTTAGTACTGGAAAAATATACTCTTTGTTGAGGTTATAGATTTCGTAATTCTTTTTCCCGATTTTCGTTTTCCAGCCTCACTGCTGAAGTGCAGCTTAGACAGTATTCAACTATTTCCGAACATGTGTAAGATAGAGAGAGAGAGGGTCAAAACAATTTTCAAAATGTTACGATATTCGAATGACGATCGCCTTAGCTCATCAAAATAAACCGGATGCAGCTGCACATGTTGATCACATCTTCTTGCATTGCTGCGCCTTATGGTATAACGTTGTATTCAGTTCCCCTTTGAATATTTGTAGTTGTAAAATACGAAATCGTGTCAGAAATAAATAAACAGTATACGCTCGCTGGACACGAACGACAGCGGGAAGTAGGTTTCTTGTTAGAGTGCAATGTATATTACTATCTCTTTCTCTCTAATAAATCTAGTTCAGTGCTTGATCACAGTATTATCGATCGTTCTACTTTTATCTATCTGATTACAATTTTCAATACCGTCTTCCCGCTATCGTCTAAAACGCTTATTAGACGGCGATATAGTTGTCAAACGAAATTATAAATTTAAATTTAAAATTTAAAATTACAAAAAAAAAAATTGCGAGAACGAAACTCGATACGAAATTATTTTTTAAATTTGCGTTCTAGGCGACCGGTTTTGATTGTTTTTAGCAGTCTTCCAAAATTTCCAGCGTTTTCGAACTTCATTGTTGCTCTGGTATGTATGATTTCGAAGATTAAAAAAATTTGAAAAACTAAACTGCGAATACGGAATATCCTACGAAAATTTTGTTCAAAATTGGGGTTGTAAATATTGAGTTTCGATCAAATCAGAATTCGAACTTTACTCGTTCTCTGGCGTATAACGGTCAGTCGTGAATATTTTCAAAAAAATGTAATAACGGAAAATGCTACGAAAATTTCTTTTACACTTTGGAATCGCTTTTAGCAGTCTTCAAATATTGTTATAAGCAGTTGCTTAATGCTAGAACTGGTTGTTTGCAGTCTTCGCAGCGTGCTCGCTACGATTGATCCACTTCAGTTAGTTCATTTTTGAATTCTTTCATTTTCCTTTACGTAATTTAAGCCCCGTACTTATTTTAACTTGTACCTGTTTCTAGCTTCGGCCGTTTTATTTTCGTTCTACTTTTAGATGGTTTTTCTCCTTTTTTCCTTCTTCTAATTGTTTTTGCACTGATATAAATTGTTTATTGTTATATTAGCGCTAATGAGTTCGTCTAACGGGTGCCGCATGGCGGACTCTTTTAAACCTAGTTTATCTCTCAATGCGATGGAGGTGGACACTTCCTCAATAGGCGGAAGCTCTCCATCTTAGAAGTTTCGGCTCTCGCAAATCGACGACTGCCTAGTTATAACCAACACCGTCGATAATTTTAGTATCAAGAATGACAATGAAAGTAATAACAATAAATATATATAAATAATAATAGCAGTAATACCAAAACGATTATAATAATAATACCAATTCTGGCAATAGTAAAAATGATTATATTATCAACCAAAGTAACATTTAACTGCGCGTAATGCTGATCTGCCAGATTCCTTGGCTAGAGTTTAAACCTTCTGCCTCTATTTCAATAAAATTCCCTTTTCCAACCTGCTATCCTTAAGGTTAAAATTTTATGTTAGATTCCGGCCAGATTTTATGCTTCCTCCTTCACTAACAATCTTTGCTTTTATACACTTTCCTCCTCTAGGGCGCTTTGCTGTTGCCCCCTATTACTCGTTTGCTCCTTAATTCGTTTAACACCCTCAATCTTCATTCTAATCAGGAAGCTTTCTGTGATCAACAACATTTCTTCTTCACACGTCCACTAAATATTATCAAGAGTGCGCCTAGTGTAGGCAGGTCTTACAATACTCCACCCATCGTAGTATCTCCGCCGCTATTTCCCAGCTGCAATATTACTTAACAATTTTGGAAAGGGCCTTATCCAATATTCATCTTTCTATCTCTCTAACCAAATCCTCTACTGTTGTCTTTACTCTACGTCCTTTTGACCCTTCCTTAGTTAGTTTCTCCTTAAATAGTAGTCCGATCCCCCTTGATAACCATTTCCGTTACTTGAGAGTATTTTTGGATAGTCGTCTTTCGTTACACAAGCATATATTAACCATATATACGTGTCATCGCTAAAAAGGCTCAACCTTATTAAGTTCCTTTCACATACGAACTGGGGAGGTGATCCGTGCATCTTGCTCATGTTCTAAAAATCCTGTATCCGATCCATTCTGGATTATTGCTGTTTTATTTATGGTAACTCTTCCAGGTCTTCGCTCTCCAAGCACGATCGCATCCAAAATACCTGTCTCCGACTCTGTCTTGGAACTCGGAAATCTTCTCCTATCCCTGCTATTCAAGCTGAAACTCACATTCCTCCACTCTTTATTCGGCGTTCCTATTTAGGTTACCGCTTCCTCATTAAACGCCTGCCTACCTCCTCTTCCTCACTTATTCGCTCTTATTCCCTCATTTTAGAGGATTGGAGATTTAGTGCCAATAAAACATCAATTCTATCTCTTATTTCTACTCGACTCCTTCAATTTTTACCATACATTCACACTTACGATAAGCTCCCATATTTTTCTTTCAACTTTTCCTCCTTCCTTCATCTAATTAATTGCTTTTATTCTCCTGTTCGCCCTAGACTCGTTCTGCACCATGCCGTTAGATCGGAATTTTTACAAACTTTAAACTCTCGCTTTTCTAACCACGCTATAATCTACACAGACGGTTCCAAGAGTCCAAGTGGAGTTGGCGCAATCTCTCTTTGTCTTTCTTTAAATCACTCTGAGTCCTTCAAACTTCCTTCCGTCTGTTCAACTTTTTGTACCGAGTATATTGCTATCCTCCATGCACTTTTCTTCATCAGATCTTCGAAGGTCTCTCCTAATATCCTTATTCTATCAGACTCTCAAAGCGTCGCTTTTCCGATTCTCTCTCGCGCCATCTCCATATTGTCCTTTATATTCTCCTAACAGCCACTTTGTATGAGATCCGCTCATCACTTTCATCTGAACAATCTTCCTTGTACTCCTTTCTCTTATCAGGCAATGTTCCTACTCCCTATTGTGCTGCATTTTTTCTTTCCCTTCCTTCCCCTTCTGTCGTCCAGGCGCTTGATACATTCTTGTTGAATGTTTCACGCCGCATAAAAATCTGATTTTTTCTTTACTCCCATTTCTTGGGCTAATGTCCTTGCTAATGAACCCGAATAGTATTAAAAAAAAAAAAATTCCAATCGACCCTTCAAGTTAGACCCTGGTATTACAATATTTCTAATATTCCGGATAGTTTGGTGCGAAGGTTTGTAACTGCTATCTGCAGACTTCGTACGGGGCATAGCAGGATGCGACTAAATTTTTAGGTTGAAATTACTCTACATTCCAACTGTAATGAACATTTTATCACAGTTTATCGTAGGAAATTAATCACCTGTTGTTTAATTGTGAGGCGTTAGCTGAAGACAGAGTCTTCCTTTTGGAGGATTTAAAGGCCTATGGTTTGTTTCCTCCTTACTGTATTTTTCCCTTACTCGCTTCAGGTAATCGTGTGTTGATAATACACTATTTACGTTTATCAGAAGAAGTAGGATCATTATTTAAAGTTTTTTTTTTGTTTTTGTTTTTATTGCCCGGCTTCAATTAACCATCAAGCCATTTGGCCATCATGGATAGTACCGGTGTAGTTGGATGTAATAGAGCAAAGAAATTTCAGATTATAAAATAAATACAATTTTTAATAGTGATAATAATAATATACATTTAAAGAAGGGGAAAAATTGTGGAGAAAGAAGAAAAGGAAATAAATAAATAATGTAAATCAAAGTATTATTAGATTCGAGCCACGAAATAACACTGTGCTGCTACATTTTTCCTTGCTTATTTCCTAATGTTTTGCTATTCAGTCGTGATCAAGTGCTCGTCGCACTCTGGTCACGATATGGCTAGTTTATAGTGTTCTATTTATCTTATTTCGGCTTCCGCGGGATCCACGATGGCCATGGAAGGTCTGTTACAAAAAGCAAGCTCCGCAACTTCTTTTTGAGTTTTTATAATGGCAAAACGGATCCTTAAATAACAGCCTAATGATAATAGTATTATTAATAATAATAATAATAATAATAATAATAATAATAATAATAATAATAATGGAAAAGTAAATGGTAGAGTGGAGGAATTCAATAATTACCGTTTTGTTTATCTCGTGTGCGCTCGCGTTATCAGCTCGATAATCAGTTGTTTCGGCAGACCGGGGAGATCGCTTCATTTATTATCTCTTCATTGTCGTATTTAAATATTATTTAGACGCTTTCCGAATTCTTAGATTACTGTTATTTATTCCGATTTGAATACCGATTTATTACTTTTATCCCTTCTTTTTTTGCTCTCACTTCGCGTACATTTTATTTTGATTTCCTTAGGGGTTTAGGGGCAGTCAGAATTTTCAAAAAAACGATTTTTTTTTTTTTTTTTGCATTTTTTCAAAGTATAATATTTTTAAAACATTCTCTGAAAATTTTAAGAGAATCTGACGAATACTTTTCGAGTTATTCAACAATGAACGGCGTGCTCCTTGACGCTCGAGACAAGGTAGCTGGCGGCTGCTGGAGACAACCGATTTTCGGGTTCTATTGTCATAGATTCTTTGTTATTATACACTCATACATACATTTACAAATTTTAGATTACAGAAGTGCTGAAAGTTATTTGTTTGTCGTCAGTATGTTTGTGGTAGTTGCATCGAGCAGTCAATAGTTGAGCGTTTAAAAAAATTATTTGGAGTAATTTATCATGGGACATGATTCTGCAAAAGGTTCGAGAGAGCTTCGGAGCTCTAAGAATTTTCATTAATCGCGTCTCGCTAAAAGAAAAAACCTTCAAAATTCCACGTTACTCGCAGAAGTATCAGTACATATATATGTCTTTGAGATTTAATATATTCAAAAAAATAGCTACCGTGTAGAATTGTTTTTGTAAGTAAAAAATAATAAATCTCAAAATAATTTTTAAATTTTATTTTTATTTTGTATTATCTATCATCATTTACAACATTCGAATTAACAGAATTGCAAGTTATAGAAAATAATAGACGATGGTTACTGTAGTATGCTATATATTCACGTGTTTCGAGATGATCGATGTGACGAGAGAATACAGCATCAATTATTTTTCTGCTTCGTGAAGTAGATATGGCGAGATCGTTGTTTAGTTGTAATCCTAACTCGGTGTGCATAAATCCAATAAATTCCGGTCTGTACGGTCCTCTTAAATCCAAATTAAAGTCTCCACTAACGAGCATCGGTATATCGTGATAATTATGTTTCTCAGGTACCTTTAATTTAGGACTGTACGCCATAAGATTTAAGACGATGAATTATTGAATTTTCTCAAACGAAGTATTCGGTGAGATATAAACTGATGCGAGTATAGTTCTTTTAGCATTGATTGTTGTCTTGACCGAGCAAAAGTCGCCAACACCGTCATGACATGTCGCGAGTTGATCCACGCTCATATTATTTTGATCAAACTTCCGCAAATCGTTTTTGATATTGTTAGACTGCAATGCGTTGAAAACAGTTATGTTTTCGCAAATGGCGACACCACCAGAACGAATCGCATTACGTTGAGTTATCGGTATCCACAAATGATCGATGTTCGGATTTGCAAGTATGTGTCCCTGGGCTTTTGAGCGCAGTAAACGGCCGATTTTTGAATGGTCGAAAAACAGCCAGAATCGTTTTATGGCACTTGTTTCGATGTTGCATTCGATGTAGCGTAAAGTGCCGATTGCGCCGTTGACGAGACCATCTAGCACGTCAATATTCGCTCTGATCATATACGGTTTACCAATTTGAAGGCGAACGATCGTGCGTTTATGTGATTCCTGCGGCGAATCGGCCATTGATTTTGGTTCTACATTGCAAACTTTTTGTTTTTTATTCATTTGCCGTTGTCGCCACTCACGGCTTCGTTCGGCACCACTCTTCGAAGCCGGTTTATTCAAATCGATGAATCGAAAGAAACGCTTCAAACTTCTCATTTTCGGTAGTATTGGAACCGAAAGGTGTTTCCTTCATGAACTGAAGGAATTCATGGCTGTTCTGAAATTCCTCGTCCCTCTTGTATTCACGTGATTCCTGTGTCGAATCGGCCATTGATTTTGGTTTTCCATTATTTTTTATTTTTTAGGAGTCACGAAGTTGAATATAATTTACATATAAATTAAATCGAGTGAACAGGCAATTACGTGAAAATTACGTATCGAATTACCTAGCAAAAATTAAATCGCCACATACCATTCCAAGTGCTGGGTTTTTAATTCTAAATTTCGAGAATTGTCGCGCAAAACCTTCAGACAGCAAGAAAAAAGTTTTACGAAATTATCTGCGGAATATTAAAATGTTTTACGAAATTAGAAAGAGAACGTTGCGTTTCGTTGCGTTTTGCGTTGCGTATTGCGTTGCGTTTTGCGTTGCGTTGCGTTTTGCGTTGCGTTACACGATTTTAAGTTGACTCCCAGCCTAAAGACATATATATGTCAAAAAATGTTTTCAATCTGAAAACAGCGGAACGTGATGAAAGTATTAGCAGTACGTTACCTAAAAAATTGAAACGGAGCACTGAAGAAGATGTACCCGAAGATAGTAGTACTGAATTTAGAATTATTAACTTTATTATGGTATTTAATGCTATTTCGAGTCTTGTTAAGTGTAAAAAGTGTAACGGAAATGTTAAATTTCAAACAGCGAGCACACGTGGTCTGGGATTTAAAATTGTAGTTTCATGTGACAATTGTGTAAATGAATACATTGCTTCCTGTTCTTTCGTTGGACATTCGCATGAAATAAATAGACGTTTTATATTAATAATGAGAATACTAGAAATAGGATTTGAAGGAATGCGAAAGTTTTGTGGTCTAATGGACATGCCGTCATTTTTAGATAAAAACACTTATACAATATTATTGAAGCAAATATTAGGCTAATTATATTGGAGATGGGGACTCAAAAACTTATTCAGGGATTATAAAAGCAGATCCTTACGTTAATACATCCGTAAATAAGAAGGAGTGTTGTTCAGAAGCGAATGGGGACTCGATTACGAACATTGAAAACCAAAAATAAAGGTCTTGGCGGTAGAGGTAAATTTATAGGAAAAATAATTGACAAATTAACCGTGTACTATGGTTTAGCAATACGTCGGCACTATGATTCTGTCGAAGATATGAAATCTGCAATCATGACGACACATTTTATCACTACCGCTCAACCAATGACAATCCAAATCACAGTATGTGTCCAAAAGGCGAAGATTCCTGGTGCTCTTACCGGCGCTCTGAAGCGCATGGAAAACTTGATACTTACACTCAAAATTCTGCTTCCTTACCTCCTGATGTTTTAAAGGCCATCGAACCAATTTATAACGACCTGCGTAGTGACAATTTACTCTCAAGATGTGTCGGTAGATTTAATCAAAACAATAATGAAAGCTTTAATCAACTAGTGTGGAAAATATGCCCCAAAACTATAAATACTAGTTGTTATACCATCGTAAAGATTGCTGCATACATTGCTACTGGTATATTTAATGAAGGTATACATTCATTATTGATAATTATGAATAGACTGGGATTAAATTGTGGGCCCAATTCTCATCGGTATGCCGAAAAAACGGATGCTGCGCGTATGATAAGCGCGCTAACGATAACACTCGAGAAGGCAGAATGTAACGTAGACAAGAGCAAATCGATATTTCGGAAGCTTCTACATCGGCTGAAGAATTATTATATGGCCCAGGAATAGATGACTCGGTTTAAGTAATTAAATTATTCCTCTTTCTATACATAAATCCAGTGTAAAACTTTAAACGCGTTTTTCTCAAAACTATGTTTTTAAGGTCGGTGACCACTGTCATTCAAAAATCGCTCGGTGGATTTCAATGAAATTTATACAACTTTTTTAAAACATATTAAACTAGTGATTGATCGAAGGATTTTTTTTTCTTCGAAAAAATCGATTTTTTATAAACAATTTACTGTTGCTTTTTTTCTGAAAATTCGAGAGTAAATTGTCTGAGTCAGCCATTTTGTTTATTTTCAAAAAAAAAAAAAATTCGATCAGCACTAGATTAACTATTAAAATACTAATTTTTTTTTATCTGAATGATTTTAGGTGAAATGTTGAGAAGTTATGGTGGTCACCGCAAAGGGCTATTTCTGGAACAGGGGTCGATACATGTAGCGATAACTTTTTATATAATTATTATTTTTTTTTTTCAAATTTGGGTAAAATCAAGTTGAAACATGACATAATGATGTAATATTGTTGCTTTTATAAAATAAATAAAATTACTGATAAAAAAAAAATATTAAAAATACTTGTTTTTTCGTGTCTTTGACTGCCCCTAACTCCGTAACTGATGAGCTCGTTTAGTGGGGGCCGCCCTGCGGCCTCCTCCAAAGATTTTAAAACCACCAAAGTGAATATGTCGCTGAATTTAATGGAAGTTGACGCTGCCGGAAAGAGTAAGCCACCCAGCCCCCTCTCCCAAACAAAGATTTTTTTTTTTTTTTTTTTTTAAATTTGATGGGCTTGTCAGCAACGGACGATTACCCATCAAGAAAGAAGAATGTAGGACGAAAGAAAAATGCGGTCACTAGGAGAGCTATTCAGGGAAGAAGGAGCCGCTCAGAACTACTATGAGGAAATAACAAAGGAGGCAAAAGAGATCGATACTTGTACAACTAGCAGTCCAAAAGGAATAAATGTATAGAGAAAAAATATGAGGAAGGTCCTAGAGGAAAGGGAAGCTTTCATGTCTTGCTAGCCGTTTAACCTGTTTTAACCGTCATCGCGATCACATCTAACTACCCTGAAACCTCTAATATTAAAATTTATGCCCGACCGAAGCCACGCTTCGGTGACAAGAGCAACATTGACATTATGGAGATCCAATAACCCTTCTAATGAGTTTTTATTGGCTCTCAGACTGCGACAATTTCACTTTAGATTATTTAGCGCAGCCATCTTAATAAAACAGTAAAAGAACAAGACATAAATGAAGTGGGGAGAAGCAGGGGAAAAGACCATAAGATCAGATAATGAAATGCATTTGTATAGAAGGAACTAAGATGAGTGGGTAACGGAGAAAAGAAAAATAAACAACAACGGTTACAAAACAGGAGGAAGTAAGTCGAGGCTGTTAAGTCGAAAGAAAGATCATAGTGCAGAAGGAGATGTAGAATAATTTTAGGATAAAGGAAAAAAAAGTAAGCATTATTGGTGCAGAACCGAAGCAGCCAGTGGAATTCAAGTTGTACTTCATATATAAGCGTGGTACATAGCCAGCGCCATACAACTCCGACAAATTCATCACAGTGCAGTCAAAACAGCAAAAGTGAGTACAGAGAGTGATAGGAATGGAACTCAGTTCAGAGATTGAGTGTATCAACTCAACATGAAAAAAAGGTGTATAATATATACACCAATTCCTGTTAGAGGTTGAAACCACTTCTACATAAGCATAAAGGAAGATAATTACTACGATAAAATCGTTAACCAACTGGTTAATTGCTTCGCACTAGAAATTGTAAAGAAGATTACACGAAAGAGAAGAAATGTAGAAGAAGAAAAGGAAGCAGGGGACAGAAGGTCACATAATAAAGCAAATACAGCCTCGATTTTTATTTCCATTTTTTTTTCTTTTAATTTATTTATTTTATTTTTTTCGTACAGTATAAAAAGAGGGAATTAATTAAAACAGATATTATTCGACAGGAAACAAGAAAGGGAGTCAACAAAGGATGTAGAGGGAGCAATATTGTTTGAAGAGAGTAATTCGATGATGGCTACCGAAATATCCTTAATTAAGGGCGAAGGAGTAGCGGAAGGGGAATTAGGAGTACATAAGGATACGGGAGTAGCAGGATTTGAGGGAAGATAAGTATTTAAAGAGGAAGATTTGTTAAGAGCCCAACCATTAGAGGGAGTTAGGAAACGATTAGATGGGAGTGGCGGGAATTGAGGAGAAGAATTATGGAAAGATTTGGAATTGCGGGATTTGTGAAAGGTGGGAGATTTGGGTTGGAAGTGAGAGGGAGCAATCAACGGAGGAATGGAAGAAGTATTAATGGAAGAAGTGGAAGATGAGGCACGATCGGCATACGAAAAAGCCTGAGAAGCTAAATTGCTTTTTTTAAATTGAGAAGCCTCTTGGATTGCGATATTTTCAAACGCCATAATATGTTTGATTTCTTTCTGTTTAGGCTACTCGAGACAAGCTCGATCATTGACACAGTCGGCGCCTTTGCAATTACGGCAAGTGGGAGGAAGCTATAGACTGCTGCATTCCGAGACTGAGTGCCTGGAAGAACAAGCAGATGGTGTAGGAACCACGGCAGTGCTTTGCGATGTGTCCAAAAAGGAAGCATTTAGAACACTGCGTAGGTAGATGAACGCTAGGGGAAACGAGGAATCAAATTTTGAACATTGTAACGTGCTCAGGAAGAGCGGTATTATGAAATCTGATTTCAACAGAACCAGTCGGAATTTTATTGCCATCAGAAGAACGATGTATGCGGCGAATAGAGGCGATAGGAATGGAGGATTTGATCCCTTCCAAGATCTCATCGTCGGAAAAAGACGGATGAATACCGGAGATAACGCTCATTCTAAATAACGCAGAATTAGGGATATACGCTTTGATGTTATGCGACGCAAAAAAATTCGGATGAGACAGAAAGGAATTAGCAGTGGAAACGGAGGGAAACTTGACCGAGAACGGAATTGATCAGCCTGGCAAGTGCTAAAGGATGAAGGTTGCTTAGATTTTTATCTGAGGAACAGCTTTCGACGTGAACAGTGAAAGGTCCTGGATGATCGGCCGAGAACAATAGAGTATCCTTACTATTATTATAATTATTTGTACTATTGTTGTTATTATTAGTGTTACTGTTATTATCGTTATTGTTACTATTATTATTATTATTATTATTATTATTTTTATTATTGTCATTACTAATATTATTATATTATTGTTATTGGTGGTGGTGGGGGTGGTAAAGATGTTATTGTTTTTATAATTATTATTATTATTATTTTTACTTTTATCGATAATAAAATTCTCGACAGTGTTGTTAGTATTATTTGAAGTGGTGAGATTAGGTAGATCGGGTTGAGATAGCCGCAGATCCTTGCTTAGCAAAATCGTGGACGACAGGAGAGGGCCGGAAGGTTTGCGCTTGCCGACAGCATCAACCTCTAACAAGTTTAGCGATACATTCGGTTTCGCTTTTAAATCTTAGGAGGAGGCCGCCGGGCGGCCCCCACTAGACGAGCTCATCGATCAACTGGCTTAAAAAAGAGACAAGAAAATAAAAAGAAAAAGAAACAAAAAAAAAAAAACAGCGAAGTGAATTTAAAGCAGAGAAAGACAAACTGAAATTTTTTTTTTTTTTTTTTCAACTGAAATATTAAAATGAAAAGGCGAAAAATTAACGTAAAATTGATCGATAATATTAGTTATTAAGTAAAAGTTAAATGTGACAGCGAAGAAACCGAAATTATTTATCTAAATGAATAACAATGAAGCGATCTCACCGGTCTGCCGAAACAACTGATTACCGAGCTGATAACAGGAACGAGATTGCACACGAGATAACGATTCAATTACCGACGAAAGGGCAGTATTTAACTAATGCAAGTTATTCTAAAGAGTTAACAAGTTTAAAAAAATCGGCTTTTATAATCAATCATAAATTTTACATTCTCCTGAAGATAAACCCTTTAGAACAACACTGCTAACTACTCACAATGAGAAAGGAATCAGCTCTTGTCATTAGGTCTCCCTACTCCCTATAACTCTTCCGTTATCCTTTCCTTTCCTTCATCTTCTGTGGTGTCTGCACTGCTGTCCTTTGTTGCGTCCATTTCGAACCGCCTGGTTATTTAGTTTTTTAGCTTAGTTTTTCCTGTTGTTGGGTCAATGCCGCTAGCGCGCCCACAAAGGAGAAAAAAAAAGAAGGAAATAAAGGTTAATTAAATATATTAGGGATTAATGCTTAATCGTATTCGAATAACAAACCTTGCATCTCAAGAGATACCATAAACAAATAAGTTTACAGCCAGATATGATTTTCATTTTGAAACGATTCTGGTACTTGAGTAAAAGGAACTTAGCAGAAGGCAGTTCTGTACACTCAGTGAAACTACGAGTATGTCACACAATGAAGGGTATTAACAAAATATTTTCTTATAAAATACATATGTAAAAGTATCATAATTTTATGCGCAGTACAGATATAATATAATAACGGACTGCCTTTGCAGTGGCTCTCTATTAATCGCCAAAATGTATGTCGTAAAAATGATATCGTATTCTAATTTATTTTTTACGAATCTTTCATCCTTATTGTTATTTCGAATTACTGCAAATTTTGCATTGTTTAACGTTTGATTTAGCTAGAGTAAAACAACAGAGCGTCTCCCACGCCGTAAACATTTTTATTTAAAAAAAAATATAATACTGACGTCAGTAGATAATAAATGCGGGGACTGGCAGCTCTGACGTCACAACCCCTAAACGCGTGCAGAGGGCTGAAAGTAACGTAAGTATTTCATCAGGGAGGCAAAAACTAACCCAATTTTTTATTCCGACGCCGAAAATTCACCCAAGTTTCCCCCAATTTCCCCAAAATTCCCCCCGTGCGTTCCCCTGCACATTTCCGATAAACTGATCCGATTATTAATTAACATAAGTATATTAATTAATGTCTGAAAGTAACCCAAGTCTCCGACCCCCCCTCCCGCCCACTGCGTTACCGCGGTTTTTCAAAATTCCGGGCTTAAGTATGAAAATTCCAAAATGTAACCCAAGTATGGTATTTAAAGCTAAAATTTAACCCAACACCCCCGTTCGCCCCTCACACATGTATATTACGATCCCGCGCACGCTCCGGTCGCCACCGCGAAAGCGCACGCGCCGTTCCCACGCATATTCCGATCTCCGCCGCGATATCACATCCGCACAAGCGTTCCGTTCACGATACCACAATTTTTTTATAAAATTAACTTAACTATATTTTTTTATTTACCGGATTCCCCGATCGTACAGACAAATGCGAAAGCACACGCACTGTTCCCGCGCATATATCTAACATAACGTTCTCCACTGCAAAAGCGCACACGCCGTTCCTCCGCATGCCTCCCACGTTCACGATACCGAGATTATTTTTAATATTTCAAAGTCTAAGTATGGAAATTTCAAAATTAGCCTAAATATGTTTTTTATTTTTCCGATTCTCTGATCTTACTGCCATATGCCATGGCGCACGTCCCGATCCCGCGCATATATCTAACATACCGTTAGCCTCCGCGAAAGCGCACGCGCCGATCCCGCGCACTCATTGTTTGCTTGCGGATACCGCATTTTTAAAAATATTTCAAAGCCTAAGTATATATTATTATTCATACACTGATCAATTTTTTAAGGATCTTTCGTATTTTTACAAGTATAGACGCACCCGCGACGAAAAATTCTCCGATCATAGCATTGCATGCAATCATCACCGCGTTATAGTATTTTTTTTAATTATTATTTTTTTTTCACATAACAACCCAATCCCTGCTCTGTTGGCTAAACCTACAAGGTTATCCAAAACATTTACAAATTAACAAATCAATTATTTCTATACTCAAAAACTATCCTTAGTCTCCTTTACCCTTTCCACCCTCTTTTCCAATCGATTATAATATACATTATTTATTTTTTCTTATCCTTCCATCATCTTACACACTATGGTAGCTTAACATCCAATCCTGCACATACCGCTGCCGCTGTTTTAATATCTAATATATAGCATTCTATTTACTTTTACTACGACCATTAAACCCCCGATCGACGCTCCCGACGCTTCCGTCATTTCATATTGAGAGGTAATTATTTTTTTATGTGACCGCTATGAATGCCCACCGTCCATTCCCACACACTCATCTGTTGTCGTTAGTTCCCATATCGTTCATAATAACTTTTTTCAATTCCAAATATTATGGAATTATTCCAATTATATTTTTTTTATGCTTCCGATCATTTCTTCCGACTGTTGATAAATTTTTATTTTTTCTCCGATTCTAAAAATAAATCTCTCGATACCTTCACTGCCATGAATGTGCACACACCCTCTGCAGTTAGTTTCCATATCGATCATAATAATTTTTTTTCAAATCTAACTATTATAGAATTAACCAAAGTATATTTTCTTTACTTCAGATCATTTCTTCCGACTGTCCATAATTTTTTTATATTTTTTTTTACGGTTCAAAACATAAATCCGACGAAGTCTTCATCAATATGATTGTATACAACATATTCCCTCGCACTCAAATGCTACCGTTAGTTCTCACATCATTCATAATAATTTTTCATGTCTAAGTATTACTGAATTATTCTGAGTATATTTTTTCACCTCCAAAAATTTTTTCCAAACATGGGTAATAAAATTAATTCAAGTATATTTTTTTATTTAACACAGTTTCAAAATTTCTCCCTCCCCTATCCATCCTACACAAATTACAAATCTTTCGTATTATTTTTCATGACTACATCCATCCGAAGCTACAGTGAAACCTAACCAACCATTCCCACGTTCACATATGCTAGAGCTGGTTTCCATATCATTCATATTAATTTTTTTCCGAGTCTATTAGTTTAAGAATATTTTTATTTATTTCAATCTCTAAATATTTTTTTTCTGAGTATTTTGTATTATACATATTTTTTCCCCTCTCTATTACGTCTGCACACAGTCGTAACGAAAAAATGCGCTGCTCATATCCTTACATGCATGTTGTCATGACCTTGAATTCTTTCGTGTGACAATCAATATTATGTCTGCTGGGATCTTCCCCTTCATATCTTTCGTCGAAACCTGTTCACATGTACACACATACACACAAACACATATATCCAAAAGATCATCTGCAAACTTCGACCGTGCACACCTACAACCAACTTTCACCAAAGGAATGTGGGTTTTCTGTTTTCTGGTGCAGCCCTCCCTTTTCAAAGGCAAGCATCGAGCTAGATTGTCGAACGGATCTGATCGTGCAGTCAGTATTAGTGTTATGTCAAACGTGTGCATTTTGTAGAATCTGTGTTCTTCACGCGTTATTAAAGATTTGCCTTAACTTTAGAAGTAATAATTTTCTACGTTTTTAGTAAAAAGTTAAAAATATTATTCAAACATGAATAACAATGCCGATCCGATTGATATTAAAACCGCTGAATTTATTCAGAATTCATTTTCGAGTGATAGCGGCTCGCATTCGTCTTCTTCACCTCCAACACCACAATGTGATGATGGTTATACATCAGAAGAATCAACATCTTTTGTATGTAAAATCGTTGATCCCGTATTATTATCAGAACAAGTGGATGTAGCGGAATATTTTGTAGATATCAGCATCCATATAGATTGTAATTATAGTTTCCGAGTAACCGAACTAGCAATGATTGATATGTCTGGCGGGAAGTGTTTGCATACGCTGTATAAACCAAGCAGAGCATGGCATGCATCAAAAATGCCGCATTTACAATGTTCTTCAGTGAGTTATTACTTGAAAAACCCTTCATTATTTCCCTGTCGGGAAGAAATATTCATGGCACGCGATATATTCACAATATTGTCCCAAAAAACGAGAGCTCGCGTATATATTTTAACAGTATATGCTAAACTTACACTAATGGAACTTAACGAAAAGTCTGAATTGTTGCGTGACTTAGACTATGAAATCGTTAATATGGATCATGTCTTTCGAATGCCTAGTATTGAGGTTCTACATGAAGAGTATTTTGGTATAAGCAATTTGGTAACTTGTAAACACCATAATGAAAATGATAGTTTTCATTGTGCAGTGAAAAACGTTATGGTGATAAAGACCTGGTATGATCATGTTATCCATCCGCTGAAGCTTATGAATAATCTCAATATAAATGATTTAAGTCAGTTGTTCATTACAGTCACCAAAGAAATGATAATTACATTATTTCCGAGTTGTGTTGGAGACATTTATATATTTTTACCAGATAGATTAAAACAGGATGATACGATAAAATCACTTCTACCATGTTTTGAACATGAGAATGATGAAGAATATTATTTCGTTGACGATACATTACGACATAGTACTCGAAATTGTATGAAAGTAAAAGATTGTATCGATTGTCAACGTACAATTCGCGCGGATTAAAAATTCATTAATTCATTCGTTTTAATAATTTTGTAAATATTTATATGTATATATTTGTATATATTTTTCCCTCGATACATTCATTCTCCTATTGTATATATTTTTTCCTTTTCCCTCGATATCCGTTCGTTCGTTCATTCTATTGTATATATTTTTTTCCTACATATTTTTCGTCTTTTTCCGATCTTTTTCGATTTACGTTTATTTAATTTATTTCTCTATCTACCTCTGTCTTCCCCTCTTAACTTGAAGTACTGGTAATGATGAACTTTTTTCAAAAATCTGAACCAGTTGTGTAAAATGTATATAATTATTGTTTAATTTTCGAATATAATCTTGCTTAATTTGTTCATATCTTTATAGATTAAAAAATTATATTTTTGCCTGTAATATTCCATCTTTTTTCTTTCTGTAACACACGAATCTAACTGTTCAACTTTTTCACGTACATCACATATTTCCGCAGCTGTGAGAGATTTCATCTGTTTGTAGGATACAACCTCGGACTCTGATGGTTCTCTCAAAAATTTTTAAAATCTTTCGTAATCGCATTAAAAAAAAAAAAAATACATATATGGTTTAATATTTTATATTTTGTAAATACTTTTTCGCGATATATACGAAATCATTCTAAGATTCATTGATGTTAAATGTATAGAAAGAGACAGGTAGAAGAAACCTGGTAGTTTACGAGACATAGAATGTTCGAAGAAAAAACGCGCTAGCACGAGCAGATCAGGGTTGCAACGTGCGAGCGAGAGACTGCATGCATGTATGTGTGTGCGATAAAGGGAGATAATCTCCAGAACAACAACTTGATTGTAAAAAAAAAAACGTCGAAATCGTCTCTAGCCACCCCCCGAACAAGAGACGTATCGAAAACAAAAAAATAAAGGCAGTCTAAAAAAAAACTTCTTTTTTCATTCATAGTATTTTGTTGTTAGAATACTTATGGTCGTTGCCGTTCTCGATCGCGCTCCACTGTAAAGACCTCTGAACACGCAATACTAACGTTGCCAACACTAAGTTCCATATCGAATATAATATTTTTTCCTGTGTTATAAAATTATCCCAAGTATATTTTTATTCTTTCGTTACGCTAAAAGTTTTTCAAATCTTTTTTAATATATATCGTGCACACAAATGTACGCCGCAGACACTTCTCGTTTCATTACCACTAATATATCTATACGTTCATTGTCTCTATTCTGATCATAATATAGTTTTTTTCAGGAAAATCGTAGAAAATGGCTCTTCGCTCCGTTCATACTATGTAATCTATTTCCAAAATTTAAATCATGCCTAATTACTTTAAAATCAGCCTAAATATATTTTATCATTTCCAAAATTAATAATCTCATTACAGATCATTATCTCATTTCCCAATCGTACATAATATATATATTTTTTTTGTTATTATTTTATTTGTTTCCGTAAGAATTCTGGATATTATTCATATCAAACATTTGACCTTCACATTGTACCTATATACTCATCTGTTTCAAAATTTTCAAAATAAGTATTATAAATAAATCCAAGTATACTATCCCAATATAAAAAAAAACTCACATTGCATCTCCCATCAAACAATTAATTTTTTAGTATATCATACATATTATTTTTTTATCGTTTAAATTTTTCTTCAATTTGCAACTGTCATAATCTATAGAAAACGTCTTGTTGACTAGATGCATGACGAATACACTCCTTATAATTACATCATGAAATCATTTTTTAACATCATGAAATTATAGTAGTATTTTTTAATTTTTTATTTTTCATACATGACAAAGATATTGAATTCATCACATCTATAAATGCATTCACTGTACGTCTCCATTAAACTATCATGAATTTTTAAAATTAGCCCAAACATACTATTTTTCACTATAAATTACGGTCGCTCCTGTAATTTTTTCTATATAATCACTAACCTACGAAATCACTTCGATCGTTTCACTCATACCGAAGCAATCACTCCTTTTCCTTCATACTATCTATCTTCAAAGTCTAATAATATAACATGAAATTAGTCTAAATATAAAAATCCTGCAACATGTTTTAAAATTAGTCGAAGTGGACTATTTTTTCACTATCAAATCCGATCATACATCATTTTTTTTCTATATTATCATTATTGCAAGACCCTACAAAATCGTTTCGCTCATTTTACTTATAGCAATGCAATCAATCCTTTTTTCCTAGTGCTAGCGATCTTTAAAATTTAATACTATAATACGAAATTATTCTAAATATACGTTCATGCTAGCAAAATTATTACATCACCCCTTTTTTCTACTCAATTGTATGTATGTTTCCGAGAAATCTCATTATATATTTTCAAAATTAACTCCAGCCCACGTACTATTTTTATATTTCACTTATTTATAATTGTTTTAATCATATCTGATGCAAGACCCTGTAAAAGAATACAAGCAATTCCCACACATATAATTATTGTTCAGAGGTGTTGTGGGCATACTTTATCATATACTTTTGTAAGCTCATACCGAACGGACTTCATAACCTTTTATCATTCGTTTAGATGCGGAGACACACAACTTTTAGCGGAGCAATCTATTCTTTGCTAAACTGATGATTGAAGGCATCCTTTTTTTTCTCCAAAAAAGCATGGAATAGCGAGGATTTTTTTTACACGCTCAAAATAAATGAGATAATTATTTCTCTATATTTAATACATTACCAAGAATGTATATATCACTCGATTGACTCTTTCACTCATTCGTCGATTTCAAATGCGAAGGAAATTTTCATACCATGCTTTATTCATACATTTTATTTCTAAAACCCTATCACTTGAATAGAATGTTATAGGGCTGTTGTAAATGTATGAGTCTTATTATTTGAAATATAAAATTTGAAGGAAATTTATATATCTTGCATCGTTTTAAGATGTTTTATTTTTACATTTTTTTTTAATCTCCCTCTTACTATTATTTTTGAAATGGAGGTTGATGACTATGATTAGTATTTGTGATTATAGAGGGAGAGGTAAACGTTTTCCTCACTTTTGACTAATTGTAACCAATTTTCCAATGATTTTTTCACCATTTTTCATACATCTTACTACTTTTATGTTTGTTTTAATCAATTTTTCGCTATTTCACATCATTTTCCAGTGTTTTTTAGTACTTTTTACAAAATTTTCCTTGATCTTTCAACATGTTTGACAAGTTTTTTTTCTTTTCTTTCTTACATCTCATTACTATTTCATTAATCGTCAATGATAACAGTACATATTTATGTTTTCAAACCTTACACTTCATCTGTACACATCTATGGCTTGTTGATTATTGTAGTTCTACAATCACTATCTCCATTTGATTATTGGATTTAATATTCACATCTTTGAACGTTTGATTTAATGAATTGACATGGACTTTGTATTTCGCTCGCCCGCTCAATATCTTCATCAGTCTATTATACCATCGTTTAATAAGAGCATCCATAAGGTTCGAGACGATTACTGGATGTTTTCTCAACACATTTACAGACCTACCCCAGTACACTAAGGAAATCTTTAAACATCTCTGTAATCACTCCTTTTAAGCTAGAGGGGACAAGGGACTCCTATAATCGTTTTGACAATCAACACATCGTCGTCTATTGTCATGTCTTTACTCGCTGTTGCACAGACATGTAGTAAACGTTTTTTTTCTTTTACAATTTTCTTATATTTCAACACTATTACAACATTTTACATCATTTCTAACTAATTTTAATCAGTTTTACATTATTTCTTAACATGTTCTTATGTTTTAGGGTCTTTTTGCACTATTTTTTTCACCAATTGATGCTTTTTCTCAGAATTTTCTTGCGTTTTAGTGTCTTTCACACAATTTTACTCAATTTTCATCATCTTCGTCAGTTTTTCATTTATCTCATACATTATATGTCTAAATGTGTCGAATATCCATCCTTTTAACTACAAATATTTTATAATTTGATATGGTCATAGATAATAACAAAAGATTTAATTCAATATTGTTTACAATTTATTCAATAATTTTTATGACATTCATCATAATCAATAAAAATAATCATTGCTTCATTGCTTCAATGTTAAATTCTAATATATCATTATCAGCTATTAATATTTTACACCATAAAACGTCTAATTTAACTGAATATATCCTTCTTCAGCCAACTTTTCTTCAATCATCCGAATTTCAGTATCTAAACCATTATTTCCTGATTGTTTAGATTTGTGTAGTACCAATAATCGTTCAACCAATTCATTAGGATCGTCAGAATAATTGAAATGAGAGTCTTCAAGATTTACTTTGCAAACAGTTCTATATGCACGTTTCTTTTTCGTTTTACCTGGATAAACTTTTACATTTTTTATGATGGATTGAAACAGAGGACGTATTATTTTTCTGTATTTAGGAAGCGGAGTACCCTTTAATACACCAGTAACACGTACGTGAGCTCCGGTAAATTCCAGTATTTGTTTATATAAAGCTAAATCATTATTTGTATATTTATTCTCATCAACATTTGTTTCCATCAGTAAATGAATCAGTCCTTGTGTGTAAGGAAATTTAGATAGTGTTCTTCCTTTTCCTAAATAAATTTCACCACACTTTCGATTCCACGAAATTGGTGTTGAACCCATCATATACTCATGAGTGTTAGCATTATATTGTATTCCATACACAGGATCATTTGGTACAGGTTCACCACCATCTATTTGAAATGGAGCCATTTCATGTATGTTAATAGCCTTATATCCAGACTTATTATCGCGATTTTCATATTCTTCTTCATTTTCAATATCAGTCTCATAATCACGTTTCCAGCTGTCATTATAAAGTTTGTGACGTTTCACCATTGATGTATCATCACTTATTCCATCAGAATCATTTTTCATCTTTTTAGGTATTTGTAATGTTTCCCGAATATCCAATAACTGTTTTGTAACAGGTTCAAGCATGATAGATGACATATTTGTAATAGATTTCCAGGTCTGTAATGCATTATATTTTTTCATTATATCGCTGCGTATCCTTTCCAGTTCACTTTTAAGAATTGCTTCTTTATTTATTCCATTATTACCAACATTAACCATCACTTTACTCATTGACATCATTATTACAGATAATTAAAAATTCGTCAAAACACACATGTACAACTTCTCTATGTATACATTTCACAATCTATTTTGATCACAGAGAGTTAATGCATATTCATCATCAGTAATTTATAGAATGTTTTTCAAGGCTTAAAGAAATATACAGTGCTAACATGCTTACTATATACATACTGTATTTCAATCTGTTCCCTAAATACACTATTTATGAAACAAATTCTTTATAAATAAATATAAACACCAAAAATGGGGTAAGAAATCTTAATGTAATTTAAGAATCATATTATTTATTTTTCAATATACTAATATCTCAAAATATGTGATAACACCTAAACTTTTACCAATGATATTACAAAATCTAGAGCAGTGTGATTCACACACATATATATCTACATATATATCTACATATATATCTACATATATACATATATATCTACATATATACATACATATCTACATATATACATACATATCTACATATATACATATATATATCTACATATATACATATATATGTATATATGTAGATATATATATGTATATATGTAGATATGTATGTATATATGTAGATATATATGTGTATATGTTGATATATATGTATATATGTAGATATGTATGTATATATGTAGATATGTATGTATATATGTAGATATATATGTATATATGTAGATATATATGTAGATATATATGTAGATATATATGTGTGTGAATCACACTGCTCTAGATTTTGTAATATCATTGGTAAAAGTTTAGGTGTTATCACATATTTTGAGATATTAGTATATTGAAAAATAAATAATATGATTCTTAAATTACATTAAGATTTCTTACCCCATTTTTGGTGTTTATATTTATTTATAAAGAATTTGTTTCATAAATAGTGTATTTAGGGAACAGATTGAAATACAGTATGTATATAGTAAGCATGTTAGCACTGTATATTTCTTTAAGCCTTGAAAAACATTCTATAAATTACTGATGATGAATATGCATTAACTCTCTGTGATCAAAATAGATTGTGAAATGTATACATAGAGAAGTTGTACATGTGTGTTTTGACGAATTTTTAATTATCTGTAATAATGATGTCAATGAGTAAAGTGATGGTTAATGTTGGTAATAATGGAATAAATAAAGAAGCAATTCTTAAAAGTGAACTGGAAAGGATACGCAGCGATATAATGAAAAAATATAATGCATTACAGACCTGGAAATCTATTACAAATATGTCATCTATCATGCTTGAACCTGTTACAAAACAGTTATTG
This sequence comes from Icerya purchasi, assembly GCA_039619475.1. NCBI lineage: Eukaryota > Metazoa > Arthropoda > Insecta > Hemiptera > Monophlebidae > Icerya > Icerya purchasi. The sequence goes on from CM077115.1 coordinate 540,041,093, forward strand.
GATATTCGGGAAACATTACAAATACCTAAAAAGATGAAAAATGATTCTGATGGAATAAGTGATGATACATCAATGGTGAAACGTCACAAACTTTATAATGACAGCTGGAAACGTGATTATGAGACTGATATTGAAAATGAAGAAGAATATGAAAATCGCGATAATAAGTCTGGATATAAGGCTATTAACATACATGAAATGGCTCCATTTCAAATAGATGGTGGTGAACCTGTACCAAATGATCCTGTGTATGGAATACAATATAATGCTAACACTCATGAGTATATGATGGGTTCAACACCAATTTCGTGGAATCGAAAGTGTGGTGAAATTTATTTAGGAAAAGGAAGAACACTATCTAAATTTCCTTACACACAAGGACTGATTCATTTACTGATGGAAACAAATGTTGATGAGAATAAATATACAAATAATGATTTAGCTTTATATAAACAAATACTGGAATTTACCGGAGCTCACGTACGTGTTACTGGTGTATTAAAGGGTACTCCGCTTCCTAAATACAGAAAAATAATACGTCCTCTGTTTCAATCCATCATAAAAAATGTAAAAGTTTATCCAGGTAAAACGAAAAAGAAACGTGCATATAGAACTGTTTGCAAAGTAAATCTTGAAGACTCTCATTTCAATTATTCTGACGATCCTAATGAATTGGTTGAACGATTATTGGTACTACACAAATCTAAACAATCAGGAAATAATGGTTTAGATACTGAAATTCGGATGATTGAAGAAAAGTTGGCTGAAGAAGGATATATTCAGTTAAATTAGACGTTTTATGGTGTAAAATATTAATAGCTGATAATGATATATTAGAATTTAACATTGAAGCAATGAAGCAATGATTATTTTTATTGATTATGATGAATGTCATAAAAATTATTGAATAAATTGTAAACAATATTGAATTAAATCTTTTGTTATTATCTATGACCATATCAAATTATAAAATATTTGTAGTTAAAAGGATGGATATTCGACACATTTAGACATATAATGTATGAGATAAATGAAAAACTGACGAAGATGATGAAAATTGAGTAAAATTGTGTGAAAGACACTAAAACGCAAGAAAATTCTGAGAAAAAGCATCAATTGGTGAAAAAAATAGTGCAAAAAGACCCTAAAACATAAGAACATGTTAAGAAATAATGTAAAACTGATTAAAATTAGTTAGAAATGATGTAAAATGTTGTAATAGTGTTGAAATATAAGAAAATTGTAAAAGAAAAAAAACGTTTACTACATGTCTGTGCAACAGCGAGTAAAGACATGACAATAGACGACGATGTGTTGATTGTCAAAACGATTATAGGAGTCCCTTGTCCCCTCTAGCTTAAAAGGAGTGATTACAGAGATGTTTAAAGATTTCCTTAGTGTACTGGGGTAGGTCTGTAAATGTGTTGAGAAAACATCCAGTAATCGTCTCGAACCTTATGGATGCTCTTATTAAACGATGGTATAATAGACTGATGAAGATATTGAGCGGGCGAGCGAAATACAAAGTCCATGTCAATTCATTAAATCAAACGTTCAAAGATGTGAATATTAAATCCAATAATCAAATGGAGATAGTGATTGTAGAACTACAATAATCAACAAGCCATAGATGTGTACAGATGAAGTGTAAGGTTTGAAAACATAAATATGTACTGTTATCATTGACGATTAATGAAATAGTAATGAGATGTAAGAAAGAAAAGAAAAAAAACTTGTCAAACATGTTGAAAGATCAAGGAAAATTTTGTAAAAAGTACTAAAAAACACTGGAAAATGATGTGAAATAGCGAAAAATTGATTAAAACAAACATAAAAGTAGTAAGATGTATGAAAAATGGTGAAAAAATCATTGGAAAATTGGTTACAATTAGTCAAAAGTGAGGAAAACGTTTACCTCTCCCTCTATAATCACAAATACTAATCATAGTCATCAACCTCCATTTCAAAAATAATAGTAAGAGGGAGATTAAAAAAAAATGTAAAAATAAAACATCTTAAAACGATGCAAGATATATAAATTTCCTTCAAATTTTATATTTCAAATAATAAGACTCATACATTTACAACAGCCCTATAACATTCTATTCAAGTGATAGGGTTTTAGAAATAAAATGTATGAATAAAGCATGGTATGAAAATTTCCTTCGCATTTGAAATCGACGAATGAGTGAAAGAGTCAATCGAGTGATATATACATTCTTGGTAATGTATTAAATATAGAGAAATAATTATCTCATTTATTTTGAGCGTGTAAAAAAAATCCTCGCTATTCCATGCTTTTTTGGAGAAAAAAAAGGATGCCTTCAATCATCAGTTTAGCAAAGAATAGATTGCTCCGCTAAAAGTTGTGTGTCTCCGCATCTAAACGAATGATAAAAGGTTATGAAGTCCGTTCGGTATGAGCTTACAAAAGTATATGATAAAGTATGCCCACAACACCTCTGAACAATAATTATATGTGTGGGAATTGCTTGTATTCTTTTACAGGGTCTTGCATCAGATATGATTAAAACAATTATAAATAAGTGAAATATAAAAATAGTACGTGGGCTGGAGTTAATTTTGAAAATATATAATGAGATTTCTCGGAAACATACATACAATTGAGTAGAAAAAAGGGGTGATGTAATAATTTTGCTAGCATGAACGTATATTTAGAATAATTTCGTATTATAGTATTAAATTTTAAAGATCGCTAGCACTAGGAAAAAAGGATTGATTGCATTGCTATAAGTAAAATGAGCGAAACGATTTTGTAGGGTCTTGCAATAATGATAATATAGAAAAAAAATGATGTATGATCGGATTTGATAGTGAAAAAATAGTCCACTTCGACTAATTTTAAAACATGTTGCAGGATTTTTATATTTAGACTAATTTCATGTTATATTATTAGACTTTGAAGATAGATAGTATGAAGGAAAAGGAGTGATTGCTTCGGTATGAGTGAAACGATCGAAGTGATTTCGTAGGTTAGTGATTATATAGAAAAAATTACAGGAGCGACCGTAATTTATAGTGAAAAATAGTATGTTTGGGCTAATTTTAAAAATTCATGATAGTTTAATGGAGACGTACAGTGAATGCATTTATAGATGTGATGAATTCAATATCTTTGTCATGTATGAAAAATAAAAAATTAAAAAATACTACTATAATTTCATGATGTTAAAAAATGATTTCATGATGTAATTATAAGGAGTGTATTCGTCATGCATCTAGTCAACAAGACGTTTTCTATAGATTATGACAGTTGCAAATTGAAGAAAAATTTAAACGATAAAAAAATAATATGTATGATATACTAAAAAATTAATTGTTTGATGGGAGATGCAATGTGAGTTTTTTTTTATATTGGGATAGTATACTTGGATTTATTTATAATACTTATTTTGAAAATTTTGAAACAGATGAGTATATAGGTACAATGTGAAGGTCAAATGTTTGATATGAATAATATCCAGAATTCTTACGGAAACAAATAAAATAATAACAAAAAAAATATATATATTATGTACGATTGGGAAATGAGATAATGATCTGTAATGAGATTATTAATTTTGGAAATGATAAAATATATTTAGGCTGATTTTAAAGTAATTAGGCATGATTTAAATTTTGGAAATAGATTACATAGTATGAACGGAGCGAAGAGCCATTTTCTACGATTTTCCTGAAAAAAACTATATTATGATCAGAATAGAGACAATGAACGTATAGATATATTAGTGGTAATGAAACGAGAAGTGTCTGCGGCGTACATTTGTGTGCACGATATATATTAAAAAAGATTTGAAAAACTTTTAGCGTAACGAAAGAATAAAAATATACTTGGGATAATTTTATAACACAGGAAAAAATATTATATTCGATATGGAACTTAGTGTTGGCAACGTTAGTATTGCGTGTTCAGAGGTCTTTACAGTGGAGCGCGATCGAGAACGGCAACGACCATAAGTATTCTAACAACAAAATACTATGAATGAAAAAAGAAGTTTTTTTTTAGACTGCCTTTATTTTTTTGTTTTCGATACGTCTCTTGTTCGGGGGGTGGCTAGAGACGATTTCGACGTTTTTTTTTTTACAATCAAGTTGTTGTTCTGGAGATTATCTCCCTTTATCGCACACACATACATGCATGCAGTCTCTCGCTCGCACGTTGCAACCCTGATCTGCTCGTGCTAGCGCGTTTTTTCTTCGAACATTCTATGTCTCGTAAACTACCAGGTTTCTTCTACCTGTCTCTTTCTATACATTTAACATCAATGAATCTTAGAATGATTTCGTATATATCGCGAAAAAGTATTTACAAAATATAAAATATTAAACCATATATGTATTTTTTTTTTTTTTAATGCGATTACGAAAGATTTTAAAAATTTTTGAGAGAACCATCAGAGTCCGAGGTTGTATCCTACAAACAGATGAAATCTCTCACAGCTGCGGAAATATGTGAT